>OZ037777.1:14371995-14389495 GCA_964035525.1 Porites cylindrica
GAATAAACTCCGACATATGGTTATCTTTCTCTCATAGATTATTCCGCACATGCATGGCATATTATTTCTAAGAAGTCACGCGCGACTTAAATCACGACTTCGCGCCGCGGTGATGTGACAAATGCACGTGATAAACAAACCGTCCTTTGTCTTTTGCTCATTTCAAATTATTGAACCGGCGGTTGCTGTGATTGCGGGTGAGCTTGATTTTACTGTTTATTACGATCTTACAAAAGTACATTTCAACTCTGTGGATTGTCTGGACACATAGATGTTGCATTTATCACGAATCAAGAATGGGTATGACTCCTCAGCGACTGCTATGTACTTTGAAAGGTTCTGGTTCAGGTTATCTTCGAAGCACCACGCGGTCTTGTGCTGCCACAGGGCGCCCACACAATCTGTTTGTGTAGCCGATTGTTATTTTATAGTAAATGTATTGGATTTACCGTTTGCTTCACCTATAGCGATATATCGCTAACTATGTATATAACTCAATGATAAATAAACGTTGAATTACCTTACCTGTGGTGTATAGTCGTCCTTTTGCCTCAACGGCGAACTCAAATTCATTCAAAATCGCTCAAAAAACCGCTTTTGAGGCAAAAGGACGACTATACACCACAGGCAAGGTAATTCAACGTTTATTTATCATTGATTTTTATACATAGTTAGCGATATATCGCTATAGGTGAAGCAAACGGTAAATCCAGTACATTTACTATAAAATAACAATCGGCTACACAAACAGATTGTGTAGGCCCCCTGTGGTGCTGCCTTGTGTGTTAATCCAAGAGTCGTCTCTTAAGTGAGTATTATATACAATGTTCCCTCTATATGCATAACATGTTACTAAGACGCTTAAGTATACGCCATATGAGAAACAAATGAAGGGTAGTAAACATTTATATACTCCCGCCTGTACGGCAATTTACGTTTTTACAGGGTTCCATGCTCAGCCTCGCTGTTCTCAGTCACTTGATGTCACGTCACCGACCTCTTTCATGCTCGCGTAAATTTGATGGTGCTAGTTATGTTGTTCTTTATCAGCCAATAATTAATGTTCAGGCGTAGCCTGCAAGCTTCTGATAATATTTGAGTAAAGCCGTGAATATAATAAACAATGCAAGTTACATGTATGTAGATTATTATTTACCGGTAACGTCAGTAACGCAATACCCTTTTGAAGCGGAAGATTTAATTGATAGCCTGTGTACAGACCCCCCTCCCCTCCGATTTTTCTTGAGGGGAGGGGGTCTGTACACAGGCTGAAGATTGATTTCAGCATTTCTGAAAAATTCCATAAGAATTTCCCGAGAATTCTTAGGGAAATCAAGGTAAAGTAATCGGCTAAGAGATAATTCTCGTGAAATCCTATCGTAGGACTGTGTGGAGCAATTTCGCAGAGGTAAATCTTGCTTTTTCCGGGTAATTTTCGACGGTTTTGTATTCATTTTATTTCATGCGTTTAAATGGTATTTCCATCCTGTTTTTGTACTGTTTTTATGCTCTTTCGACAGATTTTTGTACTGTTTTCAGACAACTCTAAGGCTATTTTCTTACAATTTTATACTCTTTTTGCATTTTTGCATCCTATTTCTTATATATTTTCACAATATATGCGTGCTATTGCTTTTCTTCTTCTGTGGTATTTTAATACTACTTTCAAAGTATTTTTATTGTATTTGCAAATACGAGTATTTTACTAAATTTCGAAACCGATTAGACGGCTATTAAAATATATTTTGAAGCATAAGATTTTAATAGCGTTTTAAACAGGTTAAAACACCTTTAAAATCAGTCGAGGACCTATTTTAAACCTGTTTTTTTCAAAATACGTTTAAAATTGCCATTAAAAATAGATATAAAATAGTATAGCAAATTAAAATATGTTTCTGAAACTGTTTTTATCGTGTTTTTATTCTGATTTATAAGGTATTTAAAAACTGTTTTAGACCAGTTTTGAGCCTTGCAAAAGCCCTAGAATTTTTTATATATTTTAAAAGAATTTAAAAATACTTTCAAAATTCTTTTTTAATAGCCTTTTAAACAGGTTAAAACACCTTTAAAAGCAGTCGAAAAATATATTAAAAACACAGTTTTCACCCTATTTAAAACCTATTTCACAAAACAGGTTAAAAACAGTTTTCAAAAATAGCTTCAAAATCAAAACAGTGTTGGATTTGGTGCTTTATTGGCCAAATATCAGATTCGAGTATCTCAATCTACTGTTTCTTTTACGAGGGCGTTGACTGTATTAACTGAGAAAAATACGCAGGAAGAAAATACACGTTTACCGATTTTTTCACACTGTATTTGCCCATGCTTCTGAAGCTGATCAAAGCTAGCCAATGGAAATGGTTCATCAGCGGAAGCCAATGACAGAGCGCTAAAACTTTCAGGCATCTGTGAATCGTTCACACCTACAAAATTCATAATACTTTATGAATAATTATTGTTATAGTAAGAAAAATTGATCAAAGCGGGTAAAATCTTATTGATGCATAAACAGTAGGTAAAGTCATTGATGTAATGCAGTCAAATAACTGACTCTTACCAACAAGGTGAACTTCTGGTATGCATGTTCCACCAGCTGACGAATCGGCCAACGTAAGGAAGTCCTTGCTGTCGAGGGACACTGCCTCAGACCCCCATTTGTACACCAGGCGGAGGCTTACAACCGTTTGTTCCGTGTTGACAGTGCGTATTTTCAGGTGGGACTTGCTTACTTCTTGTCTCGTTTCCACGAGATCTGTACCCAGCTTTTTCTTGAGGTCGTCAAGAGCCTCCAATAGCTTCTGCTTCTTTGTCGAACAAAGACACACTCGAAGAACGTCCAATGCTTGCTCTTCCAGCTTTATTGCAGCTACGTCGACGAAATGGACCATGCATCTATTTAAAACTTCCTCACCGGAAGGTTTAATGACTATGACTGATTGGAATGCTCCTCTCTTGCTAATTTGTCCATCGATGTGTACACAAGCAACGACGCAAAGCTGTAGTTCATCTCCAGGATTTTTCTTCAAATGGAAACTCTGAGAAAATGTGTCCAGTGAGCTATCGTACTCAACAATCTCACTGTGAAGAGTCATGGCAACATTTGTTGAGTTAATGAGTTCAAATTTCACCAGTTTTGCCGGATCAAACTTTGCAAAGTTTACGAGACTCAGTGAAACGTTGCAAAAATCTCGTAAGTCGACTCCATCGGTTATGTCAACTTGCTCGCACACGATGTCTCGTAGGCGTCCAGAAAAGAGTTCTAATCTCTTGTATAACCTCACATCTTGCTTGCAGTATTTGTAAAAGGGCTTTAGTACCTCCAGCATGTGGAGAACTGCCAAGTTTTCACCCCACTTCTTTGTTTCTGTTGATGGCAGGTCACAATTTTCCAGACACAACTGCTCCAAAATTCTGCTTACTTCATAAACAAGCTGCCCGACTTTGTTGTTTCTCTGAGCATTTCGAATTTTTAAATCAAACTGCTTTATTGTTTCTTTAGGTAGTCCCCTTAAGCCATTTTGTACTTTTGAAACCTCCTCCTCAACGAATATTTCTTTGGTGATTTGAATGAGGTTAGGAACAACGGCCACAAAAGCTTCGGTAGACTTGGCAAACTCTTCTGGTGGAGAGAATATCTCTGGAAGTCTCTCTTTAATGTCTTTAGGCACAGGGCGATGAATTTCCATATACTATACATATCTGCTGGATGAAGCCGCTCTTTCAACACCTTCCGCAGAAGTTTCCAACTCAATGCAACAGTCCCTTAGCAGTGTGTTGCAAAGAGATTGGATCTGACGGGCAAAATACTGCATTAAATTGGCATCTGTTCGTTGCAAGCCCGAGATCTTAGCTGCATATTCTCTCAAGTGTCTGACATGCATCTGCCCCCGCTGTGTTACGTTGTAAGTTGAACCTAGTAATAATAATAAAAACAGAAATGGAATCACAAAGTCAATTTTCAAAAGGGTACAGCGATGCTCTTATGTCTCACAGTTCTTGCAGTTTCTCTTTTCATTAAAAGCCCGTCCTCTGTAAAGCATCTTTTTAAGAACGCCGCTTTGCTTTACCCGTGCAAATGGAAGACGGAGGTTTTGAAAACGATGACGTCACGAACTCAGATACCAGTAAATGTGTATGCTCCCACCAAAGATGGTACCGTTTTCAGTATTACATCAGTATTACATCAGTATTAAAATCAGGTTTGGTTGTATCATGTTCGCATAAATAGGTGACCGGGATATGAGGGCACACTTAGCGCCGGAATTAAAAATTTAAGCCCCCTCAAAATCTTTCGATCACCTCTCTCACTCGAAATTCGGAGTACCCCCTCATTCCCTCAGGAATTAAAACAGCCTACCAGATAGTTCCTTGGACTCGCAGACGAGGAGGTGGTGAGGGGTAAGAGGGAAAGAGAATCTATCCTATCCTTAGTCACCCCGCCCACAGAGCCTTGTAAAAGTCGTTTTCTTATATGGATGTTTTACTTCCCATTGATATTACAAAATTGAATGGATCATTTTCAATGCGACCATCTCGTAGGTCATTGGGTAAACATGATAATGGCGATCGTGAAAGAAACCATACTCCTCGCCACCAAACTGCAGCCGCCTCACAAAATCCATTTATGCAGGATTAAGCGCTATTATAAAGACTAACCTTGCTTTGTCTTTCTCCAGCAGTCGAGGTCTTTACTGAGTGAAGTTATGTCTTCTGCCATATAGTTCTTTTTCAACTTTCGTTGCAATATTGTGTTCAGTTGTTCGTCATCCCCCCTCCAAGACATCACAACTTGGTTGATCAGCTCCTCTGGCGTCTCAAGCACGCGTGCAATCGGCACAGTGTTAAGAATTTCTCCATGAACCTTTAAAAGGTTTCTTACGTAGCCGCAAAGATCTGCGAGGATTTCATTTCTGCTTGTTAGAAAATAGCAACGGAAACGAGTGATCCGAATTACCCATATTTATCTATTACGTGTAAAACAAGAGAAAACAATGGGGCAGAGAGGAATCTTAGGGCGTTGGCCAGGACATGTCAATTTCCCTGGAGTTAGTTTTAGAGGTTGAAATTAAACGGAAGTCTAATTCCTGGGACGTTCGCGCATCTTAATCGATTGTTTGAGCAGCAAGTCCAAGCGCGACCGTCTCAAAGCAAACAATGAAGATATTGTAATGGCAACAGACCAAAGGAGCATATCCCGTTATTCTCTCCTGACACCACTGAAGAAAAGTTTGTGGACCTCTCCAGAAACCAACTTCCAATTAATTTCAAGCATTTAATCGGTCTAAAAATAACTTTGGTAAAATTCACATATCAGCGGTGACCCCGCCACACGGCCTCACTTGAGACATTGGCAACCTGCTTGGCGGGCGTTTGATAGGTAAGGAAGAATTGGGGAGAGCCAATTAAGGAGCGCCAGAACGCCAGATTTCTGAACATGCAATACAAAGGGTAACCTAAGAAACGTTCTTTTGGAGGAAGAAGTAACGTAGAAAAAAGAAAAAAAAAAGTAATCTCGTTTAACCTACCAACTTCGCAGAATTTCCTCTTACTAATGTGGCCAAACGCCCCCTCAACAGTGATTGTTCCACAAGCAATCCTAACATTTTTCATACTTCCTTCCAGGGAAAGTGTAACGGCGTAACCCGTGTTCCACCAGATAGAAGAATCTACCTTGAAATCACTGGTTATTTCATGCTGTCTGCCAGCCAGGTTATAGTCTTCCCCAAAGCAGACTGAGATATGAAGACTTTCATTGTTGTAGATGCCAGTTTCTTGAGGTCCATTGATATGACGTACATGCAGCTTTCGAAACCCCTTATTTCTTAATTCCTTCATAGCCGAGGTTTCTTGCTCCTCATAGAACTGTTCATGGTAGACATCTTGGCTCACGAACAACAAGGCAAGCTCGTTGCTTTTTGGAGACTTGTCGTTAAGCCACACTGATAAGGTGTAGTGGAATGACATTAAGTTAAACCTAGTTAGCAAGTGAAGCTGAGTGAATCTCACCACAGTTAGTAAAATAGCAGTGAGTGAGAAATGTTCCAGTTTAATCTGCACTTTAGCATTTGGCTTATCAAGCGTCGTGGCCACCGAGTTAGGAGTGACATCTTCCCAAGTGATCATTCCACTGCGTTCCTCCCTCCCATTCAAAATAACAATATCATTGCAAGTAAATTCGCCTATTTCAAATTTCACGGTCAGTGTGACAGGTTTCTTGAACAAGAGACCGTCCGGTTGAAGGCGAATGACAGGTGCACCAAATATGACGTCATTTTCAAGACTGTTTTGAACAATAAGGCCACAGTATCTGGAAGGATCCTCTAACGAAATGCTTACAGACACAGGATTTTCTACTGCTCCAGGAAGGAAAACCAGTTTGATATTCTCCTCAGTGACAACACCGCCCTTACTAGAAATTACGTTGATCATTCGCTGCGTCAGACTTTTGTGTATGCATGTGTCAGTCCTCTGTAAACTTTCCCCGGTACTCACTGGAGAGGAGTCGATTTCTGTGATTAAGAATAGGCAATAGGCCGAGGTTAGCTCCAAAGAAACTTCATGTATGGTGTTGAGATTAATTTGACAAAGTTAAATATGGTTTCCATTCTCTGGTATATAGTGCTGGTAAGCTTTAGATTAATCAACTAATTCCATCAGGGCTTCGCCCACAATTCAAAGCTTTAAATCCGCCAGCAGGGGTCTGGACTTCTTCACTGACCGCTGTTCCTTTTTTTTAATTAGAATAAGTACTTAGAATTATAAATTAATAACGGTAATAATAATAATTGTCATTGGACTAGTTTTATTATTATTATTATTATTATTATTATTATTATTATTATTATTATTATTATTATTATTATTTTCCTTTCCTTTTCTCTCGGAGATATTAGCATGTTACATTTGCAATCTTAATTTCGCGGTAAAATAAAGTTCATTGTGTTTCATTGTGTTGTATTGTATTGACAAAGATAGAAGTCAACGGTAGCCAAAATAATTTTGAAAAATTACGCAGTAGTAAAAGTATACCTGTCCTTACAAGGTGACCATAAGCTATTAACAAATAACACAAATAGCTGATAGAAGCCTGAAAAAAGATAATTAAATAGTCTACACTGTATATGCATATAGAGTCACAGCCCAAAGCTCTCGACCAAACAGCGCACGAGAAATCACTCCCAATCATTGTAAAACAGCTAAAAATAATCAGAAAGTAAAATCGAATCAAAGGTCCTAGCTTTAAAAAGAAACACTCGTAAAGTTCAAGCGGTTAAAAGATACTGTGTAATTTTGGACCGTACCTCCTGATTATTTTTGGGTTACGTTGTCACGAAACAGCTTTTGCGGTAGAAGTAAGTATATAAGTAGTTTGGTATCAAAACGTTCAGTTATTAATATAACATTACTATGACATTACTACATTTAATTTTATCAGAGCTTACAATAAAACTCTTTAATTAGAACGTTCTAGTGCTTAAAAAATGATCTAGCGCATGATCATGAATTTAAGGTGGCTCGACTGGATTTTTTTGGGGGGGATACCTCCCAAGTTTGAGCATTAACTACGTCGCCATGAGTAAAGATATGGGAAAAAAATTACACAACTGTATTATATAAAGATGAAAATTTCTTATTAGTCTGGGTTTTATTGCAATCGGAGTCGCCATGGCAACGTAACGACGCCATTACGTTTTTTATTTATCTTTGTATTTCCCTGTACCAAGAGTTTTTTTTTAAGAAATCGCCTGAGGGAGTTTGTACCTACCATAATTGCCTCAGTTATGGCAAAGTTTGAACAAATTATATGAGTGTTTTCGAGACATTTGGGAAGTCGACCCTTGTTCCCAGGCAAACGTCGGTTTTTCTGTGTCTATCATAGATTTTCCTTACACTACGTTTTTAATGCCCCTAGATAAGAAGGTTAAACTTGCTTCTTTTCAAGAAAATATGCTTAGCCACAAGACGGTAGTTCTAAGTCTCTGCAGAAGTCTGTAGGAAGATAAACTTCTTTACACTATTGTACCTGCCGCCAGGTTGTTTCCTCGTGCGGCGTGTTTGGCCATATCACACGGCACTGGCGTCTCCAAGAGCTGTTCCCGTAGGGTGAGCTTCTGAGATTGGGGGGAATATGACGATTTTTCTAAGGTTGTTGGCTTAGTGGCGGCATTTGGCGTTCGGGTAGAAATTACTTTCGCCCATATCTTAGTAGTACTAAACCTTTATTTAACTAGGGTAATCCCTTCAGAATACTTAAAAGTATATCTGTTATCAATAGGAGCCCTAAATTAAGACTTGTAGTATTCCCCGCGTGTGCCATAGAGGTGCAGCATATCAATGAAAATTCTCCTACTATTTTGTCGCCTTTTTTGTGTGTTGAAATAATTTAGCTTTTTGTGTAAGAGTTCCTGTTGGTGTCTTTTATTTGAATATGTCAAAGAAAGGAAAGAAGAAAGACGTGAATGACAATAGTTTTGAATGGTATGTGAAGGACTGCCTGGAACTATTCGACAGGATGTCGAAACCATAAAGAACAATCAAGCAAAATTCAAAGAAGACTTGAAAGCTTTCTAACAAAAACTTGAAAGAACTACACAGTCGCTTAACCTAAAGTTTGATACTCTAAACGGCGAAGTCCATGGGGCCATGACCAGAGTTGATAAATTGGAGGATGAGGTCAGCAAGCTCGCTACTAATGTCAACCAAGCGTACGAAAGGCTTTTATCATTGGAACGTTACTCAAGAGATTTCAACCTACGATTTTACAACATTCCCGAGGACTCAAATGAAAACTGTATTGAAAAATTGAAGATCATACTATCTAATGATTTGGGCATCAAACCCGTGATAGAGAACGCGCATAGGATTGGGGGACCCAGGACTGGCGCTTCAAATGACCCGAGACCTGTCATTGCCAAGTTTCTTTATCGACCAGAAGTCTAAAGAAGTAGGAGAATTTTCATTGATATGCTGCACCTCTATGGCGCACGCGGGGAATACTAAGATAATAATTTCCGCGTATGCGAAGAAGTGCAGCACAACCGGGTTTTCGTCGCTGAGGGGAGGAGGGGGGGCAAAAAACGCAAGTGTACATGCCCTCTCGGGGCATGAACGCATAGAAAAGCGATCTGAAAAGTGATCTTGATGTTGGCAAAACATTTAAATACCACGCTCAATACCCAGGGGTAATGCAAGTGTCCCAGGAGGGAAAACGTGCTAAATTATAGGGCCCGCGTGCCCATTTCGGAGCAAACATATCAATGAAAATAATAACACTAAACTAGCCAGCGTCAAAAGACGCGACCATCATCGGTAGGTACGTGGTGTGAGTATAATATAGTGGTTCCACGTTATTTACTAGAAACAGTGTATATAGACGTACATAATCCTACATAGCCCTAATTAGCCATACATAGCCGTACATAGCCGTACATAGCCCCACACAGCCCTACATAGCCCTAGATAGCCATACATAGCCCTACATAGACCTACATAGCCATACATAGCCTTACATAGCCATACAAAGCCCTACATAGCCATACATAGCTATACATAACCATACATAGACCTACATAGCCATACATAGCCGTACATAGCCATATATAGCCCTACAAAACCACACATTCAGCTGATATTCGGCATGAACTTGGGTGGCTCTCACTTAGTGAAATGAGACAACATCATATGGCATTAATGATGTTTAAAGTAAAATCACGGCCTCTGTGCCTCTTATTTGTCTGATATGTTTGACGTTAATACAAGCCGGAACAGTTAATTATGACCTTCGCTCTTCTGGAATGAATCTAATAGTGCCAAAAGCAAGAACAAACTATTTTAGGAATAGTTTTGCTTCTCCAGGCGCTAGGCTCTGGGATTCTCTTCCTTCCAGTTTAAACGAAGAGACTTCTTTAAAACAATTTAAGGCTAAGATCAGGTCGTATTAATTTTAGTATCTACACAAGCCTCGTAATTTGACTTTTTTTATCATTAGGCTTAATCCTTGATCTTAAGAAGGCATTTGACACTGTTGACCATGCTATCTTGTTGAAAAAACTGTCTGACTATGGGGTGCAGGGTCAAACCGCTTCTTGGTTCAAGTCTTACCTAAAAGACAGACAGCAATTTTGCGTGGTAAACGGATTGTCGTCTGTAAAAAATCGTATCGTATGTGGCGTTCCACAGGGTTCTTTATTAGGCCCACTCTTGTTTCTTATTTACATTAATGACTTACCAAATTGCTTAGATCATAGTATAGGAAGGTCATTTGCTGATGATACAAATTTAACGTTCTCTGCCGTGGATTTATCAATCCTTCAGACTGAAATGAGCAACGACCTTAATAGAATTTTTATTTGGCTCAGATCAAATAAAATCACATCGAATATTCTAAAAACAGATTTTATGGTGATAGGTTCTCGGCAGAGAATTGCAACATTAGCTGGGAATATTTCATTACGTGTGATTGGTTTAACGTTACAACAGGTCGAAAGTACAGTGTCTTGGCCTCACTATCGACCAATTTCTTACTTGGAGAAATCATTACAAAGTGTCAGACAAAAGGTGTGGTGTGGCATTAGAATTCTTAAGAGGATTAGGCCTTTTGTTGGTTTGGAGCACCTCATAAACGTATACAGGTCAATAGTTGAGCCTTATTTTATTTATTGTTGTATTGTTTGGGATAGTATTGGCGAAACGTTGGTAGACAGTCATCAAAAGTTGGAAAATAGGGCCGCTCTTGTTTTTACAGGTGCTTCATACTCGAAACATTCAGCTGATATTCGGCATGAACTTGGGTGGCTCTCACTTAATGAAATGAGACAACATCATATGGCATTAATGATGTTTAAAGTAAATTATGGCCTCTGTCCCTCTTATTTGTCTGACATGTTTGACGTTAATACAAGCCGGCTCAGTTATGACCTTCGCTCTTCTGGAATGAATTTAATAGTGCCAAAAGCAAGAAGAAACCATTTTAGGAATAGATTTGCTTCTGCAGGCGCTAAGCTCAGGAATTCTCGTCCTTCAAGTTTAAAGGAAAAGACTTCTTTAAAACAATTTAAGGCTGAGATCAGGTCGTATTTTCTAGCTACACAAGCCTCATAATTTAAGTTTTTTTCATCATGAGGTTTAACATTGAGTACGATCTTTCTTAGTTTAGTTTTTAGATATATATCTATATCTTTATATAAGTTAAATAACGCACGGCTTTTAGGTAGAACAGATGCTTTATGTAAAGTTATTTGATAAAATTACCGTGGGTAATTTTCACTCACTCACACAGCCCTACATAGCCCTACATAGCCATACACAGCCCTCCATAGCCCTACATAGCCATACATACATAGTCATACATAGTCCTTCATGTTTTGAGCATGGGCTTGAATTGCAAGCAACTGTGACAAAGGGATGAGGAGGGATCACAAGCACAAGATCATGGACAGGCCATTTAAGCCCAAATAAGGCACAGTGTTTCAAGTATTCTTGCAACTGGTTGAAGCTTTAGGATCTTGGAGCAAAGGGAAGTAGAACTTGCATTGCTTCCATACTGAGAACTGAGTTGCATTACATACTTCGGGTGTTAACACTTTGGTTAAAATTTCCCTTAATTAAACTTTAAAAAATCAAACATGTGATACGGCTATATAGATTTTGTACTCCCTATAATGGCCTATATGAGGAGGCCCAGCCTGAAAGGGGTACCATTTTCAGGCTTCAGGCATATGAAAGGGTACGGAATTTAATGAAGCGCTTTATCTATTTTATAACACAACAAAATTGAAGAACAATAAATCTGATGAAACAACATTCATCTACCTGAAATCTGTATACTGATGGGATTGCACAGCCAATAAAAAAGAACAAAACTATAATCTTAACTGAGAACCGATATTGCCTCACATTAAACATTCTTACCATTTACTTTAGTTTTCCACGGGGCCCGACTAACTTTTTGGGGCTTTAAGTTTTTTTGTCCTGCCTGTCTCAATTTTGTAGATAACCATTCCCAGGAGAATTTCTCAAATGTCTTTTTCCGGAAATGACATTGAAAAATAACTCTTAATTAGTATGATTTGTTTGTATGAGTTATTACATTTTGTGTCATCAGTACTAAGATAATGAAAGATTAACTATTAAAAATAAAAAGAGGTAAATGACTATCTTACCTGTTTTAATCTCTCTGTTCCTTTCTGCAAAAAGAACAATAAACATTATCAACTTTGATGAAAAAGACCTCTTGTTCTTTTCAGTGCATGGTGTCAGAAAAGTCAGATTAAATTAAGGGGACAAAAAACATACTGTCAACCCCTGTTACATTGCCAACATCCTGGAACAAAAAGTTAGTCCTTGGTGGCTAGATTCTCTAATAGTAGGATGTGAGAAGAATTTGCTTGGAAAAGATTTGCATTAGAGTGGTAGCGATGTATTCATTAACAATATCGACGGATCATGCCCTACAGAAGAATAATTGTAAACCAACCAGAAAGATGAATATGCTGAGGTGGAAGGGGGGGGGGGGGGGGGGTGGGTGGGTTGGTGAACTCAACTGAACTCAACATTGTTTTATAAAGGGAGGCTCCACCCCAAGACCAAACCCCTCACTCTTTTATATACCAAAAAAGGCACCCCTTTCACATACCTAGTTTGGAATTTTGCACCCTTCAACTGCCGTAGATGCACTGTCTTTTAAATATAAATCAATCACAAAACCAGATAGTTTTCTAGACTTTTTAAAGCCATGAAATTTATCTGTTAGCCTGTTTCTTTCCTTTTGCAAACCAAAATGACCGAATTCCCTACCCTTTCATATGCCTGAAGCCTGAAAATGGTACCCCTTTCAGGCCGGGCCTCCTCATATAGGCCACTATAGGGAGTACAAGCCACCCCCACCCCAACAGCATTGGAGACTGTCATAACTGGAATTACTAAATTGAAGTCACATTAGTCAGGCATCCACAAGGTGGTGGCAGTAGACAAAATGTGAAGACCTTGAAAAAGAAATGGGAAAGCAGTGGATTGAAGGTCAAGACTTAAGGGCTATGAGGATGATAACTGTATGGAGTTGGAAAAAAGGAAACTGAGATCTAGTAATTATAATTTCTCTTTAATAACTGATAGATTGTACGTATAATGTAAACTTCTTTCGAAAATTTTTTACACTTTGGACAGCTCTTCATCAATGATAATTAATTTGTGGTAGGTCATTTTTAGGGTGATTGTATGTGGGAATTGGTTAACACCAACAAAAAACCTCACAATCTCTAAATACATTTGAAAAAGTTTCAGTCTCACTCACTCAAACTACCTGTGATTTTACATTACCAAAAAGGCATCGAAAATCCATATAGCCGTATCAAATGTCTGATTTTCAAAGTTTAATTAAGGGAAATTTCAACCAAAGTATGTAATGCAACTCATAGTTCTCAATATGGAAGCAAGTTCTACTTCCCTTTGCTCCAAGTCAAAGTTGCTTGCAATTCAAGCCCATGCTTCAAACATGAAAAAACAACTTTAAATGGAGGGGAGGGAGTTGGTGAGTGTTATACCTGACAGATCTGTGACTAGCAGCGATTTGCAGCAAGAAAGGCTGGTTTTTTGTCAGAGTGTCTCAACATTTTTGCAACTGGTTGTTGCTCGCTGGAAAATTTTCCTCCATTAATGAATTGTTCATATAAACAGATATTAACCATATTTGTGCCAGTTTAAATATACGACTTACCAAGTTGAGTTTGACGCTGCTCAAATTCCCGTCTTTCTCTTTCCTGCCTCTCAACTGGAGTAGGAGTCTTTTCTGCAGTTGTATCACAATGCAGGAATATTAATGAGAAACGTATTAAGTATCAGTGGCTAAAAATATTCTTAGACAAACAATTTAGTCATGAAATATATTATGCTTTTATTTGATGGTTTCTCCAGCTATTCAAAGTTTGAACTCTGGTTGCTTTTTAGTGATAGAAACAATGTCAGAGAATATAATGGCATGTTTGTATCTAAGTTGATATAATTTGAAGAGCAGTTTACTGGCAGGTGTGTATCGTGGTTCAGTAAAATCCAACTAGTGGTCTATTATCAATGCCGCGTTCTGAACGGTTGAACTGCTACTAGGCTATATGTTATAGCCCACTAGTAGTGAAAAGCGCCGGCTTTGAAAACCAAAACAATGGCAACTGAATCGCGTTTTGCTAGCTAAAGTTGTTTTGTCTCGATATTTTTGACCAACCAGTTGGATTTTACTAAAACAAAATATTCCTCTCGCCCTCGTGGCCTCTGAGTCAATAGCCCATTTGGACTCGAGGAATAATTATTAAATATCTATCATCTGGGGGCAGTGACATTACATACAACATGGAAAGCACTTGACGTGGATGTACCAAACTTGTGGAGTACATTAAAACAATTCACTTCTAAATCACCCTTTGAAAAAAATAACTTAACTATGAATGATTCCTAATGCAATAAATAATCTTGCAATCACATGTAATCTCTGAAATCAATAAAAACCTATATCTATTTTCAAATTTCATCTGTCAAATCATATTCGATAGTTACAAACACAATTAACAACAGTTCCAGTCTTGGATATGTTGAATTCAGGCTAAAATTTTTAACCTACAACTGGCGACAAAATTGCTGAGACACTGTACTCAATTAGGGTAACTAATCAGAGAACAAAACAATCCACACCCCTACCCCTTCCCTCCATTCAAAGTTGGGGTGTTTGTTGTTCTCTACAGGTGGCTTGAACAGCGGCACAACATTGCATGGAGGGGATAGGGGAAGGAAAGCTTTATTATTTGCTCCTTTTAATGTAGGTAAAACATCAGAAAGGCCTTTTAGGACAAAGTGTCTGAACTAATTTTGTCGCCGATAGTAGGTTGATTCTCTGTGTCCTTTGCCTCCTAGTCTCCAGTCTCCTGTCTCCTAATTCATGAATAATTAGGGCTAGGAGACAAAAGGAAATTAAGAATCAACCTAGGCTAAAAAAGTTTAACCTGTAACAGATATACAAAAATAAATAGTTGTAAGTAAGACACAGCCTAATGCATCAGTAGTTGTAGCATTTGATTTCAGACGATTGCAAACGCAAACATATCGGTGATGCTGTGAAAATTAGAAAACCTCATGAACACCAAATAATATGTGGAATATCATTGTGTTACAAGGAAAAAGGCAATCAGGCAATAAACTACAAGCAGCAGAGGTGGGAATTAGTGTCTGGTTTTGTGATTTGCTTGTGTGTGCTGATCTTCATTGTGATAGGACACTACACAAACAACAATTTCCTGTTCCAAATATTTCAGGTGTTCAAGTTTTTCTGAACTTGCAGTCAGTGATAAGCTACCCCTTAGAAGCTAGAAATGGCAGATATCAGACCACTTTACACAGGTTTTAAGAGAGAGATTGAAGTTTTTCAAACAGTCTTCCGACATAGAACAGTCTACAGTTGGTCCATGCCATTCTTAGGTTATTTTCTTCACCATTTTCATGTCTAAGGTAGTTGCTTTTCTTAGACGAACACTTCAAATGTGTAGGAATGAGGGTGGGTAGAAAACAAAGACCTAAGACCCAAAACAAAGAGGGCCCCCCACCCCCTTCCCCCTCAATAGCAAGAAACGGTTATCTCAAGCTGAGGTGTGTAAGAAACAACAGGATCTTCATTTACCAATACACTTGACCAGGGTCTTTGTCTTCATTTTCTACAACCCCCCCCCCCCCCCCCCCCCACCTCAAATGTAGACAACAAAGATCCCCTAAAAAACATTTGAAAATGGCTTGAAACGGCTTCCAGACACTAGAGCTGTGTGTCGGGAGACAACAAGATCTTCGTTATCCATAAATTTGACCAGGGTCTTCATTTTTTAATCCCAACTCTAATTTCAATTTCTTCAAACAAATGACATTTCCATCCACCTGTTTTCACTCAATACTCTCGTGGTTTTTTAAAACTATTCCTAGCCAAAGAAAGCTAATGTTTTCTCTCTTTAACCAGTCTATTTTTTCTGTGGTTTCTCAGCCATTTTTACCCTTTTGGCATCCGAACATGAGCCTACGATAATTTTGGATGTGCACTGGATTGCCTTGACTTTTTGAAAGGGTTTGCGTTCATTTGTGGCACGCTCTCATTGCGCTTGACTTGTGTTTTAGTTTACTCAATGAGAAAGTCATTAAAAACTCCACTACTTTCCATTAATGATCTCGAAATGCTGCAAATAGCATCTTAGAGGCTCGCGCCTTCAGTGCTCGTAGGCCTGGCCATGTCACTCCAAAAACGTCCCTTTTAATTTGTGGCTACTGCCTTCGTTTAGGGAAGGCAGTAGCCAATACGTCATGGTGTTGTGAGTAAGTCCGCAAGTCCGTGGGCAGCTTTAAAAAGTGGTTAACAAATGCTTTTGGCGATTCATTTCGATGGCAGAAGTATTTTACAGAGAAAATAGAAGTGATTTGGAGAAACAGCTTTGTATAACATCGTTGTATAAAAAGATTTGTGATGTGTCTGCGATGAGCTTCTGCCCTACAGTTCTTTGATCGTGTACCTGACGACTGTGCGGTACAGGGTTCAAGCCCTAGCAGTGAAATTTTTTGCTTTTAATTCATAATTTAATTTTCTACAGCACAGTTAGAGGTCTTACCAAATTTAAGACATTTAATAGTACAACGGTTAACTTGGGGACTGGATTTCAAGAATCTTTGACTCGTCCAGACGGGAAGATGAGCATTTGCTCTTGGACTCCCCAAGATCACGGGGGATATACAAACTGCAGACTGCAACTCGATCTCAAGACTTTTGGTAAAGGCTTTCACAGGATTCACAACCTCTTTATACCATGTTAATCTTTTATACCATTTCTGCTTGCAAAACAGTTCAACAATGGACGCTTTAAATGAAACTTAGAAGGTTAAATGATGTTGCAATTAAATAAGGAGCAAACTGGACTGGACTTTGGCCAGACGGACCCGAATAATTATAAAAAATAAGAAGAATGTTGATAAGGCGAAGCGGAACTGACTGGCTTGGAAGCAATGAACGTGTATTCAAACCTTCGTCATACTCGCACTTGGAACTTGTAAGATTGCATTTAAAGCGATAAAAAACAACTGCAAATGCACCTCAAAATGTTAGACAAAGGAAAGATATTACCTGATAAACAAATTATACAGATAATAAGCTCTTACTAGCCAAAATACATGTGAGCATCGCAATGATGTTCGATCGATACCGTTTTACTAAATGAAAACGTAAACTTACCTATAAATGGTTGAAGGTCTTGAATCAAATCAAATCGTTCCATTTCACTCAAAAAGGATATTAGTTCTGCGATCGTCTTCCCTCTGTCCTCATAATCTTTAATCAATTCCATCACAGGGCCTTTATCTTTCTTTGATTCAAAATACAAGATGGTCTCCATCGAGTACCCCATCTTGTCCGCGAGCGTTTTCCAGTCTCGACCCGGATTTGACGGAAGAAGGACAACGTCCATCTTCCGATGGGCTTCAAAGCTCAAAT
>OZ037777.1:14399495-14414495 GCA_964035525.1 Porites cylindrica
GTCCCTGAGGAAGATTGTTCCATAGAAGAGCGCCACTGTAACTGAAGCTACACTTCAGGTAATCAGTTCTTGGTTCGGTTTGGGAGCATTAATTTTTTCTTGGCGTTGCGAAAATAGTAACTCGGTGTTCTTGGGGTAAACCAGGACATAAGCTGGGGCGAGACTATTAATGCACTTGTACATTAAATTAGCCTTTTGTTTAGCCCTTCTAACCGATAAATTGTTCCAACCAAGCGAGTTAAGAAGAAATCTGGAACTAGTATCATAGCTAGATTTGGTGATAACTCTGATAGCACGATTTTAAAGTTTTTGAAGTTTCTTACTAAGCTGTTTGGTCAAGCCATCCCATACAGCACTGCAGTAATCAAAGTGTGGCTCGATAAGATCTTTGTATATTTTAATTGCAGTGTGCATCGGAACAAATGGCCTGACCCACTTAAGAGCACCTATACCAGAGGATACTTTTTTAGAGATTTCATGAATGTGGGCCTTCCACGAGAGATTTTCATCAATGATAAGCCCGCGAGATTTGCTTTGATTGCTTTGGTTTATTGGAGCGCCGTCTATATGAACATTCATTGTGTAGTCATTTAAGGTGGCTCGACTGGATTTTTTTAGGGCGATACCTCCCAAGTTTGAGCCTTAACTACGTCGGCATGAGTAAAGATATCGAAAAAAGGTTACCACAACTGTATTACATAAAGATGAAAATTTCTTATGATCTGGGTTTTATTGCAATCGGAGTCGCCATGGCAACGTAATGACGGCATTACCTTTTTCATTTATCGTTGTGTTTCTCTGTACCAGGAGTTTTTTGAAGAAATCGCTTAAGGGAGTATGTACCTGCCATAATTGCCTCCATTATGGCAAAGTTTAAAGAAATTCTATGAGAGCGTTTTCGAAATATTTTGAAATACACTTTTAAGAATCATAAAAACAGTGAAATAGCATGCTAGCCGCACAATTCGCTAATATATTAAGAAAATGATAAGCTTTGGGAACGCGGCTTCATCTCATAGTGGACTGATTCCATTGAAAACTGCATACAAAAAAAGAGGGGAATTGCTCTGGGCGATCGCGAGTAAGAAGGATTTTATTAACTTGCATTCAGCTGCTTTTGATAGAGTTTTTGGAGGTAATTTGGTCCATGCCTAAGAATTTCGCATTTTTCCAAAAACAGCAAGATAAATTTTTTTATAAATTCGACAATTCCGAGATCAATCGTCAAGAAATATTCCCTGCAAGTTTTAAGAACATTGAAAACAGGGAAGGCTTTTAAATAGGGCCTCAAATATAGCCAATTTTTCCCCCAGATTTTGTGTTTACAAGTGAGCGTCCTCATTATTCACTGGCATTGTTTTCAAGTTTCATATACACGTGCACATTTAGCAAAAAGATAGAATTTGCATCAAAAAGGACCCTCGGTTAAATCTTCGGGATATGCTAATTACCGGGTAAAGATGTTAGTGATACATTATAACATCAGAGCAACTCTTTGTGAGAGTTTCTGTGATGTTATAACCCGAGTAAGATAATTAAGTATTGCATCCTACACGATGAGCCGAGACGTTCACCGTTTCGGCTGTCACTGCTATCTGTGACGACAAGCCAATTATCAGCATATACTGGATATTTCTTCGGAAAGTAATCGAGAGTTCTTTTTGATGCAAATTTATATTTTTTGCTGGTTGTGCAGGTGCATATGAAACTTGAAAACAATGCGAGTGAATAAACATAGGCACGTTCAACGTGCATGAGCTATTTTGAATGCTTCAGTGTAACTATAATGAGGCCTTCCAAGGGGTAAAAGCGACATGCGACACGGCCCTGAAAACTGGCGACATGGGAATTTTTAAAAAGCGAGAAGTGACATGCCTACGCTGCTAAAATGCGACAGCGACATACTAAACAGTGAAAAACGACGGTGACATTGGAAAGTTGTGCATTTTATCAGTAAAAGTGACTCAGAATACAGGAAATTGCATTTCTGAGGGTTCAGATTTTCCAAATTTTCCCGCGGGAGCCTACCCTTAAAGAAGAAGAAGAAGCGTTCATCCTTCGCCGCTCACAAAGTTTTGCCAACTGACCACCATGAAAATCCTGTTATAGCCCTGTTGCGAAACAGTTTCTCGCAAAACAAAAATGACTGGTACAGTTACGTACACTTCAAAACACGACAGCGACATTTGCAGCTGTAGATTAGGCGACAACGGTCTCCTAAAGCAAGCGACATTGCGACACAGCTACCCCCCTTGGAAGGCCTCTATAATACTTCGGTGTAACCTTACCAAGAGTGATGAATCTACCTTTTTCATCCTAAATGTAGATTTGGTTTTTGTACGAAATTGGGTATTGCGCTACATAAATGAAAACGCGAAACGCTCAGCTGAGTCGATCCTCAACCTATGTATTCACTTTCCTCTGTCTTTCCCAGTTACATCTGGTGTAAGTTAAACAAATTGCTAAAGTAAAATAAATTTATACTCACCAAACGTTGATTAGAAGGAAAACTCTAAGGTTTCCTCGGAGTTTCTTAACCCAAAATGTGACTCACCGAATACTGAATAGTTACGAAATACCAGGATTTTTATCATTGAGGTAGATGGTTGCGTTATCATAATTCACGAGGTTTTCACGTGCGATTCTACTCAGTGAAACAGTCTTTAACTCCGACAACTTATTTCTTCATGTTTTAAAAGCTATTGCTTCTTAAAAGGCAAGAGCCTTTTTTAAGGCATTGGTTACAAAACGAAACAGGTCTTCATACGTCCAAGTTACTATTTATCATTGTGAAAAGCCAATCTGCATGAGATGTACAGTCACACAGCTGGCACGTGAAAGTGTTGGACTTTGTCCCCTTTCGTGGTTCGTACGTGACGGAATTCGAGTTATCACACAATAAACTAGTAAACAGAATGATAAAAATAACTCTTGCACACAATTTGCACGTGAAGATGTTGGTCTTTGGCCCTTTTACAATTCGTACGTTAAAAAAAAGGCAAATTGTTTACTACAAAATTTTCTCAAGCGATTTTAAGAAATCACCTCGGCTTCATTACAACATCTGTAATTAAATTATGTTTCATGCAACGTCAAGGTTGATAACCTAACATTTATCAACATTTGTGAGACAGTCTTTAACTCCGACAACTTATTTCTTCATGTTTTAAAAGCTATTGCTTCTTAAAAGACAAGAGCCTTTTTTAGGGCATTGGTTACTAAACGAAACAGGTTTTTATACGTTCAAGTCACTATTACTATTGTGAAAAGCCAATCTGCATGAGATGTACAGTCACACAGATGGCACGTGAAAGTGTTGGACTTTGCCCCCTTCCGTGGTTCGTACGTGAGGGAATTCGAGTTATCACACAGTAATCGAGTAAACAGAATTATAAAAATAACTCATGCACACGATTTGCATGTGAAGATGTTGGTCTTCGGCCCTTTTACAATTCGTACTTTAAAAAAACGAAAATTGTTTACTACAAAATTTTCTCAAGCGATTTAGAGAAATCACCTCGGCCTTATTACAATATCTGCAATTAAATTATGTTTCATGCAACGTTAAGGTTGATAGCCTAACATTTAGAAAAGAAAATTATCAAACTGCCGAAATATATTTCTGCTCATATCATGTTACTCCACTCAATAAAGCAGTACCTAATTATTTTGTCAACTAGCTTCTTCCAATTTTATTCCCTAACGCTACTGTTTCTACTCAAGTTTATACGCATCTTTACTAAATAAAATACGTTTCAATAACTATAATGCTTAGTATGCAGGAAGGATGTATCATGTTGTTCACTTATTATTCCTTTTTGTTGTTGTTTTGCCGGAACGAAAAAGGTCTGTTGAACTTTGTAAGCGAGAGAATAATATTTCTACAGCTTGTTTACAGGATTAACAATACTCGGTACAGCTTTTAAAAAATAAGCTGCTTTTCAAACTTCTAAAACCACATTTTATAGGCCGCATACTTTCGAATTAAAGTCGATATCTAAATATCAATTATTGCTTCACTGGAAGAGCTTTGAAAATATATGATCGTTTATACTCTACCTTGAAGCAGGTGAAACACAACTCATAAATACGTGCGTGGTACCGTTCGCGATAGCCGAATTCGGTCAGAAATGTCTTGAAGTAGCATCCACACTAAAATATGAACCCTTAAACAGCTGCATCACTGTACACAGCGTTTGAATCATGAAGATATTTAATATGTTTCCAAACACCTGTAGCCGTAATAAAAAGACGAAGAAATTGTAAAGAATGAAGATGGCGGTCTTAAAGTGCCCTTGTTCGACCTTTAGCAATGTGATTTTTAAGTAGATGCCAAGATCTCATTGGTTCCTTAGCATCAACTCATAGTACCTTCAACCTTATTGGCTCTTGCAACAAACATCCGAACATACAAAGTTACAAAGTTACAAAGTTACAAAGATACAAAGCCACAAAGATACATACGCTCACACCACTGACATATGAGCTATTTTTTCAAAATAGCTCAATGAAGACGCTCACTTGTAAACACAAAATCTGGGGGGAAAATTGGTTATGTTTGAGTCCCTATTTAAAAGCCTTCCCTGTTTTCAATGTTCTTAAAACTTGCAGGGAATATTTCTTGACGATTGATCTCGGAATTGTCGAATTTATAAAAAAATTTATCTTGCGGTTTTTGGAAAAATGCGAAATTCTTAGGCATGGACCAAATTACCTCCAAAAACTCTATCAAAAGCAGCTGAATGCAAGTTAATAAAATCCTTCTTACTCGCAATCGCCCAGAGCAATTCCCCTCCTTTTTTGTATGCAGTTTTCAGTGGAATCAATGCACTATGAGATGAAGCCGCGTTCCCAAAGCTTATCATTTTCTTAATATATTAGCGAATTGAGTGGCTAGCATGCTATTTCACTGTTTTTATGATTCTTAAAAGTGTATTTCAAAATATTTCGAAAACGCTCTCATAGAATTTCTTTAAATTTTGCCACAATGGAGGCAATTATGGCAGGTACATACTCCCTTAAGCGATTTCTTCAAAAAACTCCTGTACAGAGAAACACAAGGATAAATGAAAAACGTAATGGCATCATTACGTTGCCATGGCGACTCCGATTGCAATAAAACCCAGATCTTAAGAATTTTTCATCTTTATGTAATACAGTTGTGGTAACCTTTTTTCGATATCTTTACTCATGCCGACGTAGTTAATGCTCAAACTTAGGAGGTATCAACCCCAAAAAATCCAGTCGAGCCACCTTAAGGACTGTAGTTTCTGCTTCGAGCTAAACTCTGTTTTGGCGACATTGAGAATTAACTTATTAGTTTTGAGCCAGCGATCAATATATTTCAGGTCACTATTGATTTGGGACTCAACATCAGGTATAGTAGCTGCTGAAAAGGTAATATTAGTGTCGTCGGCATACTTTCTAGGAGAGCCCCCACATTCACACAATTTGGTAGATCATTTATATATGCAAATTTATGTCTTTTGCTAGTTGTGCACGTGAATATGAAACTTGAAAACAATGCCAGTGAATAATGAGGACGCTCGCTTGTAAACACAAAATCTGGAGGGAAAAATTGGTTATGTTTGAGGCCCTATTTAAAAGCCTTCCCTGTTTTCAATGTTCTTGAAACTTGCAGGGAATATTTCTTAACGATTGATCTCGGGATTTTCGAATTTATAAAAAAATTTAACGAGCGGTTTTTGGAAAAATGCGAAGTTTTTAGGCATGGACCAAGTTACCTCCAAAAACTGTGTCAAAAGCAGCTGAATGCAAGTTAATAAAATTCTTCTTACTCGCGATCGCCCTGAGCAATTCCCCTCTTTTTTTTTAATTTGTATGCAGTTTTCAATGGAATCAAACCACTATGAGATGAAGCTGCAGTTCCAAAGCTTATTATTTTCTTAAAATATTAGCGAATTGTGTGGCTAGCATGCTATTTCACTGCTTTGATGGTTCTTAAAACTGCATTTCAAAATATTTCGAAAACGCTCTCATAGAATTTCTTCAAACTTTGCCATAATGGAGGCAATTATGGCAGGTACATACTCCCTTAGCGATTTCTTCAAAAAACTCCTGGTACAGAGAAACACAACGATAAATGAAAAACGTAATGGCGTCATTACGTTGCCATGGCGACTCCGATTGCAATAAAACCCAGATCATAAGAAATTTTCATCTTTATATAATACAGTTGTGGTAACCTTTTTTCCACATCTTTACTCATGCCGACGTAGTTAATGCTCAAACTTGGGAGGTATCAACCCCAAAAAATCCAGTCGAGCCACCTTAAGTAATTTGATGACTTTTTGAACATTAATCCGTTGAAAAGAAAACACTCCGTCAACAGGCAGAACAGGATTAACATAGGCAAGTGGATGGGTCAATTTCCGAACTAGGAATTTCTTGTGCTTGAGATTGGCCTATGTTTGTAAAATGATTGTTAAATGCTTCATAACACCAGGTGAGGTGAAAACTTGGTTTCCTGTTTTTACTTGAGACACCTTAGTTGATTTACTTTGCCGAGATTGGAGTTCATTAATTAATCGCCAGGTTTTACGAGGATCACTTTTGTTTGCATCAAGGTTTTCAGAAAAGTATTTACGTTTAGCTTTCTTCACTGAGTTATTGGCCTTATTTCTTGCATCTTTAAACTGCTGTTTCCGAATCGAACGGTCATTAATTTGTAGATGCAGCTTTCTTTTTTAGAAAATCTCTTTTATGTATTTCACGCAACAGTTCATTAGTAATCCAGGGAGAGCGTTTGTTTTTAACCCTTTTTGTTCTGAATGGTGCATGCTCATCAATAACACTCGCTAACAGGTGTTTCCAAAAGTCCCACATTTTATATTTCATTTGGGTTATTGTGCGTTGTAACGCGCTTCCATGCAGTCAATCATGCGAAGATCTCGCAAAAATTCAGCTTCATTGAAATTCTTGAGCTGTCGGACTTCCACAGTAAGTAAGTAAGTAAGTAAAGCCTTTATTTAAAGAGGGTAGCACCTAATAGCCAAAGGCTAATAAACTTGTGGCCCTCATAAAATACACAACTATTTAGAATCTAATAAATATTGTAAGCTAAAATATATAAACATTTAAAATAAAAACAAGATTCGATTTATATATATATATATATATATATATATATATATATATATATATATATATATATATATATATATAATTAATTAATAATTATCTGTCTGATTTTGGAAAAAGGTACCCTACAACAGAAGAGGGTCTGTAACAAATGTGTGTCTTTTCTGTGGTTTCAATATTGACTTAACTTCTAAATTACCAAAAAGGCCTTAGAGTGGCCAAGCTTCTTTCAAGTATGGTAGAAATTGGCTAATGAGCCACACCCCTTCTCCCCCTATTCCCCTCACCCCTGCATCCGAGGCCCTTGTCGTAACAGCTTATATGGGCCGGAGCAGAAAAACAATAAACTAACAGCGTGCAATGACTTCAATGCTTGCGTGCATGACCACTACTGTATAACGGAACGTTAGATAGCTACTCTAGCCAATAGTTGGGACTCTGAGAAAGGTGCCCTTTTCTAAAATCAGACAGAAAATTAATATGTGGTAATTTCGCAAATGACTTTCTCCACTGGCCAGCTATCTGCTGCAGTAAGTATTCAAGCGGTACACAAATCATTACTTATCCAGCTACAGTGAATAATATGTGGTAATTTCCCAATGACAAGGTAACTGCACCAATATGAATGTACTCAACAGCTTTCTCTAATAGCCAGCTATCTGCTGCCGTGAATATTGAAGCAGTACACAAATCATTGCTTATCCGTTAGGGTGAATCAGTACGTGGTAATTTCCCAAACGACCATGCAGCTAACTGCACCAATGAATACTCATCCACTTTCTCTAATGGCCACCTATCTGCTGCAGTGAATATTGAAGCAGTACACACATCATTGCTTATCTGTTAGGGTTAATCTGTCTGATTTTGGAAAAAGGTACCCTACAACAGAAGAGGCTCTGTAACAAATGGATGTCTTTTCTGTGGTCTCCAAAATTGACTTAACTTCTGAATTACCAAAAAGGCCTTAGAGTGGCTAAGCTTCGTTCAAGTGTGGTAGAGGTTGGCCAGCGAATCACGTCCCTTTCCCCTCAAACCCCCCCACCCCCCACCTCCACCTGCTTCCGAGGCCCTTGTCCCAACAACTAATATGGGAGGAGTATAACAAACAAAAAGTATGCACTGATTTCTACGCTCTAAAGAGTACTTTTATACAGAACAAGAACACTGAAAAAAGTGAACAAATTTCTTAAGAAAACACGATCCGAACAAATCTCGGATTACGCCGTTTTACGCTATTTAGAACTGAGACGGACAATTATTTTGCGCGCCCTTCAATAGAGAGGGCCTGGGCTCCACCAGAGTCGACGCAGTAAGAGACAAAACTGCGGAATCCAACTTCGCTTGAATTGGAAATATCATCAGTCGCCTCCATACGAATTTGACAAAAGAAAAGCTTAGGAGAAACATGTCCTCTACGGCGGGGTAAGTTACCATGATAACTGAGTTAGCGGGTGGCTGATCGAATTGGCCCGCGTGTGATGATAGCCGCCGCCATTTTAGCTGCAGTATTCGTGTCTCGTTTTCCTTGATTTGGCGGCGGGGTGGGGGGAAGAAATTCTGGGTCAAAATAAGCACCTTTGGGTCTTGAGTTTGTCTTGGTGGGTGCGTAGTTGATTTTAGCTAAGATCTCGTCAGTAATCCAAGGTGTGGTGGATAATTTCTTCTCCTTCTTCGGACATTGACAAGTGAATTCAACTCATCAGAAACAACGACAACAACAACAGCTTTATTTCAGTATTCCCACGTGAGTGCATGGTATTACCTACATTATTCGTTACAAATCTGAAATCAAAACAAAGGCTATGATATGAAAGAACAAGTTTTTGTCTACATTCCATACATGACTGCATGTAAGGAGATGAAAGTCTGCAGATATCAGGATCGACATTGTCAAATACGAAGAGGGTTTCTTCATTGTTGTCAAAATTCTTAAAAAGGGGATGTCCAATCCTAATGTCTCGGTAAAAGTTAGATCGAAGACTATGGAAGGGGCAAATGCGAAAATTTTCTAGAGTTTTCGGTACTGGGGGGACTTATGTTGATTATGCTCAAGCAATCATGCACTTTTGTCACAGTCAATTTTGAATACTGAGTAAAATTTTAGTTTCTTGTTACTTCGTATTAGATTATATTGGTGTGAAGTCAGTTCTTCACGTATAGTTAATTGGACATTTTTCATATCTGTTGAGGAGTTGTTATCATTTGAATACAACAACAACAACAACAAGTTTAGCCAGTATTACCATTTTGTACAGGTGTTACCGATTAAAATAACAGTAATAAACAGCTAAGTTTAAGGGAATGCAGATATGATGGAACGGTAGAATTAACTATGTTTCTTTCGTCTTTCAAATGCTTGAAAGACCAAATTAGCAGCTAGCCTGCTGATATGTGAATCAGTATTGTTAAAAAGAAAACAGACTTTATCATGGATATTGTAATGTGTAAATAGTGTATTTCGGTCGTTGATTTTAAGAAAAAGAGTCTTTCTCAAATCATGGTATTGATCACAGTGAAATAATATATGTGCAGTTCATTTTCAACCGAATTTTGGTGGCAATGATCACAGATTCTAAGGTCTTCAGGAGTTTTGGGGATTATAAGTCTTCCGGTTTCTATTTTTAAATTGTGATTTCCTATCCTAAATTTGGAAGCTACACGCCTATGTTCAGGATTCCGGATATGATTGATGAATTCAGAGTGATTTGTTTCATTTTTAAAGACGGAGTAGAATTTTAGTTTTTTATTTGTTCTTATCAAATTTAGCTGGTGGTTTTTCAGATGTTTTGACAAATAATTATTCTCAGCTTTGGATAGGAAAGTAGAAGGGTTTTTGTGTCAGGGGGTTGATTTTCAAGCTGAATCCAGATTGTAAATGGTTGCTGTCCTCCAAATGCTTTTTATCGTTTAACATGTGTATTTGAAATGCCGATAATGTATTGGGATCAGGTGCTGAGTGTATCGTTTTAAAATGATCGTAAAGTTTATTGGTCGGGTTTTCGTTATATTATTATAAGACAAGCCGTTTTCGTTCATTGACTTTAGAGTATCCCAAAATGTGCGGTCACTTTCATTACTAATCAACTCATTTATTTTAGAGTCAACAAATTGTTGTTGTTTTTTTTTGTTTGATAAGTTTTTTAAAGGTTCTATTTTGAACATGATATTCTTTTCTGAGTTCGGTATCCAAGGGATTGCGGTTTTTTTTTGGTTAGATAACTTTTTAAGTGAAGATCTTAAAGTTTTGCAATCATAATCAAACCACTTCTTAGTAATTGGCTTTCTTTTAGATTTCTTTTGGCTACTTAATTTGACTGAACGTTTTGCTGCCTCCGTCATAATGTTTGTGAATTGATTGGTAGCATTTTCAACATCTGTACTGCTTAAATCGAAGTTTGTACTTTCGAAGAGATGTAATAGAGACAGAATATCGTTGAAACGAAAGTGCAGCAGTGAATTTTGCTGCAGACGTTTCGTCCCAGACATATTGTTGTGGAAGCTAGGAAGTGAATGATAAAAAGTGTGTTCCCAAAAATGTAATGTCTGCAACAATTTTGTGTAATGTCCGCAACGCAAACGTCTGCTTGTAGAATCACTGGAACAAGGTTGCATGGAATTTTTTTCTGACAGTTGAAAAATCTAATATTATTATTGTTATGTTTTGAAGGCACAATTAAGGTTAAAAATTCACAGGAAAATCTCTGTAAAAGAACATTACCTTAAAAAGTGTTTGTTTAAACTGTGATGCCCGAAACACACCTTCTTCAACTCATACCTTCAAGGTCTTAAGAGCTAACCAAAGCATGTTTTTATTAGGTACAAAGGGGACACTAAAAAATACTTTCTACATACGTTTGAACACCGGTAATGAACATTTTGACATCTAAATTGGGGTTTAATAATTTATATTAATTTTAGTATCTGAACGTAATGTCTGCAACATGGAATCACCCCTAAAGGAGCTTTGTCTTCTTAGATTTGATTAGCTTTTTGTAGTTTTTTTTGCGGGTTGTGTGATAGTTATGCCTTATAGTTTCATCAAGAGGAAATTGCTATGTTAACTTTCTTGTTAGAGAGTTCCGTTAAAATCTTTCTCCAAGCAAAACACTCATTATTGAACCATCTTTCTTAATGTTTCTTTTTGTTGCTTTCTTCTGGCCTGTTTAGTTTCAGTGTAGATTGTCGATATCAGATATAACCCCCAAACTGAAAACAGACCATTGCCAAAAAACAGATCTACCTGTCCTTCCCCTCTGCACAAACAATGCGCTGCCGCCCGCCTGACAAGCCTCCCTGATTACTTTGCGACGCGCGAAAGGACTTAAGGAACCTGCGGCCTCGACCTCAACAGTTTGCCGTCTCCAACCGGCCAGTGGTCTACGAACGACAGCCCGTCAAAGTTGCAACTTCCCATTTGTCTCTCGTGGTACAACTTGAGAGCATTTGTTCAACTTTCCTCAAAAAGATCATTCCATTACTTCTCACTACCTCTTCTCTTGACTGCCTATTGACATTGTCAGCAGAAATTTTGTGTTGTTGAAAATCTCAATAATGATAATGATAATGATAAATAAATAATATTTAATAAATCACTCCAATTATAGTTTAAAAAACATTTCGGAGGTGGTCTTGTAGATGACGATGAGGCCCGGTACTCTCAAGAAATGTTAGGACCTCTCTAATTCTGTAGCAATTTATTGACCACAATTTGTGTTAGTCTTAGAACTAGGCATTTCCTTCATGAATGTGTTTTTCCTTGACAACGTAGAATATCTTGTGAGGATCTTTGTAAGGTATCACGCTCAAGAGGGTGACTTTGTGGTCAAGTTACCTTATGTTAACTTAATAATTACTTTTGTTGATCCTCTCACAGCTCACATCCACTTTAGCCTGGTTCAAATGAAGTTGATCAGATTGCTATAGTCATTGCTGTTCTTGATGTTGGAAGTTACATAGGTGAGTGAGTATACAACCATGTTCATGACAGTACATTACGCGCGCAGGGGTCCTAGGTTCATGGGGCTACCAACACAACAGTCCGCCGTTCGCTCTTGACCTGCGGTAAAGAAATGACGGCCATTAGAAAATTTTAACTCCGTGAATAATTATCAAATCAACCCTTGACATTAATTGGTCATTTGGAGCCGTGTGTACGCAACATTTCAGGAAATTTATAATCAATTGGATTAGTTGTTATATGCTCGAAAAGTATAGGAATTCAGTGTGTAGCTTCAGATTCAGGTCTTAGCAACTTTCATAGTTTAAATCTGTGTCAACAAATAAGCAAAATTCTCTCTTTTCTTCAGTTGCCACAGGGTTAGATGCGACTGCCGCTGCTGTTGTTGTGAGTTGTGCTCTAGCTGTCAAGTGCATCGATCAAGGATGGATCAGGGATAAAGGGCGAATTTGACAACCACCAAAACAACAATGAGTATTATTTTTTAAGTACAATTTGTGATGTAATATGTCGTGAACTATGTGAAATTTTAGTGCAAATTTACATTTTATCTGTCTTTAAGTCAGACTGAACGACAAAAAATGATAATTTTAGTAGCTAAATCAGTTTTGGGAAAAAAATATAATCTCCTCACTACTGAAAGGGTTTTTTTCCTCACAACATTTACTTGAGATGTGACGAAATTAATGTGGAAATTATTTTAAGGATTCATTATAGCAGAAAAAAAATCTGACTGGTATTGCTTCACACTAGGTCAGCAGGAGATTATATAATATTCTAATAGAACATAAATAAAGTAAATGATCATTTCACAGCTTCAAGTTTAGACAAGTAACTACAGGAAAAATTGACATAGCCACAGTCAGCAACACTGATAAGAAAAGTGAATGATAACAAATGTGTTTCCCAAAATGTAATGTCTGCGACATTTTTCAGTTATGTCTGCTACGCAAACTTTTGTTTGTAGAATCATTGGAATAAGGTTGCGTGGAATTTGTTTTGGACAGTTGAAAAATTTAATTATTACCATGGTTTGAAGGCATTCCACGGCTTCTTCTGAATTTATATCATGCACTTGTTAGTCCTTATTTAAGGTCTCGGTAAAGGAAAACGAGGTGCCCACAGGCTACAAAGGCAAGTTATATATCAAATTAAAGCTAAAAGACTAAATTACCTTATGAAAGATTTTATTTCATCCAATTTCAAAAGGCGCTTAAGTTTTTTGCTCTCGAACTCAGAGGTATCGAGTTTACTGCTGAAGCTCCAGCCCTTTCGCGTTGTTAAATATTCACTTCCTTTTTATTGTATCTGATTGACAGATAAAAGACCTAAAAAAGGGTGTGAGGAAATTTGCATATGTCTAGTATTAGCGGAATCAGGGCTCGAAATTAACTTTTTCGTTCGGGAGCCAGCTGGCGACTAACGAAAAAATTTTGGTCGCCAGATCGTAAATTTTGGTCGCCAGCTTATTTTATATACAACTTAGACCCTGTTTACATGGAGTGGGGGACCCCAGTCTAGTGGGGTAGGTTTCTTTTGTTTTGTGTCCCCCAGGGCGTGAAAACAAAAGAAACCAACCCCACTAGACCAGGGTCCCCCACTCCACGTAAAGAGGCCCTTACACAAGAACACGATTTTATACGTTACTTTGCATGCAAGAAAAGTCACAACTGAAGAGCGAAAACAATTAGAAACAACATGAGTAACACTTAGTTATAAAGCTACCGTTGTTCTCAGGTGATATGTCTCAGGTCCGAAGGTGATGGTTGTCTCCATAGTCATTTTAAATGAAGCGAAGCATAAAACGTTTTAAGTCCGTGGTTTTCATTCTGAGACAAACACGGGTCCTTGCGTATTTGCCCTTTGCTACTTCTACGAAATGGCGTTCTTTATTTTCGACTTGCTTTCCTCGACGCCTTTCGCTGCCGACAAACAACGCCATGCTTGGCCCAGGCCACCACATTGCTCGTACCAGTCTCCGACCGGGAGGAAACATAAATGGGCTTAGTGCCGTTTTTAGGTCTTCGTTTCATTTTAGACAGAACGTTGTAGGAAAGTAAAACCTAAAATATTGCGGGAGTTTACGGAAGCACCGCTTGAATTGAATCGCCATCTCCTTACCTTAAAGTATAAAGAAACGTTGTTAAGAACTATTCACTCATGTACTTTTTCTATTAGTGATAGTTATATCCATTTATTAACCGCCCACTTTCCCTACATCAACAACTGATGAAGGATTCAAAGTTTGGATTAACCTTTTGGCTGAATCTTCATTCCCCGCACGTAAATACTCACGTATTTCCTTCAACTGATTTGTATCTGCCTCCATTTTCGCGGCAAATGAAAAGCACATGGTGTTGAAGTGCGCCTGCGATCTCAGTTTCGGAAGAAGCCACTGAAACAATATGGCGCGTCGTGAACGCAGTATCGACGTTTCGAAATACATTCAATTTTTTCGATTATCTTGTAGTATTCAGACATTATTTTACTGGGGACAGAAAGGTGAGTTGGGATACTAGCTACCGTATCCGATTGATTTCCTAATATAAAGATTTAAAAACAAAAGTTGTGTCGTGGTTTTCTTTAGCCATCGGACAAAACGCGAGTCGCCAGCTGGCGACCAGTTCTGAAAATTTAGTCGCCAGTCCTCAATTTTTGGTCGCATTGGCGACCAGTGAGTCGCAATGTCGAGCCCTGGGAATTATTGCATTTCAGACTAAAAAGTCGAATCTCGAGCGTGATTTACACAAAGAAACTGACATAAAATGAGTTACAAAGGGAAATCGGAAAATTCCTCACAGTCTTCCTTTACAGTCTTTTTTCTTTCAACAACCAAGCTATTTCTTGTATGACGTCCACGCTAAGACAGCTCCAAAAGTCCCCTCAATAAGTTTGCGAAACTCAGCACAAAACATCACTATAAAACGCGATTATCTGCCAAG
>OZ037777.1:14429495-14447976 GCA_964035525.1 Porites cylindrica
TTACTTGAGCAACAGAAAAATGGTCGAAGTAGTATAGTGTTCTCGAGTAAGGTTGCTTGCCCTCTATCATGAGCTCCGAGAAAGTTTTAAGCGCACAAGTGTGTTCTCTCGCATGCGTTAGCATTACGGTTCTTTGACTGAAGACAAAGATAAAGGTGGTTCTGCAAATGTAAATAAATCACCGCTGGGAATGTAAAAAAGTAACCGTAACTACTAATGACAGAATACAAGAGGGTTTTAATTCAGCCCGGCGAAAGAAGACGAAGCACTGGACACAAAATCAACACACAAATTCGAATGCACAATTATCAGAAAAATACAAACCTCTTTCGAAGTGTTCAAAACGTTTTATCCCGCCTCAGACTGACGGACAAAAAAAAGGCTTTACAAGGAGCAAACGTTCGCACCTCGTGTATTTCACTAAGTCTCAGTCAGAACTCTTACAGAACGACACAAACAAACGCAGGCGATATAAGGGATAAGCAGAAGCTTGCGCAGAACGTTTTTCCGCCCTGAAGACCAACAATGACGTCCGTAGTCTCCAATCCAACGCGCGGCCATTTCACAAACGTTTTCGTGAAGCCCTGATAAGTCTGCTAGCAGTCTTGACGTTTACTTTTTTCTTTATATCCTTTCCTCTTCTTATTCAAAGAAAGACTTAACTATTTATGCAATATCAATAATTTTTTTTGAAAAAAGAATTTTTTTCTAATTTATACGAGCTGCGATTTCAATTTCCCTTACCTATGATGGTTATGAAATATTATTGTTTAATGATTCAGGGACACCAAGCAACTGGTTTTCTCTCTCTTAAAACTTTTTTAAATGCAGTCTAAGAAGCGCCTCAGCTCACTGTAGTTGTACAGTGGAACTTCAGTAACTCGAACTCTGTTGGCAGCGTGTAGTCAGCGCCTCGGGCTCGCAATCCGATACGGCGGTCCTGGGAGCGAATCCCGCGCTATGGTAGTCTGCTACACAGCCGTTTTTAGTGTCGTCACGCAACGTTCCTCCCCACTAGTGGGGAGGAACGTTGCGTGACGACACTAAAAACGGCTGTGTAGCAGACTAGCGCTATGGCCACTTGCTGGAATCCTCGGCCACGTTTATAAATAGCCAACTGGTTGCCTTCAGACAGTTTTAAAATTCTGTTATGTTGTTTGATTGTTCAAGTATTTGAGGGAGTGCTTGTAAATTAGCTGGACAAGCTAAGTGCACTTTCGACTATGCGGACTATGAACAAGCCTTAAACCTTTTAACTTTTTAATATTCTATTCTATTCTTTTTACGCTCGGCCGCTTTTATGTTATTTATGCAAATGTTCCTTCTTGGCATCTTTTTTGTTCAAATTTGACTTGTTCAATGAGCAGCATCATAATTTTCGGGTTAGATAAGGTTAGGAGTTATTTACATAGGAATGTTGCCTCTGACCACATGAATCAGGCATCACGGAATCAGGAATGCCGATTCGTAGCTTGAATCTCTATTACTTAATCAGTAACCAGTTGCAGAAATTCTAGAGGCCTGGCTGGTGCCTAGCTTGAACACTTTTCAACGAGGTTTTCTCTGTCTCTGAGACTGATAATTAAGGCTTTGACCTCTGCCAAGGATTAAACTTAAGCTGGTTTACGTGATACAGGTAGGTTTATTTTTGTCACCCGTTGGCTGGCGGAATACTTATTATAAGCACATTCTGTTCAGCGGCTGAAGAAATTTTGACAAGTCGTTAAAAACGTGAGCGCTGATTCTGAATACTGAATCTCAAAAGAATCAATCATTCCTATTTCGAAACACTGAACAATTATTATTAACGTACAGTTGGGTGATCTAATAAGCCGATCCGGACTACATTTGTAGTCGCTTAGATAATTTTAAAGCCGTACTATAGAGAGAGAGAGCGAGGCTCGAATTTTAAGCACGGATTCGGAGCATCGCGAGGCGGGATTAAGATGATAAAAATCAGTAGATTCACCTCCATGTAAATTCACTGGAACAGCATACATCCGTGGTGGTGAAACAGTTGGGAACTTAAGCAGAGACGTTTTTGAGCGACGCACGTCAACCGGAAGAGGACTCTTCGCATTCGTGGGCAGTTTTTATGCCCAAATCCAGTTCAGGTGAATTATCTCTATGCGAGTAAAGAGACTTGAATAGATACATTTAGTAGCGTCAAGGCATCACTGAAAGGAAAAATGCCTCACTTCCGGTTGAGTTCGTCGCTCAAAAACGTCCTTGTTTATGTTCCCTAATGTACCCCAACAGAAAACGGTTTGACAGCGAGTAGTTCGAGATCATAAGTAATCAAAAGAGAAATTACCGGTAAGACCGCAAAATCATTTCAGATCAGGTCATTGAAAGCCCGGAATTGATACAAATGTTTCTCTGACATTGTTAATCAGCAGGTCTTAAGAGCCTTCGTACATGTATTTATGTATACATTCCCCATGGTTTATGATTTCTAGTTCACACGTCACTAGCTATAGGTTAAGTACATTTTTTTGAATAACTGCAATACAGTAAGTCTGAGTGGATTGTCAGCCGAAATAGTTTTGTAAAAACCTCTTTCTTTGAACAGTTTGGAACAGGGCTAGGCTACACCTAGCAACAGACTCAGCAAACAGTAAACATAAATGACTTTAGAACAAAATAGAAGAGCTTCTCACAACAGAAAATTTATGGGATAATAGATACTACTTTTAATTAAGGACGCGTGAAATGCGTTTCTTCTCGGTTGTTGCGAGGGCTGCAATCGCATGAGATATTCTTGGGTCTAGGACAGTCGGAAAGTTAAGTTGGAAACCTCTTCAAAGATCGCATAATGAAGCGCCACATTATGAGTGATCAGTACGGCTTGAGAAGAATTCTCGTCTCTAGACTTCGCACCAGCTCACCGCAAAATTCAAAATGGCCGCGAAAGAAGGACATCCGCAATCTTTATTTATTTATCATAATCAGAGCCCCTTGCGATACAACCAAACAATTTTTAACGTTATTGCAAATTCCACTGCACGTAAAAAATGGAAATTCGGTCAGTTGAGTGTGAATCTAGGCTCTGAGAGTCTCCAGCGCTTGGGTGTCTCGATGCACCCGCAGTACTCTTCAGGCTGACCGAGGTGGGTTGAGTAAAGATGATTAATTAGATGATTAAAATTTAAATGTTACTGGGAAAAAGTAGAAATAAAAACTACAATAATATTAAACAATAGAGCACAGCTGATAATACACAAAAGGGAAATAGTAGGTAAATAAAGTTTACATCTTTACAAGAACAAAGGGCCTGTTTATATGGAGGTGGGGGTGGGGGGGGACCTCCGCCGGGTTGGTGATGTAACCCGCTTAGGTGGGGTAACACGCCTGTCCATATATTAATCTCTCATTTTAATTTTATTACGTTTACATGATAGGTGGGGTGACCGGCACATGTTACCTCACCTATCTGGGGTCCCCCCACCTCCACGTAAATTTGTAAACAGGCCCTCAAAACTGAAAGAAGCAGGTTTATACAAATTACATATTTGAGATGGAAAACAGTTCCCGACTTAATCTCCAAAACTGTCGTGTGAGAGAATTACGTTTGTGACTCAGTCTTGAATGTTTAACCGGTAAAATTTCTTAGACGAAGAGTAATAGTATTGTATTATTACACTTAATGAAGATGTTATAGATAATTGCTGGGGCAGAGCTATTCTCATACATAAATTTAAAGGTCGAGTTAATACAGATTCAAAGAAGAGCATTAGAGCATTAGAGCAGTATCGGTAATAATTTGAAAGAAATGAAAAAAAAGGAACAGCATGAGTTGGGGGTTTTAAGAAATACTTCATACGTATAGTACGCTTTTGATTTAGCTGCCTGATCCCAGACAAGCAAAACATATGACAAATAGGGAAGCATAAGCGACTGAAAAATAGTTGTTAGGTTAAAGGAAGACAGTGCCTCAGATGAGCAAATGACCAGGAGCAGTGTTAAGGTGGCTCGATACAGTTTTTCAGGCCTAAGAGGTCATATAAAAGGAGGGTTAATCTCAAGATTCTTAAATTTTCTAAAAAATTTATCGAGCGGTTTAAAAATTATTCGCTAATTTGTTAAAGTAGACCGAAATGTTTACATCACCGCTAACAAGAGTGCCTTGATACATACTAATCAAATCCTCCTTTCTAGCAATCGGCTGGAGGTATCTCCATTATCTTTCACACACGTTTTTAAAAAAGATTGAAACTACTATGAGGTGAAATTGCATGTCAAAAGCGCTTCGTTTAGTACATATAACAGTCGAACATCAAGATTGTCAATTTTTTACCGTATTTCTAACCAGAAAAACTTCATCCCAAAAAATCTCGATAACGCTCTTACAGATTTCGCTTAAACTTCACGAACATCGAGGCAGCTATCGTAGGTAAAAGCTCCAGTAAACAATTTTGGAAGAACAGTTTCCAGTGCCGTGAAATACTGCTGCAAGTAAAATAGGTAATGGCGTCATTTCGTTGCTATGACAACTCCGATGTCGTTGCAACCTTGATCATAACCAATTTTCATCTTTATCTAATACAACTGTGGTGTCAATTTTTCCAAATCCTTGTTTATGGCGACGCAGTTTACGCTCAAACTTGGGAGGTATTGACCTTGAAAAACTATATCGAGCCACCTTAACAGCAACATAATTTTTATGATATTTCAAGGACAGATAGCTATCAATCACTGAGCCCAAGATACTTGACATAGTCTTTACGCTCTAGTAAAAAAGATGTGCTTGTATACATACTAGCTATAGGGTCAATTATTTTCATTCATATCTCATGATTAAAGCTTTTATGGTCGAAGAACAACAAAGTTTGATTTTTTATTATTATTTAAGCGTTAATTTATTCGCATGGAGCAATTCCCAGACACCTTGAAGCTCTTTGTTAACAGTTGCCTCAATAAATTTAGGATCATTATCGGCATAAAGCGTAATCGTGTCACCTGCAAAAAGATAAAACTTCAAGCTATATGAAGGATTCGGGATGTCATTTATCAATATTAGAAAGAGCAGAGGGCGTAACACCCAGCCCTGTGAAACGCAACAAGAATTAATTACCTTATTAGAAACAATAATTGGCCTCGGTCGTTTGTGCACGCTCTGGTGAAAACCAATCATGAATAACACCTCTGACTCCATAGGGATGTAATTTGTCAAGCAAAATTGAATGGTTGATCAAATAAGTTTACACAAAAGAGGATAAAGGGGACAGAGAAGGCATCCCCCATACACACCCTATTCCATAGATAATTCGTCCCCCGGCGAGTTATTTTAAAGACCACAGATCCCAAGGGGGATTAGACAACAGCCAATCACCTAGCGCCAATGTGTTCCGCGAGGATGACCCACGCTCAGAGCCACGCGTCCTTCACGAATTGACGTAGAACAAAATGGCGGAGAGCGATATTGCTATTGCTATTCGTTTTGTCGACGAAACCGACTACAGTGAGATTTCTGCTAAAGCTGTGTCAGCGAAAGGGAAATTAAGAAAGAATCGCCCTTCCTCTCTTGTATAGAGCTAACAGTACAGCAGGGAAATCCTTAAAACACTGGATATTCCCTCAGGATAATTTATAATTTACAGTTTGAAGAGAGCAATTTCTGGTTTGATATTTATTCTTTTATTAGTCTTTTATTTTCAACAACAATAACACTTGACGTCCTACTTGCTTTATTGTATCAACGACCGGTTTCAAGAGACCGGCGAAATTTCTCATTTTATTAAAGCACTGAGGTCACGGCAACTTCGAGTTAAACTAATTTCACGGGTTGTCAAATTGTCAAAGAGTCCAGCGATTCCCTTTTCCCAGGTGAGCGCCGATTCATTTCGCTTCAATATTCAGGAATGCTCTCAATCTCTTTACGCTTTCATTGCCTTTCGCCCGACATGTCTTGGAAGGCGTTTAGTCATGCGAAACCTCCACGAAACATCCACGCAGCGCGCGAGGTAACTTCATCCTGATTCTAAAAATAACTCGAGACGAATTACCTATGGAATAGGGTGTGTATGGGGGGTGCCTTCTCTGTCCCCTTTATCCTCCCTTGGTTTACATCAGTCATAGCAAGTTCTAGCTCCCTTGCTACAGTGTCTATTATATAACAGATGAGAAGAAGGAAAAAGAAAAAAAAAACAGGAAAGCTCTTTAATAATCTTGCAGCCTGCACAGCATATTAGGTGAAACTGATTGGTTACCTTTGAACTGTTTAAAGAAAATAGATAAATAAATACATAAATAAATATTGTGGAAAGTACCAATTGCTGAGACAAAAAAGTACTTAAAGAATGTTTAACAATCTCAACAGACTCAGTGCCGTAAGATTAGCCGCTGACTCAAATTGTACAGTGCGAGCTTATAATAGACCTGAAAATGTCCTTATTCATACTTCCTAAAAGTTTAAATGACACGAATTTGCTTTAAACGTTTTTAATTCTTAGATATGCGAAAAATATGTATCCGAATCTTCATAAACTCGTCAAAAATCTTGCAAAACCTTTTTTCATCTTCAAAAAACGCATATTTGCCTTTAACAATGTCCGCCCTATCATGTGACCCAATTGACAAGTAAGATCTAGAACTGAACTGCAAACGGCCGAGAAGGTAGAATCGGAGATTTTCAAAATGGCGGCAAATACGAAGGACTGTCGTTGTCGACAACTCCCCAGTCATCTTCGTTTACTTCGCTTTACTTTCACACAGTCAGATAGATCCCTTTTAAATTCCACAAAACACAAGGCAATGACTAGAATCGGAAGCGAAGGCTGAGCAAATGAACTGACGTCACTTGACGTCATCAGTTATCAGTCTTCGCTTGCTCCCAATCTTTAGGCATTTCTGAGGGGGAAACAACTGTTTTTGGACAGCCAAAATTCAAGAAAATTTGGGAGACATATTTTAAAAAATAACAATTGTTAATTACACTATCTATACAAAGACCAAAATGAGTTGGAAAAAAATGTGTCATATACACTTCAGGCCAGACTGGTTTCGCCAAACTTAGAGCTGAACTAACACGTCATGGATGATTCTCGCGACGCTTGTAATCGGCTCACGGGAGTTAAATGTCAATATAAACTGTGTCTTACTTCCTTTTGGACGGCTATTCTTTCGGCAAGGCTTGTACATGTCGACGTCTTTTACCACGACATATTATTTTGCCTTTTGTTAGACGTTAAGCCCATTGACCATCTAGGGTCAGCTTAAAGTTTAAAAAAAAATCGTTACTTAAGCATGTATCACTAAATGATAACCCGAGACTACAACGTGATCTAACCTATGACTAACAGTAATCTTTTATATGTAAAAAGGAATCGATAAAACGTTTTGGCCGTAATATTAATGTTAGTAGGTATTATAACTGTATTCTTTTGTATCATGTTTTGTAGGTAACTGAAGAAATTGAGAAACGGACGTAACTATGCAGAAAGGACAAAAGAAAATCATCCAAAAGAATTTTGAGGTACTCTTGGAAGATTTGGACCCAAATCCGCTGATGAATTTTTTATACCAAGAAGACATCATCACTAGAGATGACATCGATGAAATGGATTCGATAAAACCACGTAAAGAAAAGAGTAAGGCCTTACTATTCACGCTTCAGAGAAGGGGCCCGAATGCTTTCCTAGCGCTTGTCGAGGGACTAATAATAAAAAAGAAACAATGGTTGGCTACCTTGTTATTAAAAGAAGGTAAGTATATATAATTAAGTAATTAAGGCAAAGATCTCTTCTGGAGGCGTTTGTTACACTGAAAATACAAACCGAAATAAATAGACGTTCAGCGTTCCTGAGGAATGGAACGAGCGGCTGCTCAACAGATTAGGCAGCCTAACATGCACCCGAAAGCAAGGAGTTAGCGCGCACGTAGATGACGTGGATTTAACACTTCAATTTACCATTTTCCCTTTTAATAAACTTCTTAAGCTGATTTAAGAATATGAGAAAAAAAAGCAACACACAAAAAGGCAAACAAACAAATTAACGAAGAAAAAAAATTATTTGTAAGTATAAACCACCCCAGCGCAAAGCAAAGTAACGACTTCTATTTCAGAAACAACTTTGGCTTATACTGGACTGTCCAGCAGCTGTACAAAAGGTTTTTGCTGCTAGTAGTTAGTTCAATTTCTCCACATGTATCTTCACTTGAGACCCATTTTTAAATTTGGCTTCAAATTGGCCTCTTTAAAATTACTTTGCTTTGAAAGAGCTTGTGGTAGCCGGGTTTCTGTACAGCATTAATGCCTCAGTGTAAGACGTAAAAGCGATCTATGATTAAGTAGACTTGCTAATCTGTTTGCCAGTTAGCATATGAATAATTAAACATCATGATCATAATATTGTACATGTTGCAGTTAATTTTTTACTTCAGTTAATTTTTATTTTTTCATTGTTTTTCGCTATGGTAATGTATGCTAATGAATTTATAACATAGGAAAAATAAAAATTAACCGAAATAAAAAAATTAACTGCAACATACAGGAATGCAATTAATTCCAGACCCTGTCCCAAGTAACATGCTATAACGGAAAGAGCCTTTTCGTCAGAAATCACCCTAAAAAAAAGAAAAAAGAGGAAATAGAGAGGTTGAGGGGAAAGAATGGAGGCAAAGGATAAAAAAACATATTCCCACTCTTGATTATTATATTGGGTACTTTGAAAATAAATTCTTGAACAAAACGACTGCTTGACGAAAGAAGTCTATGGCAGAAACGGTCTCAAAATTCAGCTAGATGATTCTGCAAAACGATTGTTGGTTGGAGGCCCAGCAATGACACGACCATTTGCTAGTCCAGAATGCCGGGCAGACTTTAAAAGACGACTGGCTGAATTCTTTGGAATTATCTAGCAGGATGTTCGAAAACGTAACGAAAATCACAGTTAGAAAGAAAAAGGGGAAAAATAGGACTGAAAGGCAAATACAAAGAAAAGGAAGTGAAGAAAATTTAACAAGAGAAAAAAGAAATAAACTGGATTTTTCACCATTATAATTAAGATATTGAAATTAAATTTGAATAGCGACAACTACCAATGAGAGTCTTACGTTATCTAACAGTTTTGTATCTAATTTTTTTTTCTGTAGAAAGACAACGACTCTCTGGAGAAGGAGTAGAAGAAACAATGACCTCTAAGGGCGAAGAAGCGGAAAGCGAAAAGGAGGACGAGTCTGGAAAAACGACGATTGAATTAAAAAGCCAACTGGAGGATGTGAACAATCGATTACAGCTTGCTGAAAGGGAAAGAAATCAATATGCTAACAAGTGCCATGATTTGGAAAAACAGATAGAGAGTTCTGAAGAGATGAGGAGAGATCTTTTAAAAAAATGTAATGACTTAGAACAGCAGTTAATTTTGAAAGAAAGTGAATGGTCATGGACATGGGAAAAAGATTTCGAAAAAATGAATGAACAAAAAAATTTGAACAGTCCAAACCCGAGCCATGGGAAGAGAACTTCTCCATCAGGATTTGAGGAAGGCTGCTTTGAAGGTACGAAACACAAATTAATAAATCTATTTTAAATTTTTGTGTAAGTCAACTCTGCCAGGCAATTTTGTCTCCTGTCATTCATATTGCTCTCGCTTTTTTTTCTGATAGCGTACCCTTCAATTTCTTGGCTATTTGCACTCTAGACTATAAGCAGTTATTTTTTATCATTGACCAACCAGGAGTTTCATATTTTGTTAAGTATATTGTACATGGAGTACTATCATCAACTGAAGCTTATATGATGGTTTGGGGATTAATTTTGTCTAACCGAATTATAATATCTTGGACACCAAAATCACCGATCGCGTAGCGTTTGGTATTCTAAAGAGCGAAACTTTTATCATGCAGCTATAACCAGACAGATTTAAGAGGTGTTCACCAAGGTTATGCGTTACCTTAACGGGGGTAGCCTGGGACCAGGCATCGCATTCGGGGAAAAAGGAGAGTGAAGCGAGCCGAGCGGTAGTCTGGGGGGGGGGGGGGGGGGGGAGAGGGGGGGGGGGGGTGGATGGCGGAGCCCGGAGACAAGTCTCTGATGCCGCTGATTCGCCCTCCAGCAATTAACCTGTCATTGAAATTTCAACACGTCAACGTGATCAGCGAATTATTTTGCCTTTGTAACAAACAATATTTGAATTGGCACAGATTAAGGCTGCAAAGAGATCTACAGTAACTTCTATCGCAAAATGGAGTAACACCACTTCAGAAGAAAATGCGCTGCGTGCGACCGGTGAAGAACAGCCGAATAGATGTCTGCTCAAAATCGTGTAAAAGTCAGTAATAATCATTTTCCTTGACCGCTGATATCTCCGCACTAGATTGCGAGCAGAGTTTTCTCTCTCGCATGCACGACTTTTAGCGTTTACGAAGTCGTTCGATTCGCTTGTCAGTTGCGTAGTTGGTTTGTTAACGACGCGACTGACAAGGGACGCGCCCGAACGACTTTATAAACGCTAAATTCCATGAAAGAGAGAAACCACCGCTCACAGTGTATCTCCGTACAGTTGTGTGGTTTCTGTGCGTTTCGGAACACAAGGTCAGAGCTGTATGCAACATGCATTTTTGAAATATATCCACTGATTTTTGGGTTCTATGACGGCCTTGGTAGGAACATGATAATATACCGGTGCCTTGCGAAAGTCGGTTCTTAACTCAATCGGTTCAGTTTGAAAATGTGACCGTAGTTTATCACAGTTGGAAGAGTATAAGTAAAGCTCGATATTTGAAAGCTTCGTTTTCTTTTGGCAACAGACCAAAGGCATATTTTTGCTCTTCCTAGCTGACATCACTCACTGTTGGAAATGACACAAAGGCTATTTATCCTTCTGAACATGCCTGGAACATTGGTGATATATTTGACAGTACTTTAAAATGACGTTATCCCAACATGTTGATGCCATAGTTACATCTGCGTTTTACAACCTACATAACATTGCTAAAATTAAGCAATACTTATCTTTTGATACAGCGAAAACTTATTTAGTTGTTGCGTTAGTTCTATATCGAAAATAGACTATTGTAACTCATTGTTTTTTTTTCGGTATGGTGCACCTAAGCATTTGCATTGGTTGCCGAGGTTGCAGAACGTTCAGAATGTTGCTGCACGTATTATTGTTAGACTGGGAAAAAATGCTCACATTACTCTTGTTTTGAAAGAGCTTCACTGGCTGCTAGTAGACTTGAGAATAGTTTATAACATAAATTTGCTTACTTTTAATAATAGCCCCTAAGTATTTACAAGACTATGGACGTCGGCAAGCCTTATAGATTGCGCTTCTTAACTAATGGGATTAGACTGAACCTGCCTCTGTATGAATCCGGATTGAGGTCCTTTTCTGTTTGTGGGCCAGAGCTGTGGAACGAACTTCCATCTGCGCGCTATAGATAAAGCTAAGAACACATCTAAAAATTTTAATTAGTTTTTGTCAGTCATTTTTTATTTAATGATTTAACATTCATAGGTTGAGAATGGTAAAGCGCTTAGAACAATTTGTATATAAGCCCATGTTAGTTATTATTATTACTATTATTATTATTGTTTGAGGGACAAGCTTACGAGTCCAAAAACAGCAACCCAGAATATCTGTGAGGGCTTTGATCTTTTACTTTAAACAAACACTTTGCCTGATATTTTACCGATTTTTATAGAAACAAGTTGTAGTGTCAGTCAGAGACAACAGACTCGAAGACACCCCGATGAAGTAAATGAAATAGGGCGCAACTCTCACATCCAACACAACCAACACAACCACCACAACCCCCACAAGCAGCACAGCTAACACAACCAACCTTAGGCTATGTCAGTGGCGGATCCAGGGGAGGGGCCTGGGGGGGTCAGGCACCCCTTATTTTTAGACCAAACTGAGGCCCGAACGGCCGAAAAAAATTTTTTGGACACCCCCCCCCCCTTTTCTCTTGGTCTGGATGACCAGCCCCCCCTCCCCTATCTGAAGGTCTGGATCCGCCACTGTATGTTCACACTGATACTGGATAGCTTTTCGTGCTGACATGAACGACGATGTGAACAGCTACGGTACAGAACTGCAACGAGTGTGACAGAAACCTATTCGATATGCGACTGGCAACGCGGCGCAGTTTCGCTCCGTTACAAAAAACGCAGCAAAATCACCGCTATTATATGTGAGCACTGCAGCCCTATATCTGGTAAATGGGAGTTTCGTCTCCCTCAGCGCAATAGCTTTCCTAAAGAGCCATAATGAGGCGGGTCCCATTATGGCTCTTGCTATCCAGTATAGTATAAAAAAAATAGCGTGCGCATGTGATTATTTTTCCGGTAGAAACAAAACAGCTGTTGAACGAGATGCGTGACATAAATGTCAACGGTCCAAGCACTAGTCATGGGAGAAGCAGTTCTGCATCAGAATTTGGGGAAAGTGACTTTCAAGGTAAGGAGCACAAATGATTCTCTTTCATGTTTTGCTTCCCACGTATGTAAGTTAGATCCCTTCCGCAGATACTTTTAGTTTGTCTACTGCCCGACAAACACCCTAACAGGAGCTCTTACGAACATCAGTGATTAATATTAATAGTGGTTAACTTTCTTCAAAGAAGTTTAATTTTGTAACCCGACAGGCGTAAGTTGGGGTGTCAGTATAAACGCAAGCTCAGGGGCCGGGGTCAATCTTTTTTAAAAGAATGCTGAGTTATGGTGAGGGTTAGGGTTGACACTTACCCGAACCCTAATCCTAAAACAGCATTCTTCAAAAAAAAGATAGACCCCAGCCCGGGCCCCGAGTCTGCGGACACCCCATAAGCTGGTGGAAATAGGCCATTTCCGACTTTCAAAACTAGGCTAAATATAAAACTTTTATTGAGGAAATGAGATTTATTTGCATGAGAACAAATCCTTTTCATATCAATGGTTTCACACTCGGCCTCTCTTTGAAACAGAGGCTTAAAACAACTCGGAAATGGTCTCTTGGGAGGTTCCTATGATAGGTCGTTCTTGACATTTCTAAGCAAGGGATGATGAGGTTATGGCCAAATTTAAAATAAACGATTTCCTTGCAGGTAAAAATAAGAGTCGAAATGATATTAGTATGGGTGACAAACACCAGGATATTTTGCGTCGTACCTGGCCCACACTAAGAAAGGATCTTGAACCTATAAAGCTATTACCAGATTTGGTAGATGTGTTGGACCCCACAGACGAGAAAGAAATTAAAGCGAGTTCGAGAAAAACGCGAGAAGATCCTGCTGATAAGCTCCTGGAGATTCTACCCAGGAAAGGAGAGAGGGCTTTTGACGTGTTTGAGAGAGCATTAAAAAAAGTGCTGCCTCATTTAGCTTATCATTTAGGTGAGCGATAAAATGTATATCTAACCGATTTTTTGAAAACCATCCTAACGAAATTTGCAGTCATTTGAGTGAAAGGCTTCATGCTTAAGCCCAAGAAGCTCCAATATCACAGTAACGAAGGAAAAGGAAAAGAGAAAGAGAAAGGGCGAGGAGAAGGAAAGGAAGAGAAGGAAAAAAAGCAATTGTTGCACTCTTAGTTTTTATAATAGCTGCTTTGAGATAGTTCATAGTTTTGGCCGAAAAAACTGTTGGACGCAAAAGGTCCGTTTTGGCGGTAACGGTTTTTTAAATGTATAAAATTTACATCGCGCCAACATTTACATAAAAAGAATGAACGAATACACCTTACAAGTCAGATAAAATGGTTAAAAACAGATTATACAGCTATTTCAAAAAACGTTCTCGGAAGAAAAGCAAAAAGTCTTCAAGCCAAGACCACAAGGTGATGTGGGTTGTTTCAAATCCGTTTTTTGCTGGCAAAAAATCACTCCACTAAACCGGTCGTTGATTTTTATTCGTCATTCATATTGAACCATACTTATCATTTTAGCGGAGCTCCACCCGCGCGCGAAGCGCGCGCGTGTGGACGGAGCTCCATAGCTAAGGAAATGTGGTAATCTACCCATCCGAGAAAATTTGGTAATCACGTGACCGTACGCCCGACCGTCCGTCCGCACCACAGGGAAACCAATGTTTTCTCTCAAACTTTCTAGCTAGTTTGGGAACCCAATAGAAAACTAATTGCACATCAATGTTGTGATCAATTGACAGCTGTCAAAACAGGATATCCGCTGACCAGTGTCACCTGACCGTACCGCGGGCTCAAGTGTCGACCCATCGAGGTCGAGTACTTTTTTGAAGTTGTCCGCTGACAAATTACCAGTTTCAAATAATCGCAGGCTCAAGTCTATTTTTTCCAATGATTCATATGAAATATGTTGTGTTTATGTCACTATGGCCCCGCACTGTGAAGATTTTGATTTCAAACTGACCTTGGACGCGAAAATTCAGCCACTTTTTTAAAACTAAAGGCGGGGAAGACCTTTTCTTACCATGGTCACGCGTTGGTCACGCTCTACGTCCAATTTTTGTACTCTGATTGGTCAAAATTTGACAGGTGAGTTCATGCGGAAAATTTATGCAGCATCTTGAAAGTTGTTTACTTTGACAGAGTTTTGTGTCAACTTGTGATGTTTTTAACTGTCTTTTTCCACTGGATGTACAAAATGAAATACAGCTGCTATCAAGAGTCTTCTGTTATCCATGGCTGGTTTGTTTATTGGGTTTTTGGTTGAGAAATGCGTCGCTTGTTAAAATTGGGTAATCCGATTTCGGATGGCATCGTTTTCGTCTTTCACCTTGCTCAATGCGTAAGAGGGTTTAAAAGTCTCAAGCAACTATGGCCATCCTTGATATCTTTCAGGAACTGAATCTCGAATAGTAAGCCTGAGTAATTATTGTATTTGATGTTTGTTTTTTTTATATCCAATTTCATGAAGTCGAGCACAGTTTATGCGGCAAGTTTTTGCACGTTTGTTAAGATTTGAGTCAATGATCTGATCTAGTATCAGGTTTGATATAAGCTTACAGGACTTTAAAAGGCCTTCAGATTTTTTTTTTTCACGGCAAATAGAAAACAAACCGTTCCGAAGAATATTTAGTTATAAATTTGGCTGTAGAAAGAAAACTTTGAGTGATTTTCTTGCTTCGAGGAGTTCATCTTTGAAAAAAAAACAAACACCGGGAGGCCGGCTGAAAGTAAAACAAAATAAACTTAAGCTTAAGCTTTATTAAAGCTTAAAGACTCAGGATTTTTAGAGACACTTTAATACTTGTCTTCGTGAATGAAAATTGTTGTCTCTGTAAATGTTTTACCGAATTATATTTCTTTTATTGATTGTTAGTAGTCTCTCTTGCAATTTTAATCGCTTGTCCGTGGTGTTTGTTTTCATCGTTCATGAACATCGATTGCAGGAGTACATAGAAATGTCCCACGTATCAAACGCTTTATAAGATTACACATCGTTATAGCTGGAACCATTAAATAACAAAAAGTAATGATAATAAATTCGTTATTATGTTGAGACGTATCTCCATTAAAGTTCATTCAAACACTCGACCACACTGACAGCTCGCACTAAAAATGAGAACCGGCTGGACGTATGGGTGATTTTGGCAATTTTTTGAACGGTTTCGCTAAAAGCCCACAATTGATCGTCCTGGACATTGAAAAATTGTGAAATGCCGTATTCTGTCCGAGGTCTGTATGATAAAAAGTACTGTTTCACCTCAGATGTGATGTATAAAAAGTATAAAAGGTTGGTTTACACACCCTCAGATTTGTTGGCAAGGATTTGTAAAGTAAACCTGTCGAACGCAAAAAAAATGCGGCCTGATTTGTTTTCCAAGAATTTGTTTTCGAGGCCTAATCTACCGTGATCAAGAGCCATTATGGCTCTTGAATGTGATAGAAGATGTTTGCCATTTTTTGGGTGTACATATATTTAGGCTTTCAACTCGATGTAAGATCTTTCACTCTAAAATAACTTATCCGTTCCCTCAAAAGTCACATGAATGAGCCCTTAAGTTAACTGATTTGTGGATTACAAGTTCATTGTTTGATTTAAAATATAAATTTATTAATGGGAGCTTCGCTTTTAGCCCTGGCTAAATCTATATATTAGCGGAGCACCATGGGTAAGAAAATGAAGTAATCTACCCATCCGAGAAAATTTGGTAATCACGTGACCGTACACCGACCGACCGCCCGAGCGACCGTCCGTCCGCACCACAGGCATACCAATGTAAAATAACTCAATCAACAGGTATGGCAACCCAAATGCAACTCGAGGTTATTTTGGCGGGAAATCGCATAGCCACTGGCGTCTTGTAAAGCAGAGGGAAAGAGTCAATAAAGACGAAAACGGAAAGCAGAAATTGTTTCTGTATCCGTGTTGTCTAAAGAATGTAGCTCAGATTAATTGTCATGTCCACAAATTTGAAATTTAGAGCCGGAGAAAGACAGAGAAAAAGAGAAAGTAGCCGGCAGGCCAGCGAAGCTCAACGAGAAATTAAAGGGCGACAGAGATCTAGAGCGAGATATAAAAAACAAAGGAGACATTTTTTTGTTGGAAGAACAACATGAAAATTTTGTAGCGGCGGTGACAAAATGAGAAATGCTAGCGGCCACCAATGCAAGGTGAAAATGAGCGGCAGTGAAAAAAAGTGAACAAGAACACGTATACGAAATCTCGCCCATAAAACTTGTAACTAAGAAGTTTCTGGAAGTTTCACGGTGTAGTCGTGCAAAACAACGGCAAAGAAATGTACAAAAAAAGTGTGCTGCACGTGCAGCACAGACCTATTGTTGTTTTTCCCCGTTCTGCGGCGTTGCCTTCGCCGCTTAGCATTACACGATTTTATATTTTGTTTGAAGAAACTATAAATACTATCGAGAGCTTCGCTTTTAGCCTTGGCTAAATTTAAAAAGGTAAAATTACGTTTCAGTCGAGGTGCACTCTTGCTTATTCCTATCTTTGAAAGCAATTTTGGTCAATTTTTGTCAATTTGCATAACGTAGTAACGAAGTGAACGAAAAAAAAAAAACATTATAAACTAACTTTTTTCCGAATAATGGTTCCTACTCAAGAATTAGTTAAAGCTCGCCAAAGTCTACTGCAGGTAATATTTAATTTGCACCACACCAGCATGTGAGAATGTATCGACAGCCACATCGCCTTTATTCCACCTCGTTCAATATTTCAAAGGATGGCGATTTCTCTGGAAATAAATTCTAAAGGACTAGTTTTTAAGCTAAAAAAAAAGAAAAAAAAAATAATGGTCTTCTGTTCACTTCCCCTATAAAACATGACACATTTCAAGCCATAGTCGGGCAACAACGGCCACGGACAAAAAAGCGTGATGCACGTGCAAATTAAGTTGTTGTTTTGCTAATTTAAACCTATTGTTGTTAACGGTCTCTTTTGTCGCCATAGTATTTGCTTAGACCCCGTCCACACGAAGACGATTGTAAACGCAAACGCTAGTAAACGCATAATTTTATCTCCGTCCACACGAAAACGGTCATCGTTTACGTAGCGTTTTAACACGTCCATACGAAAACGCTCGTAAACGCATAAAACGATGTCATAGTCTCAGTTCTTCAGCTAGATTATATAGCGAGTCTCTGATCATTCGAAAGTTCTCTTTCCACTCTTCTGGTATCACCACTTGATCGGCAAAGTTGTTCCACCAGGCGCTTGTACGACCTGGTCTGGTCCAGAATCTTCTCTCTTTGCTCTCACGTCTGCATCTAAGTCGTTTTACTCGAGTAAAAGTGCTTGTAGTTGTGGATAACAATCTTGAGAGGTTTAGTCTTCTTCTTTTGTAGTTTTCCTGTATATCGATTATTGCATGATTCAATTGAATGCTCGCAATTATGCTTGAAATAAGCGCAAGCATGACACAGCTCAACACTCGTGTGTACGCCATCTTGGAAAGGCACTCGATAAAAGAGACTGGCGCTGACATCTGACGTCAGCGTTTTCACAGCGTTTACGAAAATATACGTTTACGGCCGTCCACACGAAGACGCATAAACGGCGTTTTCAAATTTATCCACTTTGGAGAGCGTTTTCGAATTTATGCGTTTACGGTGAGCGTTTTCATCGTCTTCGTGTGGACGGAAGGCCTAAACGCATAAAAAAGTTTGCGTTTATTAGCGTTTGCGTTGACAATCGTCTTCGTGTGGACGGGGCGGGGCCTTAAGCTTGCTACTGTGTGAATACCCTACAACCACCTCTGTTTTAGGAGTTGTCCAACGTTTAGAAATACTCTCACCAGGATCGGGCAGGGTTTTTGGGTATACAGTATATTGGGGTATTTAATTTCAGGTATACAGTACTTTTATTCTTAAAATTGGATATAAAGTATTCCCTCACGACCATTTTTGGGTATAAAGTATACCGTGTTTTTCTTAATTTTGGTATTTTACATAAGTTTTAGTATAATTTTTGGTATATTGCAAGGTTTATTTCAGGTATTTTGGTATTTCAAATTATATTTCTCCTTGGAGGTACTGGAAATCATAAAAGAATCAAGGCTGCTTAAGTCAATTCATGCTGTAACCGCGGGCAGGGAAAACGTATAAATTTGAACAAACTAG
>OZ037777.1:14448176-14505676 GCA_964035525.1 Porites cylindrica
CTTGGTACAGTCAAGAGTTTAATATGGCAAACGTCGAGTACTGCATACTCTTGTTCACAACTCTCAACAAGAGAGATTAAGGCCTGTTCAAACACTGTACTACATGTATCCTTGGACAGATCAAAACACCTGACATTATTATTAAATTGTGATCAGATGAAGAACTATCGATTGCAATTGAACTTTTCCAATTATCTTTACAAAAACGCAAGTCAAAGTAATTTTGAAACATCAGAAGTGCTTATTAGAACCTGATCACAAGTTCTCCCAGGGACCAGGGCCGGACATTGGTATTCCTGCCTGTCTGCGCTGCCTTGTCTACATCAGATCAGCAAAACTTGTAGAAAATACTTTCGACATTTAAAAATGTCCAAAAAGGTAAATACGTCAATGTGCATGCCACTAACTAAAAGCATTCAGGTCTGCAACAAAATATAGAGCGTTCGACTTATACTTAAACGCAATGCGAATTGCAAGGGCTCATTTCAAAACTTTGTCATGGCAACGGAGAACACAGTTCAGTTCTATTTGATTGGCTTCTATAAAGACCTCACTACGTCACTTAATTGTAATTCAGTATAAGGTACCCAAAAGGTCAAACTGCTTTCTGATATCTTTAGAGGGGGAATTGTCTTCTCTCTCTGTTTTGCTTCGACAAAAACCTTATGGTTTTCTTATTTTCGAACGAAAGGGCACGTGATTCGCATATAATTTACAGTCTTGGATTCCTACGGCTCTTTAAATGAACGAAGATCACGTTTGACGGCTTCAGTTCTCGGCTCAGATCCTGCCAGACCCGAGAAGACTGACTACTCAATCGATCCGCCAAGATTTAGACGGGTATGTAAGTTGGTTTACAACTGGAGCTTTTGTTATTATGTTAAGTTAAACACTATTTAAGCAACCTGCTTATTTTGTTGGTAGACTGTTTGAACTAGCCGATATCACGATCCAGATATTAAACCTCGACTTTCTCTCAATTCTTCCGTGATCTTTCCTCTCCAAATAGTCAGGATCGAGTTTCTTTTGGCAGCTGATCGCATGACGCCTTAATGCTCCAGTCCAATTCACGCCACCTTAAATATTTAATCACATCATGGCGAGTTTTAACAACTTTGTTTACACTTTGCAAAGTTACACAATGTTCAATTACTCTTGTCATCGAGAATGGTTTGAACAATGTTTTCGATCAACATAAATATAACATTCTTATACAAAGCTGTTAGCACGCCGCTGTCGAGTTTACAAATAACTTCTGAACATGAGTAATTGGCTAAGTTACTTACACACTTGTATTCAGTTTTGGCCGGATCTTTCACATAAACATTTCTTGATTTTCAACTTCGTGAAATACGGGTTTGATTGTAATGGACCGTTTAATGTATTCAGTATTCTAATAACAATGAAATCAATTGAGTCATCCTCGCGAATATATTTCTTCAAACAGCATGAAGTTGCTTAGACAAAGAAATTCGTATAAGGTTTGCCCTCTGTCGTAGTCAGTTAACAAAAGGACACAGTTTACTTTCAGTAAAAATGGCTGAGTCGTTTGAAATAATAAACAACTCCAGGATTAATCGGCTCCTGACAAGTCATATAAAAAACCAGACACAGCTTTCAGTTCAAATGAACGGTCTTATTGAGAAAACACAAAAGCTATTGAAGTCAACATTCAATTAAACTAAAAGATATTCACATGCAGATTCTTTTGTTCCTTTTTTAAAAAAATTCTATACTAGCCACTTTTGTTCCACCTGACGAATCACTACAGAGAATAAAAAGGCGCTTTTTACCTCTTTTAATTGAAATAAATTAAGGGAAAACCCCGACTCTACCGCTACCGGATGATAAAATCAAAGGACTGTTGTCTCCATAAAAAGAAAATTAGCTTGCAGTGTTTGTAACTGACAATAGCTCCCAAAAATTTGACATTTCGCTTGTTTATTGACTGAAAGTGCAATTTTAGGCAATATATTCAATCACGTGGAAAGAAGGTCCATAGTAAATCTTAAACAACAACATCCGGCTTACGGAGTCGATTTTACTTCGACACAAAAACACTTCACTGATTAACTAATCTTACGGCCTGTTTACATGGAGGTGGGGGACCCCAGGTAGGTGAGGTAACCCGTTTTGGTGGGTAACCCGCCTGTCCACATATTCTCTCATTTTAATTTGATCACGTTTACATGATAGGTGGGGTGACCCGCCGCATGTTACCTCACCTATCTGGGGTCCCCCACCTCCATGTAAACAGCCCCTTAGGACCAATAATCAATTTCCTTGCTATTTGTGTTAAAATTTAATTGAAAAGTATAAAGACTTAGAGTAAAGAAAACCTCATTTTTTGATGAGATCCAATCCTCTTTGATACCGCCGAGAGGATACGGTGCTGCTGGATACCGTCAATTTTCTCTTAGTGCGTTGGTAACAGGCCGCTAGGTTCAACTGTACATTTCATATAACTGTTTAACTGTTTATTAATTGTGGCAAATTTTACAGAAAGCAATATCCAATGTCCGCAGTAAGCAGATTAGCTAGTCGAGGTGAGCAGTGGTTACACGTATGTGATATACATACAGCTACATCACAAGAGAGACTAGAGAAAAAAAAAGTAAAAAATGTTAAATAAATAAACAAATAAATAAAAATTCAATTCAATTTAAACAATCATGTACATTGCAAATATAAAAAGCCGAGTTTTCAGGCAGAGTACAGACTTGTGCACAACCTGCTAGAATGACTTTTTGAAATATATTTATTATACAAACTGTAGAAAGAAAAAGACCTTGTCGAAGCTCACAACTGCGTGCTACGTTTATGGTTTTACCCTGAAAAACATTGTACTTGTTTCGACAGTAGGGCGAAAAAACAATACCTCATTGATTTTATGATGTTTTTTGTGACAGCAAACATTCAGTGACATCAGAATTTTGTCTCCTAAAACGCGTACAGAGTTACTTGTTTCAGGGTTTCAAAGAAACTTGAATCATTTACAGGAACAAATCTGGTACTAGAGGACGACTGGGGGCGCCATGGATGACAAACACCGAGAAATCTTGCGACGAAACTGGTCCACACTCAGAAGGGATCTGGAGCCAGTGAAGTTGTTACCTCAGTTGGTGAACGTCTTAGACGTCACAGATGAGCAAGAAATTAAAGTGAGAGCTACTCGAGAAGATGCGAGTGATAAGCTGTTAGAAATTCTACCCAGGAGAGGGCCAAAGGCGTTTGAAGACTTTGTAAAAGCATTGCAGGAAGTCCAGCCACATTTAGCTTCTCCGTTAGTACAGCAATCAGGTAAACACATTTTCTGTTAGACGTTGTTCTGTCCTAATTATAGGGGTTTACTGATAATAAAAGAAGGGAAAATCAACGTTAAAAAAGTATCCAGGTTGTTATACTTGATTCAAAAACGACTATTACATTTATCTTCCTCTACGAGGCTTCATAGACCTTTTACTGATGGTGTGCAAACTGTACGGGGACCCTTGAGAGATTATTTTTGGACAGGAACTGATCCCCCTGTGATTCAAGAAGGAATTTATCATGGATCCCGTTCCATTTAATAAAAGCTCATGAACAACCATGACGCTTGATTTCATACTACCGGTAGCTGGTAATGTAACGAAGCCGTACCCTTACAGATCCTCTCCCGTATTGGTTTTATTGTGTTCAGAGGAAGGTAAATGAACGAAAATGTTATTAAAAAAGTTCGTCACCAGTCAGAGCTTTTCGAACCAGACGAGATTCATGTTACATGAAAGATGGCAATGATATGTTGCCTCGTTTTGGCGGTGAGGCTGCAAAACCACCCCGTACATGGCCGGGCAGGGCAGGTAAATAAGCCCGGCCATTGTCGGTTTATTGGAGACCGCGTCCATAGTTATTTATCGCAGAGGCCTTTATTATTTTGCGTGATATATATTTTTTCTTTTTTCTAAAGAAATGGAGGAGATCAAGACAGAATTGAACCGCGCGAGAACACGTAGCGCGAGGTTGAGGGAAGAAGTTAAAATAACGAGGACGGAATTAGAAAAAGAACGACAAAATCACAAGAAAACTCTAAAGGAATGCGAGGAACTAAAAAGTATGAATAAAATGTTAATGACAAAAGGAGAAGACGATAAGAAATTCATGGAAAGCAGACTTCAACAACTGAAGACAACAATTGAAGAACTGGAAAAACAGGTATTGGCTGAAAGAAGTGAAAAAGAAGTTTATCTCGAGGAGACCGAGCGCTTACGGGGTTTGTGTGACCAGCTAGACGAAGCAAGGTCTCGAACAGAGAAAGAGTTGCGCAAACTCAAGGAAACACTGGATGAGAAAACAAAAGAAAACAAAGAGATGGTTCGAAAGTTGTCAGACTACAACAACAATATCTTAAACGAAACATTTCTTCACGATGACCTTCACTCAATTTCTCGCCAACGAGAAATTGTCCTTTCTGATCAATCTCCAATGAGGGTCTTCAATCCTCTTTGTCTTACTGAGAATGCAGTCTTGGAAAAGAACAGTAAATTTTTGAAAAATGGCGCAGACCTAGCGGTTGAGCTAGAAGAGACGAGAAAGGATCTGGCTAGAGTGGTGAAAGAGAACGAAGGAACAAAACGAAGATGCGAGGAATTAGAGAAACAACTCGAGGAAACTCTTGCTAGTATGGAAACACATCGAACAGCGAGCGTCCATGACAGGGCCACTTCTCCCGGAGAGATAGTGCAATTTGAATTTGAAGGTGAGTTTAGCACAGGGGGGAGAAATGTTTCTTAATAGAAGGAGATGACAATCATAATTGAAAAAGAAAGACGCAGCGAATGAAAAAACACACACACACGAAATTGAAGGGACGAAACCTCCCTACCAGTCCCTGTATGGCGTTTTCTCCGGCCTTCTATATACTAGGCCAATGCGATTCGGTCGCCTGGCCGTTACGAACGGCAGGACCAATGTGACCCGAAATGCATGCCGTGGGCCGCGGTTAACCGATAGGCGTAAAACGGCCAAAAACTTCGTCGATAGCCGTAAAAATTGAAAAATTTTAACCGTTAGCTGTAAATAGAGTAAAAAAGAGTTAACCGTAAAAGAAACTGTTCCTTAGATTTGCCACTAAACTCACTTATGGTTGCGTGTTTTATTTCCCGGCTAGTGTGGCTCCGTACGCACGTTAGGTAAAGCGCCTTTTAGGTGTTGACCAAGACCTTGGCTCCATTTCCACCACTCTCTCGGGGACTAATTTTTTCCATAGCGAAAGTGTGGCTTCTTGCTGGGAATTATTATTTGCGATTTTCAGGAGGTCGTGCCCTCAAAACACTAGTGAAACAACACGAAGAGATGTTACTGTTTGTAAAACACGTTGCCGATAAACAACATTTTCCTGTTTTTCTCTGACGCTACGGTAGACATCGCCATGCCTAGTCCCTGTACGGCGTCTTCCCACGCAATCTCGGTCAAGGCATTTCGGTGGCAAACTCGAAACACATTAGCTGCGCGGAATAATGAGGCCTACGGACAAGGCAACAGCAGACAGTCGTTCCGTACAGTCCTTCGCTATCATTAAAAAACACTGGACACGGGAATATTGTTATTGGCCGTTTTCACGCTAGAGCTAGAGATGGATTATCCGTCTGAGACTAGCCTGTGTACAGTGGCGCCCTCCCCACAGACAGCCCTTCTCCGATTTTTGCTGAGGGGAGGGGGGGGGGGGGGGGGGTTGTACACAGGCTATCTGGAACGGATATTCCCGTCTTGAAACTGGAAACTGTCCGTCGAAATTGACGGGTAAAGTCAGGCGGATTGTTCATTCAAAATTAAAACGATTCCAGTTTCAAATTAAGAAGTATTACCTATCTGACACGAATCATCAAACGGATAACCCGTCTCACACGAGTAATACGTCTCTAGTGTGAACACGGCCATTTCTGTTATAATGAATGTCGCGCCCCGGCCTTGAGTTGGACGTTTGCGTGTTCGCTTTTGCTTTTCAGTTCACAAGATTATTTTTAATTTGACTATTGACATTTCTATGTGTAAAATAATATTAGAAGTGAAATACTTTATAAAAAGTATGATCTATCAAATGTTAAAATTTTTCAAAAGAATAGTTTGTATCATACCGAGATGATCCGAAGACCTTTATTTCGATTTAAAGATAGAAAAATACAGGTTAATTAATATTTAACTTTTTGAAACAAAAGAAGTTAATTTTTAACTTTTTTGTTAACCGTAACTGAAAAATTTTAGCCAAAATTTTAGCCGATAACCGTAAAAGCCACCACCCCATTGAGACCCTCTTAAGCAGGTTTTATATGTAGAGGAAAATGCGTGAAATTGGGGTGGCCGTTTTTTTTCCTTTGGTTTATTTGCGAAAAATCAGTCCACTTTTCTATGCTTTTCATTTGTGGCTATCATATTAGAAATCATATTCACCACAAAAAAGCAAATAACAGTGCTAGAACACCAACCAGTTCCAAGACCATTGTGAAAATGTCAAATCAAAAGTTAAGGAGCGTGGGTTCTGAAACTGTCAATGACGTTAGCATAAAAAACGATGTTATAAGTTGTTGTTATTTCTTTGCAGAGGGGCTGAACTGCTCGCGTTGTGACGAACGTGAGGAAGAATGTAACTTGCTGCGAACTGAAAAAGACCTAATCAAAGCAAAAAAAGAAAAGTTGGAGGAGGAAAATAAGCAAATAAACAGCCGCATCAAAATATTGGGGGACGAACATATGCGAGAAAGGCAAACATTTCAAAAGGAATTGCAAAGCATGAAGGAAGAACATGAAACTTTATCACGAGACTTTGAGAAAGAACTGCAAAAAATGCTTTGTGGAGTAAAAGAGCAGCAGTTACAGGAAATGAAAAATCTACAAGTGCAGAACGAAGAACTAAAAGAACAAATAAATAAACACAAATCTGAAGTTCATAAAATAAGGACGGAACTGAGTAGGGAAAAATCACAAGTCGAGAAACACCAAGAAGATTTCCTTAAAGTAAAGAAAAATTTGTCTCGTGAAAAGAAGAAGGTAAAAGAAGTGAAAGAAGAACTGTTGGTTGAAAACAAGGCAAAAAAAGACGCGTTAAAGGAAGTGGAAAAATTGATGAGGGAACTAAGCAATCAGGAAGCGGACAAACGTGAAGATATTACACGACTCCGCGAGGCCGCAAACGTGGAACGCGTCAGGTGCGACACTTTGAAAGAAGAAATTCAAAGGTTGCGGAGTATGCCAGGCCGTAAGTTTGCAGTGCTGTTTATAGATTTGTTCGGCTAGGATAGGTTTGATTAACAGCCGCTGATCGGGAAAGGAGCCCGCGCGCCTCCCTTCTCTTCTTGGTGCGGAATTAGACCGGACCCGAAAGAGCGCGGCGGAAATTGAGCCTAAGGACGTCTCAGAATGCAAATTAGGGCGCATTGTATTCCACCGCAATTACTCGTCCCACTTCATGACCCCAAATTAGCACTTGTTGGGCAGCCTTAGCATGGCCAACAAGCAAACGTTTGAGGACCCTCTTGCTTGTTTCGACTTTTGCTCTGGCTACTTGCGATTCAAAAAAGCACTTCTGTGAGAAGGCCAGACGAAGGTAAGACGACGCAAGTTCGAGATTTTGTGTGTACTGTCTTTTGCTCCCTTGGTGCATCATATGCCCCCCCGCCACCCCCCAAGAGAAACAAAATATTGTTATAGTGAGTTTCGTATAAAATAAACAATATAATTATGCCGTGGGGTGATTTTTGAATCCCATCTGGACAAGGATTCATGTGAACGTTTGATGCACCTTTTGATCCGTGTGTCCCTGGATCCACATTAAATCCCGGTTATCCCTAAAGAATGAATGTAATCTGACCCATTGCAGGAACAGACCTCGGTGAATGCTCCTTATTTTATCTATATTAGCTTGGAAAAAAATGGCTGATGTAGATCCTTTTTTCGTTTTCAATTAACACAGGCGTATTAAACTACAGAAAAGATTTCGACAGACACGGCGTTCTCTATGCCCTGGGAACAAACTTTGGTACAACTCCATGGGTGAACCCAGGTGGTAACAGCGCCTCTCCGACAAGAATAATCGCCACGCGCTCTTCTGACGAGCAGGGTGACGCAAATGATCTGCTTGAAAATCGCAGAGGGAGCTTAAGTGGAACAAGGGACGAAGACAAACCATGGTGGTGTGTAGATTTGACGGAAAAATACGCTTTATATCTCACCCACTACTCCCTGCGACATGGGAGAGACAACGGAATGTCAATCATTCGTAATTGGCGCCTAGAAGGGTCGCTTGATGGACGTATTTGGAAGACACTAAAAAAGCATGACAATGATCGCGGGCTTAAGGATCCTTTCCCTTACTACACAGCCACATGGCCAGTCGACGGAGAACTGGGGGCCTTTCGGTATTTTAAAATTTTTCAGACGGGCAAGAATTCCTCAGGGAGATTTAGTATTTTTCTTTCCGGTATTGAATTGTACGGAATACTCATAGACGTAGGCGGTTAATGCCGGTATTGAATTGTATGGAGTACTCATAGACGTTGGCGGTTAACGCGTTAACAACTGTTATGGTAGCCGGAGAAAACAGCACTGGGTTTTCCGCAAAATTACGTCTGAGGAACGAGCATAACTGAAATCTCGTACTGATGACGTGCCACTAACCAGAACTGGGTAGTGCTTTTTGATTGGTTGAAATAAATTCCCCAGGCGGCACGACCAATCAGAAGCCACCCAGATCGGAGTAGTGATATGTCATCAGTACGGAATTTGTGGGCGGGAAAACCAGTCGGGTGGTGTAGCGATGTGTCGGCTGTTTCGCAGGCTGCTGTTTTGGGGAAATCTATGGAGCTTCATTTTTTGACAGGGAGAGACAATAGTTTAACTTGGCGTTGAAAAGAAAAAAAAAGTAGCCATTTTCTTTAAGTGGCTTAAAATTTAGCCCCACTGTTTCGAACATCAAGAAAAGAAGAAAACAACTCGATCGAGTCGGCCACTTTTCACTTGCCTTAATATCTCCCATGGAGATTTCCACTGTACTTGAAAATTTAACTTTACAATCCAGCAAATTTTGAAGCGTCGTTTTCAGTTCATTTTTCAAACGTCAGAAATAACTAGTTAAAATGGAAGATTTGCCATGATATTAAGTAGTATGGTAGTGTTACTTGACTGGGCAATACGTTTCCTAAGGAAACGCTAAATAGGATTATTTAAAAGGTTTCGAAAATGTTCCCGTTTTCAGAAACGCTTTTAGCTTTTTTTTTTAAATTTAACTTTTATAGCAAGAGTGAAATTTTTTACGCTTCATATGCGGCGGCGATTGCAATTTTAGTAATTATATAAGATATTTTTTAACATAATGGACTAAGAAAACCTTAACAGAAAGGTTTATTGCACAATTAAAGTATAAACGTTTTTCGCTGTTATAAGTTTTAAAAGTGTGTGTGCACTTTACTTATTGAACAAGGGCTGCCTTATTCAATGACGATGTTTCTGAGAAGTTTTGTCACAGTCTGCTTCCATTAACACTGGCTAGGCGAAGGGGGATTAACAACATATATAGACCCAGTAAAACGCCACTGAATCGTAGCCAACAGTTACCAGCGCCGTACTTATTGACGAGATCAAGCAAAACTAACTACGAGAGAACGATTGGAGAACTGACAATTTGGCTAACAATATATAGACGACTGTTGAACTGTGATAATAGACTGATTGAAACGCACCAATTACTGATTACGAGTCGTCATAGCCAATAACATCACGGCTTAACTGACAGACGACCAATAACATCGCCTTATAATTGACCAATCAGACCAGTAACCAGAGTATAATACCATCAACTGACGTGACACAACTCTCTTTGACTCTGAAGATGACTACCGCACAGGTTGTCGAAACGTCAGTCACTGTAAACAAAAACAGTCCTATTCAGGACTACGTTCACCCGGACGATCAAACTCAACCTACTTTTGAAATGACTCCTGGGCTCAAACCGTTCACAGTTCATAGACCCAGTAACTTGTTGAAAATTTCGACTTAAAACTTATTACATGGCCGGCCTTTGTTGTTCAAAGGGTGGATAGCGCCGTCCTCCACCTGATAAATCACTATCCAGATTACACATCATTCCCGTCACCGAAGGCACGGTTGTCATGGCTTCGCAAGACCCCAAGAACCCTACCAGTTCTAGCTATAGCTATCCTCCCTAATACAGAGTATGCACTATTATCCCAGGACCAGTTGAACCTTGGTATCCTCCTTACAAAGGTATCTGATCAACAATTAGAACTGGACGTTTGTCGGCAAACGGGGTGATGACCTGTGACCGTGTGCCCGCTGGTTGTTACGTATGCCGTTGCTAATATGATTTTCTAAGTTTCAAATTTAAGGCGCAATATTTCGCTTCGGGCTGTTACCCTTGCTTTTCGCGTCTCTATTCCGGCGTCGTCGCTCCGCGCTCGCGCAGGTACTGGCCCGCAAACATTTGAGAAAAATAATTTAAAAATTAAGACTCCCTCAGTATTTGCTTTGTCACCCTTAAGCATTGGATTGTAGACAGACTGCTAGCAGTCCGCCTTTTCTCTTAAAATACTTCCAGTTCTTAATATCTGACCCAGCGCGATTGCAAACAACGACATTACAATAGGGGATTAAGACGAGACGCTTACGCCCTCGTTTATTGCGGCGTACGGCTTCGCCGCTCGCTCGCTCAAGTGCATGAGTTATGCATGGAGTAACTTTGCAAAAAATCAGTAAATAAATAAGTAAAGAAGAGCCTGCTCGCAGTGTAATTTGATTGAGAGCAAAATTTGGATTGTTTCTTGGATTATTGATGGACATTCAGAGGCCTCTGATTTGTAAACAGTGACTGCGAGTAGCTTTAGCTACACGCAATTCCTGATCCATTTATTTCTAAAAAGAAAACTTCGCGGAAGCAACTTTTAAGACTAGACTCTCAAGAATGTGTACAGTACGAAGCATGTCCTTTGGGCAAGCCAACTCTCACAGTTTGCTTGTCTGTGGCCACTTCTTACTCGTCAAAGTTACTGATGATTTTGTTCTAAAGAGGATGAGTTGTTAGGATTCTTGCCCGTTGGACGAGTAAGCATTAAAAGTTACTTGGCCAGCAAGAAAATGATAGAAAATCTACTTGCCCCGGAATACTGAACGGAGCTTTTTTCGAGCCCTAAGATACCCTAAGTTCTGTATTAATGTTCACCTTTCAGTACTGACAAACTGTTACATTTTATCGAGGACATCGCTTATACAATGATTCAAGTTTTAATGAACGTGCTCACAAAAAACCTGAGGGTTTTACTTTTCACATCACAGGACCTGTTTCAGGAAGATCTCTTTATTCATTAATTTATTATAATCTCTCCTGATAAATTAGCTACTGAATTTGACGGGGTAAAATACCTCTCGTAAATTCAGAGACTGGATAGATGAGGTTGTTTGGTCCCAAGAAAAGAGGAAAAAGGACGATGGAGTTCTTCAGTTTTTCTGAAAGAAGCACTTGTGTCTTTTAGGATTGTAGAATCCACATTCAATAGATAAAAAAGATTTTTCAAGTATGTATATCTGCAGACTGCACACTCTCAGTAGCGTGTGTACCATCACAGTACGGCGGGGAGCCTGTTTGCTTACAGCCACAAAGGAATACCTCTGTACTACTCTGCTCGGCAACGAATCGGATCGGCCTGATTGGAGTGGCTTTGTGTCTACCATCACAGAATGGCTAAAAGATAAAAATGATCAACGCTCACTGCATGCAATGTTCCATGTAAATGTGACACTGAGGTGGAATTTTAAGGACGGTAACATGTGGTCACAAATTGTACATGTATGTCTTTGTTTGAAAACATACTTTTGACAGTAATTTCGATTAGTTTCAATTCTCTTGAAACAACCATTACATTTTGATTTGTTTTATTAATACATGTACACATGTACAGTAATTTCAAGTTATCAAAATTTAAACTAGATGGGAAAAACTTAAGGATCGTTTACATCAGTGTAAAAGCATTACCTAACAGAAAACAGAAGTAGGTAAATCAATTAAGTTCTGGATATTGCAAATTTTTTTGTATTTGACCATGATAAAATTTTGCACTCTATATACTTGTACCCTTTTGTTTTCCCCTAATGAATGAAGAAGCAATAAGCAACACTTAACCCGCAGAGGCTTTCATCCCTTTTTTAATTAAAAATATTCATTTCTGAGTTGCCTTAGCCACTGTTTCAATGTGAGCTTAAGTGCGAAGCCATTGATATGAAAATGATTTCTTATTCTAATAAAAATCATTTTCACCAGAAATAGCCTAATTGAGTTGAAGCTGATTGGCTCCACCTAGTTCTAGTGTTCTGTTTCATATGCTTCCAAGCACAGGAATTGACTCATTTGGTACTCATTACCCTCTCTTAAAAACCATTCTTAAGTCAGTTGTCTTTGAATCTCTATCAGACGGACACTTCCCTAAATGATTTTTGACTAAATGGTGATAAGTACATGTGGTCAATTATCAAGTGGTTGCCACGGAGATAATTTTCTAGTTCATACCTGTTTTTTACTCAGTCCACATTTGCACCAAGAATATTTCTTTCCTTCAACCACTTCCACCTGAAAAGGTTCCTTTGCTGCTATGATACCAACATGACAATAACGGAACGCCTGAATAAAAGTAGAACATCATGACCATTAAGTGGCATAATAAGCAGTGGTTTCCTCATATTAAATAAATCCCCTCAAAATTAGCAAAAAAGGACTAGTTTGAAACCATGGCAAAACTTGAGAATGCAACTATAACAATAGTGTACTGTTTCATCGACACAAGTACACAACACCCTAAAAAGGCTTCAATTGCTACACGTACCACAATACCAACTGGGATGTAAAAAAGGACCAGGAGGATCACACTGGCTGCAAATATTGACAAAATGAACTGGATTGCATTATTGCCTAGTGAAGTAATTTTAGTTGAAAAGGAGACAGGAAAAATCCCAAACTGCTGTTGCTGAAACAGTAGTATAGGTCACATAGAACTGGATTGGTGATCGGCCTACATATGTCGTTGGTTGTGTGGGGGTTAAAATTGATGAGGGTGCAGCACTCCACTTCAATTGTCAGGGTATAAGGGGTACTCCGATGTCGGGGCTACATATGTGTATGCCACCCAATAGGGTATGCTTTTTGAGGGTTGCGATCGTTAAACAGGGTAAAACTTTTGCTCATTTTGGCATTGTTCCCTGTGTATTCCTTTGTCGATAAGGTATCTAAGTTGAATCAGATAAAATTAAAGAGTGCAAATGCTTGGTTACTTGAGAAACAAATCATCTGATAAAACTGAGCTGTTCCCTAGAGTATAAGGAAACAATTTAACGAAAAGTTAGTGTGCAGTAATAACTTTTTGGATCCCTCCCTCCCTCCCTCCCCCCCTTGAATAGGGTGTCATTTTTTGGGTTTAGGTTTAAAAAAGGGTACCAATTTTCTCTTGTCTCATCTTTAAACAGGATCAGAATTCAAGACCCTGGGGTACACTCATGTACCTGAAATTTATGAGAGTACCCCCCCCCCCCCCCCCCCCATTCAGGGCCCAGTTGTTCAAATGGTGGATAGCACTATCCAGTGGATAAATCTTCATTCAGTGGGTAGTGCAATGCCTTCCCCCAATACTTATCTGCTCAATAGTGGTTTATCCGATGGATATAAGCACTATCCAGCTTTTGAATAACTGGGTCCTGATCTTAATACTAAGAACAAGGCTGTGCTTTAAGAAAAATTGAAGGGAGGTCAGTGCTCTGAGCCTTTAAAATCCACGGTGACCAGCATTTCATTTTCGTGAAAAAAGATTCTCTGGTTGTCCAGGAGCAAAAGTTAGATGCCAGGGACTACTGAGCACAGCTAGAGCAAAACCCTGAAAGGATACACTGTATCATGGATGCAATCTTATCTTAATTCTAATAATTATTAATAGTGGCTGTTTTGACAGGTAACATGGGATTTTCGTTTGCCTAAGGCTTATAATATCATTCATTTAAATAAAATGAAAACTGTTCTCAAGGACAATGTGTTTTGTGCTGAACTGCAAAATTCTCTCTTTTTTTTCAGCCCAAGCAGAGGCTTTCTTATAAGGTCATTCACTCTCATAATTCAAAAAAAAAATTTATCACTCTTGTAACCCAGGCAGTGTGTATTAGGTAATCTGAATCTATCTTGAACAAACCATACATACTGTCCTCTATGGCTGGTGTAATTATGATGAAATTGAATTTCGACCCTGCTCACCACAGAGCCTCCAGTAGCCCAGTGGCTAGAGCATTCAATCTTAAACTTGGAGGGTTGTTTCATTGAATCTCACCTGGAGCTCAGAATTTATTTTTCTTTGCCTATTCTGTTGTTTTATTTCTCTTTCTACCAAATTATTCAGCTGGTAGTTAATTTTTAGTAAGTGCCTTACAGAGGGTACAGGTTTCCTTATCTTAAAGAGAACTAGTAACGGATGGTACAATAAAAACATGTGTACATGCATGTAACAAGATGAAGAAAAAATAATGTTAAGGATTGTGCTTGACACAAATTAGATATAAACAAAGAATTAATCTTCAACGAAAATTATTAAGTACTTGAGATAAGCCCCCTGCGCATTAGCTCTAGTACAGAGAATCAGAATATCTTTGATGCTTGGGAAATGAACCCACAACTTCTTAATTAGATTTACTATTGCAGGAATTAGCTTCAAGGTGAGAAAGGAGAGCTCGTAACTGCCCATACAGAGGTACGTCCCTTATATCACTTGTGTCATCATCAGTTCTAACAGTGAACAACAACTTTGTCTTCTAACTTGTGCAAAGAGAAGGGATCTCTCAAACCATACCAAGATGAGCATGATTCAGTCTAGGAGGCCAGGGAAAAAAGGCAAAAAGCCATGTAAAGTTGACCCGAAAATTCTGGTGAAAATCTTGTTCCATTACCAACCCTCACTTCCATCTAATCCTACGACCCAAAAGCTTTCCCAAAAACTTTTCCACTGGAGAATTAAGCCTAGTAAATTCTCAGCAAAAAATAATAATAATAATAATAAAATAAATACAAAATAAATAATATGATATAAATTATGAGGAGGACTCGGAAAAAAATCCGAGTCCCAGATGAGATTTGAACCCACGACCCTCCTTGATCTAGTCGGATGCTCTAACCACTTGAGCTACTGGAGACTCTATGGTGAGCAAGGGCTAATTTGTGGGTCTCAACTGGAACTGCATGACGCGGCTACACAGCCAAGTACAGGGTTCTCAATAGAAGGCGGCACCCGGCGATTGATCGCCGCTTACTTTGGGATTTATAGCCGCTTACTTTGTGTTTAAGTCGCTTTTCTTTGCTTTGTTTTGACACCTCTGGCTTTGCTGAAGAGCCTCCTACTTTATCAGTGATCACCTCCTACTTAAAAATCTTTTGAGAACCCTGCAAGTAATGACTGGCACACAAGAACTCACTAACAGCATCGCGCTGTCACCTTAAAGCATATCAAAGATGCGGCCAACCAACCTCCAAAGTGAGTATATTAAAGATGAAACAACAACAACATAATATTAATTTTGAGGAGGACTCGGAAAAAAATCCGAGTCCCAGATGGGATTTGAACCCACGACCCTCCGTGATCTAGTCGGATGCTCTAACCACTTGAGCTACTGGAGACTCTATGGTGAGCAAGGGCCAATTTGTGTGCCAGTCATTACTTGGCTGTGTAGCCGCGTGATGCGGTTCCAGTCGAGACCCACAAATTGGCCCTTGCTCACCATAGAGTCTCCGGTAGCTCAAGTGGTTAGAGCATCCGACTAGATCACGGAGGGTCGTGGGTTCAAATCCCATCTGGGATGCGGATTTTTTTCCGAGTCCTCCTCAAAATTAATATCATGTTGTTGTTGTTTCATCTTTAATAAAATAAATAATAAATAATAAATAACTGCTGACTGTTTCTTTGAGCTAAAGAAGCTAATATTATTTTTTCATCTAGAGCAGAAGGCCGAGAAGTGTGTAACTTACACACAGCTTTTTGGTAAGTTTTAGTTCTTAACACCCATGCACACAGTGACTAAAAAATACCTTTACTAGCTTTAAAAGTGTTTTTCCACAAAATTCCCAGGGGCTATTAAAAGGGTTACGTAAGGTACCAAACGGTTTTCAGAGAAAATTCACTTTTGAGCATAAAATGTAACCAAATCTGGCCATGAAATGACAAATGGAGTTAAAATGCACCTATCAATGTAAATCCCGTGGGGGGGGGGGGGGAAATGCAGGCAAGGGGCAGGGATTTGATGCCTGAGACTATTCCCCTGTCGGGCTTTTGATCGTGCGAAGCGACCCCGGGGTCGGTACATTTGACTTTGACCGACAGAAGCCTGGTATCAATTCAGAAGCAGTTACCAAGTCCGTCCCTCGAGGCTTTCTGAAAGTCACGCAGTTGGAGAAAGGTATGAAGTTTTCGTTTGTTTTAATCACCATAATCCGATACTTTAAACTGTCATCTAAACAGATAATGTTTATTTTAAGAAAGGTTTTATCTTCAAGTCCCCATCTGACTGTAAAACTCGATTGAAATTGAATTCCACCATGAAAGTCAGGATTTTTTATGGGTCACTGATCTGACCAGTTCCGACATGTGGAGCAGATCATGTTATAAAGCATTTTACGTTTCATTAATATTATAATAGCACAGTCAATCCTCCTGGAGTGATTTTGTTGTTCAAAATAGGAGATGCTAGTGGAGAGAGAAAATACTTAATTACAGCGAGTAATTTAATGGAGCTTACGTTAACCATAAAATGTAGTAAGGACGTACTTTTGAAATATTCTTTTAATCCGTTTTATATAGTGTTATAGTATTGTTTGTTTAGATTTTTTCCCATGGGGTGGGGGCTTTTTTGACACTTTTGATCAACCTTTCGTTTCCCACCCTGGGGAATTTGATCCAAAAATTTCAAAATTTATCAAATCCCCACCCCTTGCCCGCACTCCCCCCCACGGGGTTTACATTGATAGGAGCATAAGTTCAGCAAAAACAGTACTTTAGCTTTTTTGATTAACATGGTAAATCACGCAGTTCAGAGAGAGAAAAGAAAGTATTTAATAACATTGGGTCACACAGCACTATAATGCAACCATGGCACAGAAAAACAATTCTGAAATGAAACAGGGCTAATTGCTCATTTTTATTTTGCTCTTGGCAGCTGGGCTTCTGATAGGTCGCGGGGGAAAAAACGTCAAATTTCGCAGGATTTTCAGAGACAGATTCAATGACAAAAGCGGCTGATTTCATGGGTGTTTTGCGGAAATGTTTGGGGCTAACTTCGCCAAAAAAACATTTGATAAAAAAAGGCTGATTTTGTGGGAATTTTCTGGGCAAATTTTGCTAGAAATCGATCGAATTTCGCAGCATTTTGTATGTTTTTGTGAATTTCACTGGATTTTGCAGATTTACCTAAATTTTGCAGCTCTGCTACCAGTGAAATATCAGAGGCCAGGTCTTGGACTACCAGAAAATCTTAGTTTGTTAATAGAAATCCTATGCTGGACACCCTGGATTCACTGACTCAGAGCACCAGACTCCCTTTAATTTTCCTTAGAGCACAGCCTTGTGAAAATGGAAGTGCTAGTGTCCTCTTGTAAAAAATAATTGCCAAATCCAGTATCCCATTCATTCACAATTATTACAATCTAGAATATGACTCCCTTTCTCTGTTAAAAGGCTGAATGCCCCCCCCCCCCTCTCCTCATGGAATGTAAATTAAGGGAGGGGGCTGTACTAGTTTCATGTACATTTGTTCCTCTGATTGGCTTGAACTCATTGAGCCTGTGTACAAATACTCCCTCCCCTCGAAAAAAAAATAAAATAAAATAAAATAAATTCCAAGTAATGGATGTCTCCCTCCCCAGTTTTTTTTGGGGGGAGGAGGCATCTGCACACGGGGTAGAACTCATCTGCTTATGAATGTATTTTAAACTATAAACAGAGTCTAGATGTATGCATTATACAACTGTGAGGGCGTGCGGATACCTTACCAAAGTTGGCACCACCCACCCATGCTGATTTACCCTGCCCCTACCCTTTGAGGAAGCCTATGACTAGCTGAAGCCGGCCCTGCTAACTACGTACCTAGAATTATACAACTTCGGGGAGACATAAAAAGAAGAACGAACGTATCTGAGTATTGCAGCCGTACTGATAAATCCACTGCAGCACCCGGCCGCCAGGCCGTTAAAAATTATGTAACATCTGACACCATTTTGTTCTGGACTGACAAACGTCCTATTTTTTAAAAAGAATATATATTTTTTTACCTGCTGCACTTGAGAACTGAATCGCAGATTGACAAGTAGCTGCCTTGAATTTCTAAGAAGCAAAGCCATTGCGTTAGAAAAATTTGAGAATGGCGCGAAGACGATCTACTCTGCAAAACTCTGACAGCGAGGAGCTGATCGTGCGCCTTAAAAATTAATGGTCAGCGAAATTTCTTAAATTCAAAGCGCTCTGCATGTACACTTCGTATAGTTTCGCAACTGAGCAGGCTTTAATCCAATATGGCGGATTAGCAGCAGATTGTGAGCAACCGATGTATAACCCCGACTTAAAACACTTATAAGAAGAACTCACTTTTGCAATGGAGTTGAACAGCGTAGCCACTGAGGGGGTCAGCCTCTGCGGTGATTCGACTCGAGTGGGAGATCGCGCTTTTCGAAATCTGATTCAGGTTACTATGGACATTTTGCTGATGAAAAAGAACGAAGAATCTCTTAAAAGTCAGTAGCTTTATTATTTGTTATTTTTTAATGTCGATACAACATCTTAAGTTAGTAGCTGATCACGGTTAGGTTAACATTATTTACTGCCTCTTTAAAATACACCCAGTTTTAAATCTACAATACTCGTTCAATTTTCGTTGAAACGCGTTATGTATATAATAAGACTGAAACTGAGGATTATTCAAGTCACGCTTTCTCAACCAACTAGTCTAAATTAGTCGATTCCGTGTGTTATTTTTTTCTTCTTCCCCAATGTTGAGAATTTGCGATTGGCTAGGTAATACGTGAATCAACACTGGGGAGGGAGACTAAGATGACAAGGGTTTCAATAAATGTGACGAGCAGAGTACATGTACTTTAGGTGGGAAAGTGTTGTCCATCTTTTTACTTGCGCTGCCTTATGTATCAGTCAAATTCAGCTGCACCCATGGCTCTCCCCCCAGGCTAAGCCCCAGGTATTGTTTTGTTCTTCTCGGATGGGAAATCCCGGGGGAAGGGACACTTTAATAAACAGTCAAATAAAATAAAATGTACAATGTACCCTGCGGTGATGACAAAAAGTGGAAAGTGAATGCTCCAACCCCTGTATCACCCCCAATCAATAAAGTGTACTGTAGCAGCTCTCATCCATTGCACAGTGGATTAGGGTTACTTACAGCATTTCTTATATGCAGTAACCAAAAAATACGTGCTCGACTCACATTGCCTACTCTTGATCTCACTATTAAAAAATAAAAATTAGTCCTTGCCAAAAAGCCAAGCTGCTTATCTTTTATAGTTCAAGTCAGAAACCATGTGCCTGTGAAAAGCCTAGGGGTGCGTGGGCCCAGGGTTGGCAAATGCCCAACCCCTGGGCTGGGCCGTCAATCCCCCATGTCTTCAAATATTAAGAATTGATAGGGAAGGGATGATAGATGACATCATAATGAATGGTACATGATGTCATTTGTGCAAAAAATACCTGTTGACTCCAATCGTCACAAATTTGCGATGACACTGACAAAACGCACGAAAAAGTTATAATTTTATTTGAATAATATTTGAGCTGATTGGTCTATTATTATTACAATGGCATGCCAAAGTTTATCAAGAAATGCTCAATGTTAACATTAAAATAGCTCAAACAATGCAAAATATTTGAAATTTAGCCTGTGAACAGGCTCTCGGTTCACACGGTATTTGAAATTTTATTGTTTGAAAGTCGAGTCTACTGAAGAAATAGAAAACTTCGGCGATTATCCGGGAGATTTCAGACTCTAATCTGGAGACCAGGAGAAACGGTCCAAAATCTGGAGTCTCCTGGATCATCCTGGAGAGTTGACAGCACTGCCTGGGCTACACTATACTTCGGAACTGGCAAAATTAATGCCCTGTAGTTGCCTTGGGGGATGGGTGAGTGCAGCTGCCAGGAATTGACTGATGCAAGTCATTATTGACTTCCAGAAACTAACGGATTATTCCCTTTTCCTCTGCATCTCAACTTGCTCCCATGGACAGAGCTGCAAAGATACACCAATGTTATTTTGAGATTACAAATCAATATAATGAAACATGCTTCAACATCACATGGACAAATTTTGTAAGGTCACAGTCTTTAATATTCCTTAAATGTATTTTAGCCTTAGTAATAATGGTCTACAAATTATGACACTTGTCAACAGTAAAACAGGCTTGTGTACATGTACAGTGTATCAGCTAGAAAAACAATGTAATAGTCCAGTTGCGAATTAAAAATTACTGCTGAACATAATCATTAACGACACATTCGTACAAGGTTAGCCTCGACATAAGGTAAAATATTCAGAAATTCTGGTAAGTAAGTGTTTGAAATTTGAATATACACTATAGACAGAGTAATAAACAGGTCTTTTTCTTGTTGGAATTTGTGAATATATTACTTCAGATTGAGGCTAAGGCTGTAAAAAACATGCGTCTTCACTTCTTTAGTTTAGCGGTCATAGTGAACTGGAAAATGGACTACTGCATGACATAGCTTTGCAGAAACAGGCGTAGTAGTTAAGAGGTCACCACTTTGAATGGTAAAACAGGAGAAAATAGCAGGAAAGTAAATCAAAGTGGCACCTCCTGTGGATTCATAAAAGTCATTTTCATTTTGGTTTCATATTTTCCTTCTCATATGCAGTAGAAGGGTTGCATGTAGATTGGAGAAAATTAATATGTTACTCTTTTTGATTGTATCATGGCCCCATAGTGTTTGGTGATCTGTATCCTATTGTCGGAAAATTTAAAGTATCATTGCAGCTCTCTTCAGTGGTTTCACATTGGTAGTCATTTTAATTGGTTGAGGTGAGATCATGAATGACTGTGTTTGTATTAATTAGAAAACTTGTATTGATAGTTGAGCAGTTGTGATGTTTTGACCTGTAAATACATGTACTTGCTTTAGGTGATGAGGATGTTGCCAGTGTTGATGCTGCAGCATTGAAGCAGGCCTATGCTGGTTTAGTTACCCTGATATTAGAGGCCGTGAAGATGGATTGTGATTCACCCAGTATAAGGTAGCTACACCAGCTGTATATTGCTTGTGCAGTCAGACAGCAGAGAGATATTTTACAACAGTCTTAACGTTAATTGGCTAGCCTGCATTGATTGTGATTCACCCAGCATAAGGTAGCTACACTATATATTACTTTGTGCAGTAGAGCATCAGCGGTGTATGACATTTGCAGACTGCAGACTGCAGACTGCATGAGGGAGCAAGAATGTAAATTGAATGAAACCAAAAATATCGTAATAAAGGTGGCGTCATCATCAACGTTACCTTGTTCCGAGAAGTACATGTAAGGCCTAGAAGCGAAGTTTATATTTTTCACGCAAATAACACAGACCTGATTCCTGAAGGAGTTGTTGGTTGTTCTTCTTGTATTGAATTAGAGCAGAATAATGTCTGCGGATGTCACAAACTTGCTAATGAATCCATAGCAATAGGCTAGCAATTTAGCCTGCACCACAGACGAAACCAAACTCTGGTTATATATTAAGTCTGTCTGTGAAACAGCGCCGGAATCCTTATTCTACGGGGGCCCCACCTGTGTACTAGGATTTGAGTATGAGCAATGATTGGCCTGTTAAAAAAGCCATTGTCGATTTGCCTATTTAGAAATTCAAAATGCACTTCCGGTAATTCATCGAGTCCAGGTAGGATCTGTTCGGTTTAGATTATTTGGCATATCCTTAAGTACTGCTAAGATGAAATACGTCATTTAAAAGGTGTTAAATGTCCATGATCTATGCTAGTTGTTTTTGTCTACGTACCTGTAGTGAGCACAAAGTGCTCACAATCTAAACACTTTTTTTAGAGAAGACTACTATTTAGACAGGCATTAGTGCGCATTGCTACTTGTCATTATCAATTCGCGATAATCAAAGAAGAATAAAGAATCAACGCAATTAATGATATGCCGGGTGAGTCAATAAAGAGTCGCGTCGGTGAAGAATAGCCAACAGCATCTCAAAAATATCAACCTTGTTCCCAGGCTACTTTCTCACTTTCACACGATGTTATATTTTTGATGGTGTCACCTTTATTATTAATTTACAATCTGCAATCTGTGGTCTGCAGTCTGCAGTCTGCAGTCTGCGGTCTGCAGTCTGCAGTCTGCAAATGTCATACACCACGTCTAGAAAGCAGTTAATCTCATACCCTAATTCTAATGGCTTTATTTAAAAGCACAATCTGTTGTTACATGTAAATATTTCATGTGTTCATTCTTTGTTTCAGTTCTCTACTTGAAGACTGCAAGTGGGGAAGTGATAGAATAGACTATTTTTCAAAGCACTTTCTGGTATGAACTAAGCATGTTCTGTTTGTTTTTCTTAGTTTTTAACTTTTCAGTGGCATAATTTGCCCCTCCATTTGTCTTATTATTATTATTATTTGTTTTATTATTGTTATTTATTTTCAGAAGTAATAATGTTAGACTGCCAACAAACTTTTCCCTGGTTATGCAAAGCAATGCCATAAATTGAATTTATGAAAGATCTACATGTGGGTTAAATTACCAACAGAGAAAAATAATAGATCAAGAGAGGAAACCAATACCAGTAATATCAATATACAGTCGAATCTTGATATAACTATACAGTATACAATGAAGCCCTTGGTAGAGCAAATGATTTTCTTCACCCCTTCAGTAGACTTAATAGTAAACTGTATGAAAATAACCTTGATAAAAAAAAATTAAAATGGACAAATTTGCCAGTCCTTTCTTTACTATGTATATTATCAAGGTTTCACTGTAATATTATTGGGATGAGAGATCTGACTTTCCAGTTGTTTTATACAATATTCTCTACAAAGAATGATGTTGATACTCCTAGTAGAGATTAAGACAAAGTCTTCCAATATTTTATAAACTAAGATCACTCTGAGTTGTGAAAATCTTTATTGTTCCTCTGGGACAAGGCAGATAAACAACATTTTAGTTGGAGGGGATGAGGGCTGGAGACGGAGGAGGGGGAATTTGGAGATAATAAATGTACATTGTTATGATTTCAAATTCAAAATTAGAAAAATGTATTCACTTTTTTTATAGGAATGTAAGCCAGAGTTGGAGGCCCTTCTTGCAAGGTAACCTTGTTATCCTGAGTCGATCCCAGTGCAGTGTTTTAGAGAAAGAAACAATACACATTTCTATAGACTATGTACTTTATAATTTTAATTCAAATGAAACTGCTTTTTTGTTGATCTGGTACAAACAAGTTACACTGTTAATTGCTTGCAATGGCATATTTTAAAATTTCTGTTGTGCTGCAAGAATTGTGCTTATACACTGATCTTATACACTGTACATGTAAATCCTTCTCATGCTGTATGGTACAACAATAACCGACCTGTAGCCAGAGATTTTGAAGTGGGGATACTTGTTTTACTCTGTGAAACAGGGTTGTGTACTCGTTATAATCAAAATCAGCCACCCCCCCCCCCCCCCCACCCCCTCCCCTTAGAAAAGAGGGAAAGGTTGAGATGAACAGATTTTGTGGCTTTGTTTCTGATGCCCTTTTAAAAAAGGAACAACCAAGTAGTAAGAGTAGTACACAAACCTCGTGTTAATATTTTGCAAACTTTTCCCAATTTGAATTTTTGACAAGGATTAATATAATCCTCTCAAAGCTGTAATATATTTTAGTTTCCGTAGTTAAAACAAGCTGTTATGTCAATCAAAAGGGGCAGGAATTTGTCATTTAACCACGGACTCGTCAACTTAACTTACTGTAGTAATTTGGGGGATACCTGCAGACTTACAAATTGTCATATAGTGGAACCTCGACATGGCAAACCTCTGTATAACGAATCCGTGATATAGAAGGGACTGTAAGTAGTGACAACAGCAACGGCATCGGCGACCTGAGAGCCCTCAGGGTAAACCCAAACCAATGCGCATGTCTGGCGTGAAAAACATCTGCCGTTGCTGTTGCTTCAGAACGTGAGAATTGGTGTTTTGCTGTTGAGACAACACGTGATTACTAAACCTTAGTTTTCCTAAAAATTTGGCATAAAGTAGCTTCTGGGAAAACTAAAAGTACTCTGAATACTTTTTTGGCCTGAAAATATTTAACAATTATTCCTCGAACCCGAATGGGCTCTGAGTCAATAGCCCATGAGGCCAAGGGCCGAATGGGTTATTGACTCAAAGTCCATGAGGGCGAGAGGAATAATTGTTTTAGTAAAATTCAACTAGTTGGTCAAAAATATCGAGAATAAAAAAGTTTTAGCTAGTTAAAGCTAGACTTTTAATCCCAAAAAACCCTCGCTTTTCGCTGCTAGTGGGCTATAATATAACATATAGCCTAGTAGTAGCTCAACCAATCAGAACACAGCATTGATAAAAGACCACTAGTTGGATTTTACTAAAGAGGTTTACACTAGTCATATTTAGCAGCGTGAGAGAAAAACACCTAAGATGCGTGAATGAAGACTGAAGCGAGGCCACTTTGTCCGAAAACGTGAATATTGAAGCTGCCCTGAGAGCTCTTCCTCGGTCAAAAATCATCTTTCGATCTATGGTCTCCTCTGAAGTTTTATGAAGTAAGCATTTATCACTTCATTTAGTTATTTATTTATTTGTTTATCTTACATTACAGCTTATTTTCAATACTACTCCCTTTTGCTTCGTTTATTCCGCTATCTCGATGATCTTTTATATGTTCTAAACCAACAACGGCATTCAGTTTCATTTTAGATTTTTTCATTTTCATTTTTTTATTTCATTATCAGGAGTAGATATTTTCGTATGTTAAATCTGGATTCAGACTTGAGTTTGTTTATCCAAAAAAAGTTCTTCGCTGAGTGCCCATTGCTCGCTTGAAATGACTTACAGACAAAACTTGTTATAATGTTTTGCCGTGTTTATTATATCAGACAAGACCTTGTCCTCTATCATCTGCTAGCCTGCCTAGCAGGCGCCGGTTTGTGTTTTTTTGGGGGAGGGAAGAAATCTTGAGGACGCGCGAGGGGAGAAAAGGAGAGGAGGCGCCTTCCTCTTCGCGTGTTCCCTCGCGCGGCCTTTAAAAAAGGAACCGGCGCCTACTACGCAGGCTAATCATCTGCTCGAAATGGTGATTCCTGGCCGCCTTCTAAAGAAGAAACGAAGATGAAAAAAAGAGCTCTTCTCACAAGAAGTATTGAATTTGCTTTTTTCGCGCTGCTTATTAACTGCTCATAATTCGCGATGTCTGTGAGACCAAACCGCGTTATCTTCGCAGTCTCTTTCACGGTGTCGCCGTCGCCGTTTCCGTTGCTGTTGCCGTTGTCTGTGTTTAAAGTCCCTAAGGAACAATCTGCCCCAGTTATAGGAAAATGTATGGAAAAGAACCTCAATATAACGAAACCTCCTTTTAGCGAACGCTTTGGCCAGTTCCTATGCCCTTCGTTAAATCGAGGTTCCACTGTATAATGTACGTTCTTGCCTTTATGGATAGGAGGGAAAATACTTGATGTGTTACGTTACTTCCACTTATCCAAATCTTTGAGGGGTAAGAGAATCTCTAGGAGTGTAATGGGTCATTGGCATTGTTAACTCCTTCATCTTTTCTCATGGGTTATGACTTTGCTGAAAGAGGGCGCTTTGTTTGTCCAATTCGTACCCATCCTTGGAGGGCAGGTGTATACCCAACCCTTTTGAGCAAGCTTCTACCCGATAACGCTGAAAAAACAAAAACCAAACCAAACAAGAAAGTTAAATTGTTAGCACTAGAGAATTGTTATCCTAGGAAAATATACTGAGTGAATACTCAAATTAAATGCGTTTAACTGTAGGACTGGAAGTTCATTTCCTCATATTGTTGATGTGGACTGGAGATTGGATTACTATATAAAGGTACATGTCATTTGTTCTTCAAAACCGAAATTTATGTTTAATTGCTGTTAAATAAGGTTCTTTCTCCCTTTTCTTTCGTCTCTTAAATGCATTTTAACTGAAATAACGTGAGTTAAATACAGTTTAAAGAAGTGCTAGCAGTCCATGGTCCATTGGTATGTGCGTACCCAATAGTTTGCTACTATCTCATTAATTTTGATGTAGTGGCGTAGGAAGTTTTCTTTGTGCAGGGTATTTCCTGGACCTGCCACGAAATTTCCTTCAGCCAGGTTCTCCCCACCTCCCCTCGCCTTTGTTCTTTCTCCAGCAATATTTTCAGTTCAATGGATGCCTGTTTTGTGCTGTAGAGGCTCATGGCAGGGTTCCACTATTATGTCAGCTATGGAGTTGCTATTCAATCTACGGACTGGCTAGTGCCAAAAGTAGAAGTCCATTTATCGATGCAGTTGTTAACCCTTCGTAATATTAATGAATAAGAATTATGGACTTAATTCTTGTCCCCAAACCCTTTGCATTCCTCAACACCTATAATTTATAATACTGTACGATGAAGTGATTAGTAATTACATGTATTAATGTATGTTTGTTTTGCACATAGAATAACCAGATGGACAAAGTGAATAAACCTACCTATCTTATCACACTTAAGACTGAGGTACGACTTCACTATTCGCTGACTATTCTCAAGCTCTCAAGCAAGCTCTCGGGGGCGCTCTGACGGCAGGGTGGGAGAAGGAAGGAGAGCTTGCAACTACGTCTCTGGAATTTCAATTCCGCCTCTAATTCCCTTGTGGCTTCCCGTCGACTGAGCTGTGAGATTTGCTCAGACCACCCACTAGCCAGGGGCACCCAACGAGAATATAGTTCAAAACTACTTAAACATAGCATTGTTAAACGTATAGATATAGGCATATTTTTATCCCCTAAAAATTTTTCATCTGTTCGGATTTCCTAGCTGAAAGTCTAGTGATTCGAAAATTGTAGGGATCAAAACTTACCTTTTCGAAAATTTAAGCAAGAAATTTTACAACAAATGTTCCGAAAGTTCTAGATCTCAAATCTTTTTCCGAACAGATATTTTCCGAAAATTGACGTTTGGTCCCCCTGACTAGCTATAGTTGTACACTGCACACGGCTTCTTTCGGGAGCTCCTAACTAACCTGAGATCAGGCGTTATTATTTTTTTTGCTTCTTTGGCCCGAGAGGGAAAAAAATAACGCCCTCTTCCCAAAAGCAGTTTACAGAGATAAAGGGAGAGGGCATGATCGCAGGCGCTCCTAACCCAAGAACATATTCCAAGTATTGGACTCCCTCTCGGCAGTCTTTTAAAAGAGGGGCAAATAGTGTTTAGTTCATAAAGTTCTGTATGTAAATGTGACTTTTATCATTTCATCTTGTGGGGTGAGGGTGGGTTACTTATTCCCCTGTTCTGAATGACAAACCCGTCGTTTCACGTATTATGAGGAGGAAACCATGTCCCTGTTGGCGTTTTACCTATTGTATTACACTTTCGCTTGTTTTCTTCGTCACTTTCACGGTTTTAACCTGTCTTTGAATCGTGTGTAGCCATTTCATCTGTCTTGTGCCGCAGTTTCAAGGTCATGTCGCTTGTCGGAATTTCACCTTAACGAGGCATCCTATTTATTTAAAGTAAACGAGGTTTCAAAAACCAGGATAGAAAAAATATTAGCAATACACAAGCTTTCAATTCCATCACGGAATCCTTATCAGGTGATGGAGTTGGACGTTTGTGAACGTGATTTCCTTGACAAAACGTCCCGGTAGATCTCAGGGAGCTTGTAATCTAGGCATCCTTACTTTGTATCATTATTATTTTTTAAACATCTTTTGCCGAGTTTAAACAAGTTTTGATTGATTGAACTTCTTTTAATCTTGTCCTGTTATGATTCAATATAACGCCCTTATCAGTTATCTTCTTTGGCGAGGCACCGTACATTGTACTTACAGCGCTAATAACGTAAAATTCGGCTTATATGTGCTTGAATATTGGGCAGTGGTCCAATTTTCTTGGTTCTAAAAACTTTAAAAGACCTGAAACCATTGAGATACATACATTTTGACAAGTTGTTATTCCAGCTTTTAAAGTGACTTTTTCGTTGTTTAGGAAGCAGGGAAATCTCAAGGAAAGGACGTGCAATTTTCCTGTTCAATGGAGCAGCTCCAGGTATTCTTGAGTTAAATAAGTTTATGTAAGGCTAGGTTGTTCAAGTCAGACTATAAAGTTCACGTAAAGTCCTTGTCAAATTAGGATTAGCCAAATCTGAAAATCCAATCGGAGGAAGGTTTTCGTTTACCATAAAGATGGTCAATCCCTGACCGAAGTAGAAGAGTTTTTCAGAGTCGATAAAAGCTGAAGCGTCTAATAATTTCGCGGCTGAACGGCAACAAAAAATTGGCCTTTTATTTCTCTGACCGTTTAAACTGGAAATGAAAATGAAATAGAATTTTAGCTCAACATACATGAGGGTCATTTTCGCATTCAGCTAATAGCAAAACATCAAATTAAATTTGCTGAAATCAACAACAGCTAATAAGTGATGCTCATGTTTTTTTCCCTTCAGGATCTTGTTGGCAAACTTAAGGATGCCTGCAAAAGTATAGAGAGAGCGTCTGCTAATTAACTGGCTGCTTCACGGAAAAACTGGAATAAAGATTCCAAAGTATATTTTTTTAATGTAGTTTATTAGAACTTTACGTTTGTCTATCGTAGATTTCGGCCAAGTATTTCATGTAGGTATTGCCCAAATGGCTTTTATAATCAACTAGATCCATTCCTCCTGATTCAACGGCGTATTTAGAGTGCTTAAAAAATCTCCAAAACGTCCATTCTCTGCTTACAATTTGTAGCCGTTATTATCGTACGAAAGTTGAACAGCTTGAACGTTTGACACTCATTCCTTTCTAATGGCATTTAATATTGAATAATAATGACTCACGTTGTTGAAAATTTTGCTTAGGAATGCAGTCTACTTTAAATATTTTTTTTTTAAATTTTTTCAATGTAAAGAATAAATTGATGAATCTTAAAAGTTATGCGTGCACATCATCCTCTTTTCTTCTTCATGACAATCCATTTTTCTTTCTCAATGATCACTATGGCTGTGATATGTGAAGTTACCCTGAATCAGTCTTTTTCTCTGCACTTTTGAATGTAGCTAATATGATTCTAATTCTTTTTTTTTTGGGGGGGGGGGGGGGGAGGGGGGAGCGGGGCGGGATGGGGAGGAGGCAAAGCCAAAATGAACAGCCAATGAATGCGGGATTGAGAACTGACAACAGCAATAGCTGTATTGAAGGGTCCAAACCGTACATGTAGTTTATTGCTTCCGTTTTACTGGGTTGGCGTAATACTTTAGTGCTGCAAAATAAATGCATAAGTATGGAAAGGCCGTGGGAAAATAATGAATAGTATGGCTGATCTATAACATCCGTCGCCGAAGTGATAGCGTCATATACTCAGGGTCTACAGAAATATAAAGCAAACTTTAATTCTTGAGCATTGTCTGTTTTCCTTGTCAATTCCCAAAAGCTACTAATCAGTTTCCGTTGAAACTTGTCGCCAAAAACGGAATCACTGGTGATAACATTTTACAAGTAGGCAGCCAGAAAACCTTTTTGTTTTGTTTTGTTTTTCTGCTCGTTGAGCAACTACTGACCCCAGTTGTTCAAAAGCTGGATTGTGCCATCTATGGATAAATTACCATCTAGCAGCTGGGCCCAGTTGTTCGAAGGTAGATTAGCGCTTAACCCAGGATTAAATGAAACCCGGGTTTCTTTTTCTTCTGTTCAAAAGCTTTTTTTCGGATAATTTTCTCTGTTATTTTTAAGAGCATTCCATCATCAACTCGTTGACAGAAAGAATTAAACTGAATTTACTTTTGACGCTTTCATATCTGAATTCAAATTTCGCACTAACCCAGGGTTATCTTAACCCAGCTTTGAACAACCCGGCCCTGATAAGTATTAGGCCTAGCTATATAGGAATCCAATTTCACTATCCACTGGATAGAGATTTATCCGGTGAATAGCGCTATCCACCTTTTGAAAAACTGGTGCCTCTGACCAATGAGCCAGGGAACTCTGGCTTCCCTAGCAAATGAATCAGAGTAACATATTCGGAAGATGCGAGCAATATAACATCGATTCAGTGGTACATTTGCTTGGAAACGAGGTTGATCGCGCGATGCCGGGAAACGAGGCTGCTTGAGCAACAGTGGACAAGAGTTAATGTGACTGTTACGAGTGTTGTGAGCCCGGCGAGTGTTGTAACACTAACAAGAGTTGTTACGCTGATGAGTGTTGTAAAAAACCGGAATTGGTGTACACGGCAAACCCAAGACGACATAGCTGAATTTCTGACAAAAACTGAACGGACAAATTCAAGAATAACGAAACATCACTTTAAGTCTACGAGGAGGTAAGCTTGTTAAGAACTTAGAAATATTTCGATTGAATAATGAAATAATTATCGAATTCGGCTTTCGTATAACGTGAAGAGCGGAATTATGCTTCAGATCTCGGAGGCTGTTATCCACCTCGGCCAATAGTACACCCTCCTCGGTCTGCATAATTCTTCATATCATACTCAGCCTCATTCAATAACTGTTGCCTTTATACCTCGCAGTGGTACTGGATTTATAGCTATGATGTTTGGATTCAACTGAGTCATAGCAAAATTCCTATAAAAGATACAGCATGTGAAAAGTGAGGTGAGAGATTCAGGCGCGAATGTAGAATAAATACTTATTGATTTCCTAAAGGAGCGCCAAAGGCGCAAGCTTCTTAACGTGGCCCGGGGGCATGCTCCTTAAAGTCCCCTTTCCTGGGTTTCCGAGTCATTTAGACAGAATATTGGCCAGATTGCAACTTGGAAAGTCTATTTATTACTAAAAATATATAGTTATGAAAATTATGACCGATTTCCGTAAAACGGTGGAAACCGGTGTGGATTCGCGCCTGAGATTTTCACACTGTACTCACAACCACTTTTAATGAACTCGATCTATATAATAACTGACTTACTGAATGAGGTTTTTTTTCAATTTTGTGGGGAGTTTAATATTCAAAGCGCAGTGAAACCCCCTCCCAGGCCACCGCTCGGCTCTCTTCGCTTGCCAATACTTTTCCTATTTTTCATAACTGATGTGGCTTTTGAAATGAATTCTTCATGACAAATACTTTCCAGTGAAGATGGCCTGACAAATTTTGGCCTTTAAAACTGTATAGCAGTTGTCTTTACAATCTATCTTTACCTAGACTCGTTCATGAAGGGTCTCTCGGCTTCATGGATGGACGGACAGATCAGCGAGGGTTCATGGGCAAGATGTTGTTTCATTGCTGAATGATCCGTCGTTTCTTTTAGGAAATTTATTCCCTCTTCCGCGGCCGCGACTTTAAGATCCAACAACGTCATGACGGCAACGAAAAGGTCGCTTAAAAAGTGAATTTGCGTTTTTTCAGTCTTTGTGAATCGCATTTATTCCTACCCACTTACTTTGTCAAATGTAGGCGATCCCTCTTGAAGTTGAATTCGAAAGGACCATATCCAAATTCAGAAAGAGAAATAAAATTTCTTCGTTGCTTGTTCACGTACTCCATAAAACGCGCAATTAGGCATTTTCACGTCGTCGTCGATCGTGCAAAAACGGAATGATAGAAATGTAAAAAAAAGTACGTGCAAAGTTGTTGTTTTGCTTATTAAACCTATTGAATATTTTGACGTTCTCGTAGCCGTCGCGTTGTTGGATCTTTAACTGGCCCCTAAACCGCCGATCGACGTCAAAATATTTTGTATCTCAGGGAATTACAATTGTCGTTCTTCATCAGAACTCCAGTCCGTAACCGTATAACGAATTCTGACTGAATTTATTTTGAAAGGATGTAATTATCAAAAACTGCAATTAGTCAAAACTGTCTGTTACATTTTTCGGCTGCTGTCTCTAGTAAGCTGCCACGATCATCTGAACTCTATTGAGTGTCAATCAGGTGACCGGTTCAATTATTTTGAAGTTTCAGATACTTTGAAGAGAGATCCCCGTCGAACAGGAATGTAAATTGAATTTTTCCTTTTTTTTAACTAGAGTATTGTTTGGTATATTATGATAGCATAATAAAAGATGCAGTTTATAAATGGTTAATGTGGAAAATGAAATGGTCTATTGGTTAATGTCGCGCAAACAGTCACGGAAGATTGCGAGTGACCGATGAAAATATCGATCGCTTACTTCATGCTTACTTGATCGAGTAACAGTGATCAACGGCGTAGAGGGCTTCAAAACATGTTAGAACTAAATGTTGCAATCCAGCCTTTGGAAATCGAAGACAGTGGCGAATAATAAAATATGTTGGTTGTTTACTGAGGTTAACCTCATTCCAAAACACGACCTTTTTCAGTTTTTATCAAAGAAGGTTCGATGCTAAATGCTTCCAAGGTTAGTCCTCTAGAGACCATGATATCATCTCATCGGTTTTCCCGGCTTTGAGTAAGCCCACGATGGCTTTATCCACTTTAAATTTACACTGAGTTTTCTGGATTTGCATTCAGACATTTTTCACTTGTAACAGTGTTGTAACAGAACTTAGCCGAGTAAAACGAGTCAACTGATCTGAACTGAATATTCTGGCCGAAGCACCTGCTTTTCATCACTGAGCCGTAATTGACATCTCGATCTTTATGTCTTTCGTGTGAGTTTTTGGATTCATCGCCGGTTTGGTGAGGAACTAACCCGGTAAGTGATATAGCTACATAGATCATATTTTTCATACAATGAAGCTCGACCATTGCATTACAAGAAGAGAAGGCCATAGAAACTGCGCCTGTGAAGCCGGTAACTCTCCTCGAGAGGAATTTTCAGTGTCGACTGGTATTGGATTCAAAGTGTCGTTTCCAGTTATTACAGACGCGTTTGAAGATAATAGATATATTCATTCCGTTTGACTCGAATAAGACATTGGGCCGGGCCTAAAAGGAATGAAGTTCATACTCAGTTGAGGTTTAAATGGACTAACGTTCCACTCTTTTTGGTCCAATGCAACAGTGAGATCACACATTAGTATTCTCAGCCATCTTTTCTCCTACTTTGAACTTAACAAAGAGACCAGGTATGATCAATTTTGAACATTTTTCGACTAAGGAGTCAACCTCAGTTGAAAACTAACTAGCCCAAAAGCTGGAACTATCGATTTTCCATCCTGGCCATCGTAACTGAGCCAAAGGCATGCACTTAAGTCAATGCAGATCAATTTTACAACAAGATCCATTTTTACTGGTTTTTCTGTGACTTCAATATGTTTTTACGGTTAAAGAGAATTATACCAAAAAAATTCGCTCCCTTTAAAGTTTTTTGTTTGTAAATAGAACTGCCGCAAGCGCGGATTGGAAGCGCCGTCCTGAAGCTTTCATGTGAAAAATGCTGCAATTGTTCAGTAATATTTTTAATACAGTGGTATCAATATTCTAGTTTTCGAGTAGGTGATTAATAACTGCAACCTCTCGTTCGATTATTCAGCCCGATTCGGTAAACTGCCTGTTCCCTTCACCCGCCAAACATTATGGGCCGCTTATTTAAACGAAGTCTAACTTTTTGAACGCGGTTTAAGAAATCTTTGGAGCTTCAGATCTCTTACTTAGTGGGTTCATTTAAGAAGATAAATCAGTTTTTTCTAGTCTACACTATACATGCTTTAGAAAGTGAAACTGTTCACGACAAATGGTGTTTAGATAAACTGTAAGCGTTAGGCAAAGATAACGGGCCCTATAACTTTACCTGCGACTTTTAGAGCCCTCCAGGATGCTTTTGCTTTGCTGTTGTTTTTCAACTCAACTTCCATTTCTTAGAATGCTCGGCGGTCGGTATTTCACGTCAGACCTCCTTTCATTTCATGTCACTGATGACTGCGTTAATATTCATCGAAGAGAAATTACCGGACCAAAACTGACTATGCGGGATTATTCAGTCGCCATCAGTTTTTTACCTTCTTGGTAGCGAAAGCATGTAACCTTGAAAAGGTAGTTGAAGACACCACTCTTAGATAAAATTTTTATTTCTTAATTTGAAGTTTCTACCCTCTAAACTCAGTGCTAACTCCGGGGAGGTTTGAAAAATACAGCATTTCTTGCTGTCTGCATTTCTCTCTCAGACTTTCCTCGAGCACTCAATAAAATTGAGTCAAATTGGGAATCCATGTTTTAGTCTATTCTCTTATTAAATACTGGCAGGTAGGCTTGTTTATGAAAGTAAACTCTGTTGAATATATAATATCTGTAATTAATATCATCATTTTGTTGTCTGAAGTAAATCGTTACTTACTTATCCTTTCAAAAAACTTCTTCAGTCTTAAGCCTGTGTGAAAAGTAATGAACATTATTATTTTCGTTTGCTTGAGTGTTCAATTTTTGATTTTTGGGGGGTTATACAAAAAACGTAGGATACAGGACAAAACATGAAATGTCAGAGGATAAAATCCGTTCGCATCTGTTTTTATCAAAACAGATAATACGTCCGCTTTGGAGACTGGTGCGACGGGTCACGTGATTACGCCATCGACAGCAACGTGTGCTTGCTTGAAATCAACTTGAAGTCCGATGAAGATAAGGCTAGAAAACACGGTAAATTCTCTCCTATTTTTGTAAATCTGACTGTATAACTTACTAGTACGTTAGATAGATAATTTACCTTTCTGTTTGTAGTATTTTGGAGCAGAGTGGAAGCGTTTAACTTAGCGTATTTGTTGTTAAAAATATGCGTTATTCTAGTCATCGGACTCAATATATATTCATCTTTCGTGACTAGACCGATGAGGAAATGTAAATGGCTTCTGTTCGTCTGTGATTAATGTCAAACCGAAGCAATATATTGATGCTGTCCTCACATTACTTTTAATTTTAATTCTCGGATAAAGGTCGTGATTGTGCTAGCAAACAAGGTCATTTATCTTATAGACACTACTGACAAGAGTAAGTTCAGCTTGCTAATAACCGACCTTAAAACTATTCATCCCCAGCTAATAAGCATCATTTGAGTCGCAACCGCATTTCATTTTCAAGCGTTTCAAATTTTACATGTTTTATTCGCTCTCTGGTGATATCAAAAGAAGCATCATTAGGAACGGTTTTTAATTTCTGTCAATTTATCTGCGATGTTTTTTGAGCTCATGTGGCCGGAGTCGTCAGGGCTTTGCAGCGGAGCGAGAAAAGGTGTTGGAATAATGACCGGAAAATAATATTTCTGAAGAATTTATGCGTTTCGCTTGTGCATTATTTCAACATCTTACATACATAAATAGCCTTTCCATAAAAGCCTACATCGATTAATCTTCCAGTTAATTCCTGAATCAGCAAAGTCCCATTTAGATTCGTGAACGTCAACCACCTATGCGGCCGATTTCGATATTGGTTCAGTCAACGTGAGTTGAACGTGAACTACTTAAACTAAATAGTGATAGAAAGCGTATCTTTCAGGACGATAACTGCCTTAAATGTACTCACTTTCTGCCTAGTTTTCGAGTCCGATTAAAAAAGGTTTTGTGTCGCATCTTGCGTGCCTTCTTTAACCGGAATTTTATGACCCCTATCATCGTAAAAGGGAATTCGAAAGTAACTTGCCGATCAATCAAATTAAACTGCTGAAGAATTTCCCTTTGTCATTCCAGAGTTTAATGCTATAATGTTCAGCTTAGGTCACAAAACTGGTTTATCTTTTTGGGTCTTTGTGACTAATGATCTAGAACAAGCTACTTCCCCGGAATTTCCAGTTACCGCGAGTTTAACACTATGACATTTGCGGAACGCCGTGACTACAGCTCACCTCTATTGAAAGTAGTTTTACAATAGAAAGCATGTTTTTGCCCCTGGTCATATCACGGCTAATTGTAGAAAAAGTATTTTGCGTTTTCAACCCTTCCAGCTTCATTCAAGGACAGAAATGAAGGGAATAGCAAATATGCGTTCAAAACTGTTAATAAAACTCGCAACAAGTTCAACACTCGCTGCCGTACCTCCAGCCGGGTTAAAGTTGTTGCCTCAGATCGTATTTTCAGGTTACCGTATAATCAATTTTTGTATTTAAACATTGCTTCAGTGTATATTGTTTTGTCCATAATTCTGCCCACTGAGGAAAACGGATAAAAGAAAAGGAAAATAACTCCTTACAATACCGGGAGAAAATATTGAGACCAGAGTCTGCAAGAACAATTCAGTTCGAGTCATCGAGTTCATTTTGTTTTCAATTCATGTCGGATATTTGGATATAGGAAACAGGCGTTATCCAGCTGCAGCTTCTCTGTATCCTGTATAGTTACTTGATGTAAAATTAGACCGTCTACTATTCTGTACACATCTCCCGAAGTTCATTACTGCAGATGACAGACGTTTTTGACACAGTCTGAAGAAAATTTTGTAACGAAATTATACGACGTGCTATCACGGTCTTTGGTTTTTGCTAATTTTACGCTGGAATTAATGCTCGCTACTATCCCAGATTTATCAGAGTTCACCATCATGTTTGCTTCTTTTTCATTTCTTGAGTTGAGAAAACCGTTGTCCATTCTGTCCATTTTCCCTAAATGTATATTATATAAGGAAAAGAATATAATTAACAGAAATCATAAATCGAAATGTTTACATATTTTAAGTTGAAAAATACTTTATCACAGCAACTTTACTTCATTCTCCCCTTCTCATTCTTTCAGCGTTCTTTGACTGTTCCCGAACTTTGGGGTGTTCAAATGGACGTTTTTATGAATGCTTAAACCCTTGGGGTAGTATGAAAGTCCATGAAGGTTATGTTCACTTCACACCGGCAACAAACGGACCTAATGCAGTATTAAACAGAGGTGATCTTTCCCACGAGACTGCAGCTAAAAGAAACATTTGTATTCGGGTGTTCATCAGCTGTCTCGCAAAGCGTTTCCTTGCTTAGCAAGCGTTTCCGCGCTAGTTGGTCGAGAAATTTGCGGACGAGAGCTCTCGCTCCAACTTTGCCACAATCAGTGATGTTTCTTGGCGATCGGAAACGCTTGCGAAGCTGCAAGCTATGGAACAGGCCACAAGTAAACCAGGTCGATTTTTCAGCGGAAGTTAGTGCTAAATCTTTCACTCATTTCAGTTCTTACAACAAATCTTCTTTTCATTGCATGTTGCATTGCTTGGATTTTTCTACGCTAACGGATATAACTCGCGTACACCGCTCTGTGGAATTAAACATTCAATTAGAAAAAGGCTCTGAAAGAAGCTATTACCCGGCCTTCAAGTTATCACCGGGATCATCACCAGCTCCTTAAAACTTGACGTCCACTTAATTCCGAGATAATCAAATATTGTTTGAAAGGTCACTTTGAGTTCGACTCTTATACAGGATATTCCTTAATAATGCCCTTAAGACTGGTTCCCATTTGAGCAACGGTGGATAGGACCGTTGTCTAGAGATCGTAACGATTCCCAGTGATTGCGTTGATTCTATTTGAAACAATCTGCATGAAACGAGCCCGTAAGATTGGACCTTATTGCGAGTCAGTGACCATGCTGATCGACGGACATCGTTGTGAGTTCTACAATTGCTGAAGGGGTTTTTCTGCTGATGTACAGTACTTGTTAAGGCTGCTTTCATATTATCGCCTCGACCTTTACGCTTCTGTATAGAGAAAGCTAAGCGATTTTATACCGACTTGGATCGCTGACCAGTTCTGTCCACAACCAAAAAGACAATAAAATGAACGTACCGAATCATCTCAATGCTCGCTATGACTGCTAGAAAGTGATTCTTTGTCATTTCGATACGGCCGATCGGTGAAATAGAAGACAGTTCTCCCTCATTACTAACAGTTGTTACCATATAGTCGCCACTATTGCCTTTTCTTTTTTTCAGTGTTTTTTTTTACGTCGATCACATTGAAACCAGCCTGTAATTACATGTTACTGTAACAACTTTTTATCGCCGAAACTATAAATTATTCAAATTATAAGATTAGGCATTAATAGATATTTTTAAACATTAGCCTAAGGTCTAGCCAAAAGTCTTCAGTCAAAACTAGATCTTCTTTCTCAGCGAATTCGTGTAGTGTTTGTAACGATACCAATTCTATCAACCAAATCGGCCCTTTTTTTTTCTGTATGGCTGTTTTCCAGTTATTCAGGGATTAATTGGCTTTTAACTTTAACGCAAATAGAGGTTTCGAGGTCTATTTTAAGAGGCAGCCAAGGGAATCCGGATTCCGAAATCCAGGAAATTTTTGCTTGTGGAATCCTGAATCAGGGCCTTGGAATCCGGAATACAGCTCAAGGAATCCGGAACACCACTATCGATTGGAATCCGGCATCCAAGTTCCCGCTGAATGACTGACGAAAAATTCTGGTATCCAGCACCTGGAATCCGGAATCCAAGACTGTGTTAGCCAACCTCGTCCCTGCTGGGCTGTGGAAATAGGCTCTGCCTCTTAGAAGGTGTAAATTCTTCGCGATAAATGCGTATTTATACGTCCGTCGAATTCGGAATCCAAGACCGAGGCCTGTCCTGTATCAAGACAGGAAAACTTTGGACCGCACTCATTCTTTCTTAGCAAAACAAAAAACCCCAGGATCTTAGTATGTAGACTGCGAAATAGCCCATATATTTCCGTAGTTCAAGAAAGCGCTAGCGTCAAGCAAAAAACTTGGAGCAAGGGGGAAAATACAGACAGGCCGGGGTAGGTGATGAGAAAACTACAGACTGCCTGTCCACTCTACTTAGGTACAGTTCGTTTCTTTTTTCGAAGCGCTATGGGCGTGCGATGCTTATTAAGCGCATCTACTATTTATAATAGAAATCACAGCATTATAAACATGGCTGATGTTTAACAGAGTGCACTTTAAAATACCGCAAAATCCCGGTTATAGGCTCTGGGCTTATATATAATTTCGTAATGGGTTTTGGTTGGGTTTACGTGCTGGAATAAGGCTTGTCTCAGAAAGTGGTATTTGCATGGCCGGAAGGGGAGCGTCTTGTATTGAAATAAAAATCAAAGACTCGACTGAACAAGCTGATTAAGACGCTTAATTCATGTTGCAAGAAGAAAAAAGATGAGAAATTTAACTATAACTGTGACTGGAACACAACAAAAGAAAGTATATATACGGGTACTTGCGAATGACGTACCTATTACCCGGGGGAAGCTTACTAGCCGGCCGGGGAAGTCCGAAATAAAATTTCGGGCAAATACATGCGCTTATCACCGGAGGCGTATTTCCTCGGTTTTACTAGCCTGCGCAGCAAGCGTTTCCAGTCGAGTTATTACGCGAAAGTTAGAGCGGAAGCAAAAAAAAAAGGCTTTCCCCTCCCCCTCTCCCGTCATTCAATTTTTTTTTGCTCTGGTCCCGGCTTTCTAGACGAACCTCGCGAGGAAACGCTTGCTACGCAGGCTACGGTTTTACGGGACGAATGAGGTAAGCCATGAAGGTTTTTTTTCGATAAAGTAACGTCCTTTTTTGACAATACTTTGCAAGCATTAGCCAGGCATGGAAACCACTTTTCATCATGATTAAAAACATAATTTTATACTGTGTTATTTGTTGCAGTGAATCGAACCGTGCCAATACATCTACAGTATCAGGAATTGGAAATGTTGCGCTCCATGAAGTTACAAGATCTCAACTCTCATATTCTGTGTGTTTTATGTGGTGGATATTTAGTGGATGCTACCACAATTGTGGAGTGCCTTCATTCCTGTAAGTATTTCATCCTAGCAATTTTTGGTAGTTAGAGTAGTAGTTCAGGCGAAGAGCCAGTCAAATGGATGTCCATGATACAGTCATTATTGGTAACCGTTTTTGTTTCTTTATATCATAGTTTGTCGCAGTTGTATCGTGAAATATCTTCACAACTCATTTCACTGCCCCGTTTGTGATGTTGAAGTCCATAAAACGAAGCCTTTGCTCCACATTCGGTAATTGGAAGTTTTGAAATGTTTATAAGTGAAGACTGATTATTGCGCTGCCCGTGAGGGCAACGCACAATCAAGAAATACCTTCCATCTATGCGAACAAAGACTAAATGGCGGACGGAACTCTCAGAAAGCTCTGCATGTCCCACTCCCCCGTCAATGGGGCCGACTTTTGTGGGGGGAGGGGGGAGGGGGACGGGTCATTTCAGGTCGTCTGTCGAACAGACTTGGAAGTCCATTTGGAACGAGCGGAGGAGTTAATTGGCCCTATGTCTACGCCGCAGTGTTCGATGAGTTTAGCCCGCGTGAGGGCTACAGAAACAATGCCCTCCCAAGGTGATTGTCTTAATAAGCATCGAATGACTAGAGGTGAATAAGAAGTTACCACACCTTTTAACGGGTTCGTTAGCTCAATCGTGTGCCATTGAAGATCTCGACGTGGCTCATATTTAGCTATATTTAGCCAAAGGCAACGCGATAAATGCTTATTTATACGTTGCATGATTAATTGTCTTTTCTTTTTTTCCATTTTTTAAACTCTTAGACCAGACCGAACTTTGCAAGAAATTGTGTACAAACTTGTGCCAGGCCTCTACCAAGGTAAAGTCTTAAACTAGAAATACATGTCTCGCAAATCCCCAAGTTAAGTCTTAACGGACGGGTGGGTTTATGAACTAGTTTTAGCTTCGCTTCGTTAGAAATTCTGTAAGGACCTTGTCGGACACACCAGAAGCAGAAAATGTTGTCGAGTTCTTGCGTAGATTAGGATCAGCAGAATCTGAACAAAAAAATAGAAAGAGTAGAAATGCAAGGCTGATCCGGGACTTTTATACTTTTGTTGTCCAAGACTTCAATTAGACAAAATTAATATTTGTTGGCCGTTCAATTAACATTAAATTTTGTTCTGTCTCTACCAATGCTCCAGTCGTTATGTGCACCACATTTCTACGCAAGTAAGGCAATGGCACGTAATATGTAGATGTCTGAGATATTTTCATATACCTTAATCGTTTTTGCCATAGTAGCCTGCATTCGATGCTCATGATAGACAATCTCCATGCAATCAAAAAAGTTGGCAAAGAACGTGACCTGTATAGTGTGTTAATTTAGGAATGTCTTAAAAGGTTTGCAAGTTCATTTTTGGTCACCTGCTACAAAATCGTGGTCGGCTCTTATAGGCTGGATGCCTTGAAAACGTTCTAACATACCTTGCAGCAATCGAGTTTAGACCCATACCACGGCAATAACCATTTAGGAAGTACTAAGACTCATGCTACGGAGTCCCTGGCTTAATAGGGACCTTATGCAACGAGAACGTTGACGTCCCGGATGTCAAAATTTGAAACCGGAAGTTGATATTTTCTCTCTTTCTGTGCTCTGACTAAACAAATTTGTACAGCGGGAGTTAAAACAAAGGCATTCAGATCCGTTATGTGAGACAACAGTGTTCCATCAAGCAAGACATCGAATTTCCGCGTGCTATTCATGACGTCCGGGACGTCAGCGTTCTCGTTGCGTAAGCTTACATATAGGTGTTGGGAGAAGAACTTTTCGCTCGGGAAACACAGAGAGGCGTCTTAAATAATCATGGAGGAATTCACTTTTTCTTAAAATACGTAGGTGAAGTGAAGCTTCGAGAGAACTTCAAAGAAAAACAAAGGCAAGAAAATATCTCAGAAGGTAAGATGAAAGAAGTCCATTTTGTGAGGGCGTGCCAATATTATGCTAAGGATCAATTAATGTGTAATCGCTTGGAAATGTGACTTAAATATATTTAACTCAGTTAACAACAGTGGCTGGCTATTGTATACTGAAATTCAAAAGCTAAGCTATTTGTCTAAGCAAACTAAAAGCAATTTTCAGATTTGATTAACCCCCAATATCTTGAGTCACTTGTGCTTGATAAAGATTAAGCTCTTCGAGTGTGTAATCGAATGACAGGAGGCTGCTCTACCATCGTCGCATTACCTTAATTTCGTTGTACAATCAACCGTAATTATGTTCGAGTAAGAAAAGGAAAGCGTTCATGTTATGTGAGGGCTATTTTTCCAAACTGGTTGTCATTAGCCAGATACCTAACACCTTAGCTGGAGCTAAAAACGACCTGTATGTGATGCAACCCACTCCGTCACCTTAGTGGTCCCCACAGGAGCGGGATTATAGCCCCTTATTTTTGTTAACTGTCCTTAATTCTCAAAATAATCGTTTAAATTGTTGCAAGTGGGAAAATCGGCTTACCTTGTTCTTTTACTTATTTACTAGTGACACAGTACCCACCCTATGATCATCTGAAATATTTTATATTTTCAGAGGAAATTTCTACCGAGCATGAAACGAAGAACAAACAGCATATTGAAATGAAAGATCCAGTTTGTATAACACTGGAATATTACAGGTATGGCAATAGGATTTCTGTAGGAGGCATTACAACGCCAAAGTTTGACCTCCTTTATATGTGACTTAGTTTGATCATAGTTTATAATCATTCTTTTTACTCAATAGACGAAAGAGGAACTGGATGGAAAAGCAGGTAAGGAAAATAATTAGTGTTTGTCATTCTTACCCTCATTCTCATCATCATCGTCATCATCATCATCATTACTATTATTATTATTATTAGTATTATTATGATCATCATTATTCCTTGTCTTGATTTTGGAAGCTCTTTTACGAACTTCGAAAAATACCATTTTCTCTTTCCTTTTTTCAGATATTTCCCACTCGTTATCTTCGATGTCCTTCGGCAATGACCGTTACTGTGCTCAAGAAATTCCTGATTATGAAGTTCGCTATTCCTAGCACACACCAGGTAATCCGCCAATCTGGTGCTTTATTCAAGTCGTAGATTAATGGAAAAAAAAATTTACACAGACCGTACTGGAAATGTTAATAAATTTTAATTGGGTCTTTTGATTTCCTTAGGTGGAAATCATCCGCTGCGATGAAATACTGCACGGTCATCTTACTATGACAGAAGTTTCTCGGATATATGGACTCTATGCTAAGGTGAAAATGCATATATATAACACAAGCTTGCATTTATCGATGTTGTGGCCACCATGTTGTTTTTTAAATAAGCAATCTGTAGCTGCTGGTCATTTTGTTTTACTCTAAGAAAATGCAACCATAAACAGTTTTCCAAAAGAGTGATCGGACCTTCTCAAACTTTTCACATTTTGTCGGCCGTCCCAGAACCCATCGAAATTCTTCTTTCCAAAACTTGAGTCACCTTATCGAGTATTTTTAGAGCTGTCACAGTTTTTTATTTTTGACATTTTTCAATCGTCTAGATCGCAAAACAACCTTTTTCTTTCTCGAAAACTTAGTACAGGGTGTAAGTCAAGCTTTCCGTAAAACGTGTAAGCGTATTGAGTTCCTTAATGAATTAGAAGGAAACCAAAGGATACAGAAACGTTTAAGTCCTCTAGCTTATTTATATTTTGTTCACAGTCTTTTCTGGATCTTGAATACGCCATCCTTGAAGTCGGAGTAGACGAGACTACAACTGTTGAGAACAAAAACATTTACAAATTTTCGCACGGAAAGATCCATCACAGAAAAAAGAAAAAACGAAAAAGGGAAGCGAACTGTGCCGAAACAAAGATACAGCAATCAACTACTGCGGAATCTTTTCAACCACCATGCAAAATTGCAAGTTTAGCGGAATGTTGCAACAGTGCCGAGCCCATGTTACAAAGTGACATTTTACCAACATTTCCGGACACTCCACCAAGTTTTGACCTTATACCAGATGCAAAACCGATTGAATACCGTGCGTGATGTCAAACGATGAGTAGAGCCGTGACTTGTACAAACCGATCGCCGAATGCTGGTTGACTCTGAAAGGGTCTATAAGTTTGGATCAGACGAAAAGATGGCTCTGGCTCCAGGTGTAGAATTCAAAGGGAAGAATCAAACATTCAGAGAAACTTGAAACATTTTTGGTCCCAGTCTTTTTGTAGCCAATGGGCAAGCCTTTCCAGGAGAGCCTGTGAGAGAGTTGGAACGAGAGAGAGAAAGACAAGTGGGGGCGGGGTGGGTGTGGGGTACGGGTTAGAGAACAAAAGGGCAAAAAGAAAACACTCTCCCCTACTCCTCTTTTCATTTTTTTCTCGCCATAACTTTCGCGTAATAACTCGATCGGAAACGTTTGCTTTATTGTATTTCTTTCCTGAAACAGAATTAGCGTTGCCTTGTTATCGGAGGCTGGAAAAGACTACTTCTGTTGGCATAGCTTGCCTAAAAGCTGGTTAAAATCCAAACTGTCAAACCTTTTTTTTCCCTTTTAAATTTCAACAACTCTTGCCATTTACTGAGTTAAACAGGGAACGTAACCTTTAAAAAGTAATGTTAATATTAAACTTTTTTATCCGCGGAAAATCTTTATTATCTTCGGATATGCCTAACGGCCGGGTGCTTCTTCTAAGACAAAATAAATATAAATAACTTATATTGCTAGATATGCTTCAGCTAGCAGAGAAATGTATATAAGATAAGAAAAGGAAAATTTTTATGAAAATAAATTGCGAAAATTTGTAATGAAATGGAGTCTAATATTGGTGTGCACTTAAATGTGTGAAAAATGAGGTTCTCCTGGCCAAAAGGTTTTGAGGCACCACCCCTTTTTCACGTGTTTTTGTATGGAATTTGTGGCTAACCTACCACCATTTCCTTAACGTGTTCAAGATATGCAAAAGGTGTTTGAAACACCCAACACTGTCCAGGGGGAGGGGGTGTCAACTTGAATTACATTTTCCTCACCTGAAACACAAAGTGTCCCAAACGTTTTGACCAGGATTGTAGAATCTCGTAAAATGTGCGTAGTTTCCATTCTTTTTAATTTAAAAATTGAATTTTCCGACTTAAAATCTAAGATGGAGGTCAAAATGGCGGTGATTGTGATTACCATCGATCTAGTCCTCTCTTCGGGGTTTACCTCGGTGTACGAGCCGGTGAACTTTTCTATGTTCTGTTGCTTTTGTTTTCCTATAGATTCTATTGTGTTGACGTCTTTGTTTTTTTTACATTACCCTTAAGTTTAACAGGCTCTTACACCAAGGATGAGCTCTCTTCGTTTAAAGATGTTTGGTTCGTTTATTTTAATTTCGTGTCAGCGACTATCAAAACCACTTCCAAGAAAACATCCTGTACTACGCTCACATATTCTCCGAATAGGCGACTCGAACTAACATAGAATCAAACGCAATTCAGACAGAAAAGGACTAAAAATAAGTTATTTTTTACACAGCTTGCAACCGTAAGAAGTTCGAAGCATTTGACGACAATAGCAATCAAGTATAGCCTGCGTCGCAGACAGTCGAAATCCCTGGTAGGTCTCTATCTGGGTCTCGAGTGACAAGTCCGGCTACAACGCAGGCTAATCAAATACAGATATTATAGCGCTCCTTTTTGAATGAGCACCCCTTTAGTCCGATCTCATAGTAATTAACATTAACATTCAATTAGTGGTCAGTATTGCGTTGCATAATTATTTTTTGTCTCTGTTTTGTTCAAAGCATTTTCCTCACTTCTTAATTCAGTTTTTTTTCTCACTTTTATACAATTTCAGTAAATATATGCAATCATCGGCTCCTGATGCAATATAATCAGTTGTAAATTGCAACGCCTTTTTTTCAAAACCAAGCCACGCCTTTTGCTTCAAAGGGTTTGCTTTCACTTGTTACACAATCAAGTGGCAAATAAGAATTTTTTTGCAGACTCAGCATGTCTCATCTATTCAGTAGAATTTGAAGACAGCGTAATTAAAACGCTTTTTTCTATTGCTAATAAGCTCGCTCATCATTTTAACCCATTTATATCCCCAGTGTATTACGTAAAACTTGGCATGTTTTCCCGAAAAATGCGTTCCTCATTATTTTCATGTCATTCTTTTCGATCATCAATTGAAAAGAAACTTTTATTGATGTCTTATAATTAACAAGCTATTGTTTTTCGTTCTGAGTATGATATATAAACCGCGTGGAACAGAGGATGATTTTATTCGTACCTTAGTTGTCACTGAAAAAGGTTGACATGACAGTTGGTCACATAATGAAGTTAGCGCTGTTCTTGTTAGCCGTTCTTCCATCGATAGAGGCAAATTGGGGTCAGTGCAGAGAAGCAAATTGGAAAGGAAAGTTTAACAAAAAGAGCTGGGTGAGATGTGATCACTCTACGGAATACATGACCGGGCTCTACAGAACGGACGGAAACAACGCTGATATTTCTTTGATCGAGAAAGCCATGTGCTGCCAAGCTCCTTCGCCGAATCAACATCAGCAGTCATTTTGTAAGAAAGCAGATTGGTGGAAAACATTGGACAGGTCAGTAACGAGCCGATTATTGGGTGCTGCAAGGGAGACACGACGAGGGTTCAATTATACTCAGTCTGATTTATAGTAATATAAAAGAGTAAATTAAAGAGCGGACACACCCGAAAACCTGCACAATTTAAATTATCTTATGAGTGCCTGCTCACAACAAAATACAGAACCAGCTTTTTTATATAATGTTAGTTAGTTTAATAAAAATAATAGGTTACTTTGCTAAAGTTCGTGCAGCAGAAAGTAGGTGAAGTGTTTTACGCAACAGAGGCGTTATGAAACTGTCTAACGAGCAGTCCACGAAATCAGCGTCTGTTTTTTTTACAGACATTTCTTGTATTCTACCAAATGAGTTTGTTTTTGGAGATCAGTTTCTTTTAGTAAATTAAAATGCCCTATGAGCAGTGAACTCGCTGATTTCGGAAAATATATTTCTTTGGCCTATTTTTATGGCAGGAACGCCAGCGAGCGCAAAAAAATTAATCTTTGACATTTTATTGTTTAGCAACAAACGTTGGGCCAATTGTCCGGATGGATACTTCATGCGGGGGCTATACCGAGGCGATGGCCAACGGCTTCACCACATCGAGGAGGGCAGCTGCTGTAGACCCAACAACTTACCTAACCGATATCTTGACTGTTACGAGAAAGATGTCGAAAAAACATTCGACAAGAAAGGCTGGGGAAAATGCTCCAACGGTTATTACATGGCAGGTTTCTATAAAGGAACTTGTGACAAGGTCTACTGCATCGAAAAATTCAGATGTTGTAGTATGAGTGACGATGGCTGCACAATGGCAGACTGGTGGTCGGCCTTTGATAACAAAGGATCAGTTGAGTGCTCCTCTTCAACACAATACATCACTGGACTGTGGAGAAACAAGCAAGCAAATGACGACAAGATATATTTGCTAGAGGAAGCAAAATGCTGTCCAGCTCCTGCACCAAACAAGCATACGCCATCAACTTGTCAAAAAGCTAACTGGTGGAAAATTCTGGATGGGTAAGGGTTTCGTACTCCAAAGCTGAATGCAATGTAATAGAATATATAGCAGAATTAGTTTTAAACTTTTCAGTTGTTTCACATCACAGTCAACAGCAACCAACGCCGAGTTTAATTTATGCTTCACGGAACCGTTTTCATTGCCTTTCATTTGGCTGAAACTTCCAGCCAATTTCCCCAATTCCACGGGACAGTCCTGATTAAAAATTGAATTCTCTTTACGATTAGCCGGCAAGTTCTGGCCTGGTAAGCGCCCTTAGATAGAAGTTTCTTAAGCCGTTCTAGGATCTAGTGCAGCTATTTGATTGTCATAAAAGACTGAAAAATGTAATAATTTAAAGACTTGCCAACTGCTGCAAAACTTTTTAACCAAGTCATTTAAAACTTTAACCCATATTCTTGCTATTTAAAAGAATGTCTGGGCGATTTGACCAACAGGGTACTTTATTAAAGGATTTTTGACTCCTGTATTCTTAGGTCAATAGCATTTTTTTTTATCTTTTTTTTTTAACAACGAATAACCCGTATTTTTGCTATTATAGAAATAATGTCTGAGCGGTTTGCCCAACTGGTTACTTTATCAGAGGCTTTTACCGCAACGACAACGCTTGGCTACATAACATCGAGGAAGCGACGTGCTGCAAGCCCAACTCTTTTCCAAACAGATATGAAGACTGTTACGATGAAAATATCGGCTCTTCTTTTGACAATATTGGACTCAGCGAATGTTCAAAGAATGACTACTTTGTTGTTGGAATTTACAAAGGCGGATGCGACGAGCTGCATTGTATTAAGACGCTAAAGTGTTGCAAAATGGTGGCGGGTGAGTAAGCAAAAGCATCACTCACGCAGTAGTCGTAGACAATGTAGAGATCGTTTCGTTTAGATTATGAAAAAGGACCGGCTTTGCCATATTTGGAGAGGAAACTTTGCATAAGTTCTCTCGCAGCTTGCCTTTGTTGGTAACCAGATTCCTTAATAAATAATAGGTTACGTTGAAAAGGCAGTTATGGTGACTGTATTATATTCCACATGATAAATTTATAAAATAATAGATCAAGCTATTCATTTGTTGATGTTCTTAAATGATCTTTAATGCACGGTTTAGTCGTAACTGATAGTTTGATCGCTATTGGCAAGTTTCTCAAATTCCAGTCCTCCTTAACTTAACCTTCCACTGGTTAATATAAAAACTAGCGTGATCGATTGTGTAATATGTGGCTATTAATCTATAGATATCAACGAATGTACTACCAAGAACCCATGTCACAATGGAGCTACCTGTGTGAATCTTCATGGAAGTTACCGCTGTGATTGCAAATCAGGATATACCGGCAATAACTGCCAAAAAGGTTTGAAAAATACTTGAACAATTTGAAAGAAACTTAGAAGGGAGATAAATAATGTTGTGGTGGTTTGATATAATCTTACCTTGATACAAAAAGTTATATTGGATATTGGAAAAAAGTTCCTCGCTAGTCTTTACTTCCTTCTCGTGGACGATAAGAATGATACTCAACTTTAAACTCCGGTGTACAATTTCTGTTTCCAGATATCAATGAGTGCCTAAGGAGTCCATGCAAGAACGGAGCTGAATGTGTCAACGTTCGAGGAAGTTATCGCTGCGATTGCAAATCTGGTTATGAAGGCAGAAACTGTGAAAAAGGTCAGGAAAAAACTTTGCTATTCACCTGATCCTCCCTAAGAGTAACTATTACACTCGCAGCTGATTTCTACTCATTTCAATGTGCACTTATTCTGTTATCCCACTCGTGACCATGTTGAAGACGCTGATAACACCGATTGAAAAATATAGCACAACATTATGACATCTTTTCGTTAGATACAACCGAAGAGTTTATGATATTTTTCATTGCATAGGGGAGAGGGCAATATTTAACATCTCAAGCGTAAAAACTGTGTTCAACTCGGAATAAGAAACTGCGCGGGACTACGTTTCCTTGTTTTGTACTTGGTACTAATATTCCGTAGTATCGTTAAATACTTCTACAGTTATTGCGTTGGCTTTGTTTCGTTTAAATTGCGCTTTATAAAAGAACTGATTACTTTTCAGATATAAACGAGTGTAATAACAATCCTTGCAAGAACAGAGCTACCTGTGAAAATCTTCAGGGAAGTTACCGCTGCAAATGTAAACCAGGATTTACCAACAAGAACTGTCAAACAGGTAATTGCTTTTCTACTTCATAAACAAACAATGGTGAGCTAAAAGGCTGCCCTCGCGATATTTTACCAAAAAACTTACGACAAGGTTATTTGCTAGTATGGACTGAATTTAAAAAAGCCTCAAAAATTCCGGCCTTGAACTGTCAGAGGTATAGTATAACATAAAGAGAGCGTGCACTAGGAACAGCCTTTGTGTATTGATCGAGCTCTACTTGTGCACATGAACAGACGGCGGAGTTTGATGTCTCGCGCTGCGCGTTTACGCGCCTAGACCCGCCTGAGCGCCTCCACTAAAGTCTGTTGTGCAGTTTATCTAGAAGCGTTATATGATTATTATGGGATAAAGCGCTCCCTGGCTCCAATAACATTCAAAATGGCCGCTATCTTGGAGTTGACAGAAAGTTCAGATTTTGTTCAATTGGAGGGTTAACTAGTTTTTTTTTGTGCTTGAGGTCGTAAATATGCTTATTCAAAAGGTTATTAAACAAACTAAGTGTTTTATGCTGAGAATGACTTTATTCTTGCCGTCATAGATATAAATGAATGCAAAGGAAAACCCTGTCAAAACGGGGCCACGTGTGTGAATACATTTGGGAGTTACCGCTGTCGGTGTGCATCTGGGTACAATGGCAAACACTGCCAAGCAGGTATTGTGGCTGCATTTATTTTCTTCATATAAGCGCATCCTTTCAAGGTAATGATGTTGTGCGCGCTCCTCCCGAAAGGAACTTGTTTAGACTTCAGGTAAATGAAAGGGTAGGAACAGCTCAGTGTCATTTCTAATTTTTAAAAGAGTATATAAAAGTATTTCAAAGATACGCATCTTGTGTCTGCCAAAATACTTAGACAACCTTCTGTTTAGGGACAGTTACAGCAGTTAAAGGGGATGTAGTGTTTTTGTTAAAAAAAAAAAAAAAAGACTACTATCCTTTCCCAAATTTAGAAATTGTGCCTTTCCTTTCCTTTGCAAAGGGGTATCATGATTCTTTCGAAAAATTAATGGTAAATTAATGGGTAAGAGTTGGTCCTCGGAGTGGAGCCTATAACTCGTTGAGTGTCCTAAACATTTCTCCGTGAAAGGATTCTTTAAGAAAATTAAAAAATACGCCGGAATACCACCTTTAAAATTAATGTTGAAGATTTACGCTAAATGAACAAAGCAATACAAGACTAAAGAAACTAATGAAGATAGCGACTAAAAGACTGTATAACGTGATGACAATATCAATGTTTTTTGTCGGTTTTTTTATAGACATCGACGAATGTAAGACTAAGCCATGCATAAACGGAGGAAAATGCGAAAATCTTTCCGGAAGCTATCGCTGTAATTGCCGATCCGGATTTATGGGATATCATTGTCAAACAGGTAATGGGATTGATTTTTTTGTGTGTGTGTTTAAGAGCGGTTTTCACTTGACTGTCGAAAGGGATTGGTTTTGGTTTTGGTTTTGGTTTTACTACGCCCTTTGGTTGGCTAGTGTATTTACTTTGGTTTTGGTTTTACGACAGTCAAGTGAAAACCGTTCTAACAATAAACCATTTTAAATGTTATTATGTTCACAATTAAAAATGTTCTTTACAACATTTTTTTATTTGATTCATTCTTTAATAATAAGCTTGTTCCATGACCAGAGATATGGTACTTGTAACATTTTGTATACAGACTCTCAGTTCTGTTATCCCAATAAGAAATTAGCAATTTACATATTTTTATCCTTTTTTTTAGTATCTCGTTATAGCAAAACCATTCCTCTCCACCCCAGACTGACCCTGTTAGCTTGAAATTCGGTGAAATATATTTCTTCCTCTAAATTTTCAGATATCGACGAGTGTTACAGTGCTTACAATCCTTGCAGAAACGGAGGAACTTGCGTGAACTCTGTCGGAGGCTATAGCTGTCATTGTAAAGCTGGGTATTCTGGAATCAATTGCGAAATTGGTGAGAAACGTTACTCTTTAATTTAAGTTTGAACAAACCACACATCCAAGAACAAGCCAGTTTACAAGAAACGTTAGGAAAAAATGTTAAAATGGTCCTTTCTTCTAACGGTCATCGTCATCGTTATAATCACAATCATGATCCGGTCGTTATAATCATCATCTAGTCAGTAATCTTCGTTGACTATTAAATATTTTTATCCTCAATAGATAGACAGTAAATTGTAAGTACAAGCTGTCCCGCATCCACTTTCTAACTATCGTTTGCGAATTATGTCTCTTTTTGTAAGCCTACTCTTCATACATCACACTGAAGGAAGTTGCCCTGCACTTTTTGTTAGAACCTTGTTTCATTTTCAGCCCATTAAAAAAAATTAGTAATAATTAAATGTCCTGTTTGAACAAAATTGTGTTTATAGATTATAAAAACGTTGGCTGCTATAAAGATACTTCAAGCCGGGCAATTCCCACTCTCGAAGGCAAGGATCCCATTTTAGATGGTCAATACTCAAGCCGTAAAAACCCGATAGCTAAGTGTGCTTTAGCGTCTCGCAAGAAAGGTTACAGGATGTTCGCAATTCAAGATGGTGGATGGTGTGCATCTAGTGCGACTGCTGGGAAAACGTTTAACAAATATGGCAAGAGCAATGCGTGCCGACAAGGAGAAGGTAGTGCTTGGGCAAATGATGTGTACATTCTCCAAGGTCGGTGAACGATATTTTAGGGTCCTTATGGACCTTTAACTTTCAAAAGTAGCCAGGGTCAAAATCAAACAAAACTTCCCATTTTTATTTCGCTAAATGTTGAAAAAACAAATAGCACTGCACCATATGCGAAAGAACTGACAGAAAGTTTTTATTTGAATATAACACACAACGGGATTTAATTCAAAGGTTAGACATCAGATATTACATGTTTTGTAATGAAATAGGATAATGCACAAATATTGCTCGTCAGGTTTCAATGTCCTTGTAAAACTGAGTCATACGCTCATCAGAACCAGGCAAATACATGAATCGCTGTCACTTTTAATTAGCCTATCAGTATTTCTTTCGATCAATATTAATCGAATACGGGTTCTTTTAGTCTATAGGAATCACAAAATTCCGAGGCAAAAAGAGCCTTAAGAATAGCTACAAAATTTGCCCTGAAATACCCTGAAACATGGTTTGTTTTTTGTTTAAATTTTATGATTTTTAAAACTTTGATTAGGGAAACAGTTTAATTTAGTTGGTGCAGACGTGTTGACATTCGTTCCAGTATCAAAGTTGAGGCAAGCATGTTTTTTTACATTGTGTACTCTCTTTACTCACAGGTTTACCATAGCCCTCATTCTGCAAGATGAAGTTAACCACTTAGAGGAACAAATTCAACATAAGCTCAGCTGTACATTCAGGACAAACACTCATTGTAGAAAAATGAACTGCATGTAAAGAAATTCAATTAAAATGCGTTTAACTAAAGAAACTATTTTATTTTTTTGTCAATTTTTCTATTTTTCTTCTTTATTTTCGTGTATAAACAGTACCCCAGTTAAAATAGCCTCGCGTCAGAGCAAATAACCTCTCCTCCCCCCTAATATGATAAACTTGTCAAGCCGAAAATTAAAAGATTATGCTCAGACTGTTCAGCGTGGTTTCTACAGCAACATCTAGGACAAAAGGCTCTTGTTTTGAGGAACTTGATCCGGTACAATACACCATTTCTTGATTCGTTGACATGTATTGGAAAAGGAAAAAATTACCACCATCGAATTAACTTACATACTGTTTTATATAATGCTCCCAACCTATAACCTTTATGCTGAGGCAAATTGGAACTTAACCGGACCAGTATGGATGAAAATGCTCTTAACCCTTTAAGTCCTCAGATTGATCAAGATTAATTTCTTCTAACTACATTTTTAAAAGTGGTAGTAAGAGTTACGAAATTAACGATCAATAGCTGTCATTTCTCCTTTCAATAAAGTACCAGATAGTCTGGTGAATGACCAGCTTGTGCCCTACCTGGAGAAAGAATGTCTACGTTTTACTTTCGACTCGATTTTTAGAAAGGGATATTTCACTGCGTATGCCATTCTAGAAACCCCTGGAGAATTTAAAATCAGCAATTAAATAATAAAAAATAGCATGTCTTAGATTTTTCAAAGGCCTTCAATACAATCAACCACCATACTCAAATATATAGATTTAGCCATGGCGAAAAGCGAAGCTCCCGTTTATGCATTTTAAATTTACTTAAGACAATGAACTTTAAACCATTGAAAAGAAATCCACAAATCTATCCTTAACTTTAGGGAGAACCTTATGACTGAGAAGGTGAACACGAGCCTGCTCGCGCGCGTTTGGAGCTCCGCTACTACGAAAACTAAGTAAATATGGCCGGGATTTGAAGACTCCTCCATACATAGTTTTCAAGCTATTCGACTAATCGTAAGCAATATGTCAAAGTTGGTGATACAGAATGTAGCCAGAATATAACATGTGTTGCTGTGCCTCAAGGCTGTAAAACAGGACCACTGTTGTTTATCTGCTGTACATTATTGACTTGCCCAAGGCTTTAAACAAATTAACCTATTCATCTTCGCAGATGATACAAATATTTTTTAATTTTTTAAAGAAGCAGATAAATTGAAAAATATTACTAATAAAGAACTTGACAAGGTCCTAAAAATCTGTGCAGCTCGAAATGTTGTCATTGACCTTAAGAAGACCAATAAATTACAAGATAACAGCCTCACCTAAGAAACAAAATATAAGCGTAGGAGAACAATTAAATATCTGGGCGTTTTTATTCGACGAAACTCCGACACATTAAAAACAAACTGACAAAAATGTTGGAATTTTATTCAAGTGCAAATTATACGTGTATACCATGAATGCATTCAAACCGGAACTGCAATGCGCTCTTGTATATCCCTATCTATGAGCTAAGCCGGGGCTTTGCATGGCAAACAAAGTTACATATTAAAATCAAAAGAAGTCCAAATTACTGCCTTCGCTCTATACTTTGCAAACATTGTAGGAGCATAACATCTTCACGAAAACGAGACTAAATGAGACGAAAACGAGTCCAAAGGAGTCCAGCTTTTTGCGGCTGAGATGCCCCTGCTAAAATTAATAGGGACGGCTAATCAGCACTAACCCGTGATGGCTCCAAGATTTCAGCCTTTGTGCCATAGGAACAACAGATTAGGAAGCGTCCTGACGAACGCCATTTTAAAAAAACCTCCTGCTCTCCTAATATTATTGTATTTCGCATGTACTTTGAGTAAAAGTGAAAGAATAAATGACTGGCTTGAAATTGAACTTTCAAACACACATTCTATATATAAGTCTTGTATCATCTAGGAAAATCATTTTAAAAACAACACTAAACTACTGACTGGCTGTTTCCGTTAGTAATTGTTGAGTATGCTCTGCGGCTTGCTGGTTCTGTTGAAATGTCCTGAATTGTGTTGGGTGATTTGCATCGAAGTATCCTCTGGAACTCCCTTTTGAACATAGGATTTACCCCTGCATAAATGAAAGGGTTAACGGTGTTGGACAACGCCAAGCAAAAAGAACAAAGCAATTCCAGATTTCGTGGCACTTTCTCCACTATACTTAGCCGAGTTAAAATAGAAATTGTCCACAGAGGGGTAAAACATAGTACAAAAGCGAATATTATTATAAACAACGACTTGTTGATTCGAATCTCACGCGAACTAATTCTTGTAGTTGGTGGGTGTGTTTGATGAACATGGGCGACGCCCCTTTTGTGTTCCGCAATCTTTTTTATTACCTTTCCGTAGCTGATCAGGGTGATAGCTAGCGGTACAGTAAAAAACAAACCAACCATAATCGCAAGACGAATCACTCTGCCTAACCGGCTCAAATGTGAATTGAGACAGAGTACATAACCTGGACTGAATTGGACTTCTTGCGGGCCGATCAGGCGACTAATAACCACATACACGCCCATAAGCAGCCACATAGTCACGACCAAAATGTGAGACTTCTTCTCCGAAAACAACCGTTTATACTGTTGATTTGTCTTGCGTATCTGTTCAACGCTATCAAGCCTATAATTACCGCTGAAATGTACGTCACATATGTAACTATGAACGCGTTTATCTTGCACAGTGCTTCCCCAAACGGCCATCGTCGAGAGATTAGAACTCCTGTTGACACTGGTAAGGCCAAACTAGCAGAAAGCAAATCTACGGCAGCTAAGGCTGCGATGTAAATGTTGGTTGTTGTGCGGAGCCTTGTATTCCTGTACAACGCTATACAGGTTAAAAGATTTCCTAGTAATGACAATATGTTAAGCAGTAGCATCAATCCAGCCTCCACAGAGATCAAAAGCAAACTTCGAGAGCTTAGCTCCTTTGCCATCTCCTCTTCACCAATAATGTTGACCATGATGGTGCAGTTGTTGTAGTGTGCGTCTGATGTCCTTAATAAGACATCAATAATTCGCAAACACGTGCTTTCGAGTAATGTGGTCCACGTGTGATTACACCCTAAGGCACAGCGAATATACTAGGTGCCTCAAACACGTTTATCAGGGAAGCTTTAAAAAACGTATGTGAAAAGCTCATGAAAAGATTTGGACTCTCAAAACCGCTAAGCAGTGGTTTTGAAGTTTGCATATGCTAGCTTTCTCATATATGTCAATTTGTTAACACATTGGCTTTGAAACTGTACAGTAACAGGATTTACCGTTTTTTATAAAAGAAAAGTTGACGCGCGTGTTTCTCTCCAGGCAGGGTAACTTTGAATAGCGACAAAAACATTGCTTTCATTGTACTCTTGCCATAACACTTGGGGGATCAGTTATAACCCACAGGCCACATTTATTGATTATTCGATTAATTCAAAATATGAAATGACTTGTAGACACCTGCCAAAATATAATTTGCAGGTTGGTCGATAATCAACCTTCTTTGTGTCGAGTCCATTTGGCGCCGATTAAAATAGACAATTTTGAACAACTTTCTGTTCCCAAGAGCAGAAATACACAGCCGTTTTTTGGCACAATCGTTTCAATTTCTCGTTTCCCTTTTACGCTTTGGTTTTGAACTCCAGATTAAACTTGACGCTTGTTTGTTACTGATTAGGCAAACTGCAGTTAAGATTAAGAGCGTATAAATAATTTAGTAGTGTTTTTGACAACGCGTCTTAAAAAAAGCCAAGGTTACGCCCCTATCAGGTAAAAAGATATTAAGAATTTTCCTGCCAACGATATCTGTACCTAGTTACTATATTACGCTAGATAATAATCACTAGGTAAGTTTTTATTTGAACTCGAATGTGTTAACACACTGGCAATTAATACTATTTGGGCTTTTCACAAAAATCAAGTTTTAGAATTTCAACAAAGGCAAAAACACATCTACAAGCGTAATGGAGGGGGAAGGGGGTGTGGTTGGAGTGTAGACTCCCACGCAGATTTTTCAAGGTTCTCTTACTTTCCTCGCATCTTTTGATTTCGCGACATCCTGTCCGACAATCAAATTTTGGTGCATGCGCAGTAACGGGATACTGTTCCTTTAAAGTCCCTAAAGATTAGCTCAGATGACCACTTTATAGAGATGTTCTAAAATTTCACATGCTAAACGAAACTAAAAACAAACTAGAATGTAAAAATTGCATGGATCGGAAAAATGCATGTTTTTATTGAATATAACTACAAAAAAAACATCAAGTATAAACCAGCAGTTGCCGTTAACGCGAACAACTAGGCTAAAATTCATCACCTCTCCTCTAAGAAGCTCAAGAACGGCGATATAGTCCTAATTAAGGGAGAATTATTGGTATTGGCTTGAGGTTGATTGAGAGAAAGGAGGAAGTACAAGTTTGGGTTGGTTGCACTGTAAGCTGTCATGTAAAATGGGACTAAACGTGTGATATATGTGTTATTGACCAAGTGTGAGGGAGGCCATAGATGGCTCTATCGTCTAGTTTCAGTGAAACCATGATATAACGAACCTCTATATAACGAAG
>OZ037777.1:14510676-14518176 GCA_964035525.1 Porites cylindrica
CTGGCTTCATTGAAAAGGCATCCATGAAAGGGAGCTGCATGTGTATACCTTAGCACCTGAAGTAAAATGAAAAAACTATTAAAACAACTTCTTTAAACAAGCCAGAATGTGCTACGATTAAAGAACAATGTGTAACCAATTAATAAATCAATCAGGATCTCCCAAACAAAACGAATAAACAGTAAATTCCTCAAAAACAACAAAGCTAAAAGCACTGATGTGACATGGAGAGTAAAGCATAAAGCAACGTATTACAGTGTCCCATCACAATAAACGCAGGACTGTAATGTCCACACATATCAAAACAGGGGAGCCAACAAAACCGGAGATTAAAATTAATGTAGCTGCATGTAAACCAAAATAACGGATTGCACGAATAAAGACTAAAAAATAGACAAAAAAGGCAAAAAATGTGAATAGAAATTCAGACCAAATAATATTGGCATCTGGTTACCCTAGACAAAAATACAACAAACAGAACCACACACATATCACTGCAAACAAATCAAATAAGCAGTACAAACAAAGCAACAGGGGCCTAGAACAATGAGGACCAAAGCCTCAAACTGAGGAACAAAGCCTCAAAGGCTACCATGGACGAACCGCTGATAGCCAGAGGACGAATCCTCAAAATAAAAATAATGGACGAATCCACTATATAACACAATAAAAATGTGGCAGGGAAAGTCTGTCAGACATTAAGTCGACGCAAAAAACTCCCCTATAAATGCCAAAATAATAAATAAATAAGAGGTTGACAACAACCCCAAAAGCAAGAGTGGACGAATCCACTAAAAGCCAGAGGACGAATCCTCAAAAAGTATTATAAGGATAAATAAAATATGAGGACAAAGCCTCAATATAAAATATGAGGACGAAGCCTCGAAATAAAATACGAGGCCGAAGCCTCAAAATAAAATATGAGGATGAAGCCTCAATATAAAATATGAGGACGAAGCCTCAAATAAAATACGAGGCCGAAGCCTCAAAATAAAATATGAAATTAACGATCAATAGCTGTCATTTCTCCTTTCAATAAAGTACCAGATAGTCTGGTGAATGACCAGCTTGTGTCCTACCTGGAGAAAGAATGTCTACGTTTTACTTTCGACTCGATTTTTAGAAAGGGATATTTCACTGCGTATGCCATTCTAGAAACCCCTGGAGAATTTAAAATCAGCAATTAATAATAAAAAATAGCATGTCTTAGATTTTTCAAAGGCCTTCAATACAATCAACCACCATACTCAAATATATAGATTTAGCCATGGCGAAAAGCGAAGCTCCCGTTTATGCATTTTAAATTTACTTAAGATAATGAACTTTAAACCATTGAAAAGAAATCCACAAATCTATCCTTAACTTTAGGGAGAACCTTACGACTGAGAAGGTGAACACGAGCCTGCTCGCGAGCGTATGGAGCTCCGCTACTACGAAAACTAAGTAAATATGGCCGGGATTTGAAGACTCCTCCATACATAGTTTTCACGCTATTCGACTAATCGTAAGCAATATGTCAAAGTTGGTGATACAGAATCTAGCCAGAATATAACATGTGTTGTGCCTCAAGGGTGTAAAACAGGACCACTGTTGTTTATCTGCTGTACATTATTGACTTGCCCAAGGCTTTAAACAAATTAACCTATTCATCTTCGCAGATGATACAAATATTTTTTATTTTTTTAAAGAAGCAGATAAATTGAAAAAAATTACTAATAAAGAACTTGGCAAGGTCCTAAAAATCTGTGCAGCTCAAAATGTTGTCATTGACCTTAAGAAGGCCAATAAATTAAAAGATAACAGCCTCACCCAACAGACAAAATATAAGCGTAGGAGAACAATTTGTAAGATAGAAAAGAAAAATCGCAGATTAAATCTCTGGGCGTTTTTATTCGACGAAACTCCAACACATTAAAAAAAAACTGACAAAAATGTTGGAATTTTATTCAAGCGCAAATTATACGTGTATACCATGAATGCATTCAAACCGGAACTGCAACGCGCTCTTGTATATCCCTATCTATGAGCTAAGCCGGGGCTTTGCATGGCAAACAAAGTTACATATTAAAATCAAAAGAAGTCAAAATTACTGCCTTCGCTCTATACTTTGCAAACATTGTAGGAGCATAACATCTTCACGAAAACGAGACTAAATGAGACGAAAACGAGTCCAAAGGAGTCCAGCTTTTTGCGGCTGAGTTACCCCTGCTAAAATTAATAGGGACGGCTAATCGGCAGTCACCCGTGATAGCTCGAAGATTTCAGCCTCTGTGCCACAGGAACACCAGATTAGGAAGCGTTCTGACGAACGCCATTTAAAAAAAGCCTCCTGCTCTCCTAATATTATTGTTTTTCGCATGTACGTTTGAGTAAAAGTGAAAGAATAAATGACTGGCTTGAAGTTTGAACTTTCAAACACACATTCTACAAATAAGTCTTGTACCATCTAGGAAAATCATTTTAAAAACAAAACTAAACTACTGACTGGCTGTTTCCGTTAGTAACTGTTGAGTATGCTCTGCGGCTTGCTGGTTCTGTTGAAATGTCCTGAATTGTGTTGGGTGATTTGCATCGAAGTATCCTCTGGAACTCCCTTTTGAACATAGGATTTACCCCTGCATAAATGAAAGGGTTAACGGTGTTGGACAACGCCAAGCAAAAAGAACAAAGCAATTCCAGATTTCGTGGCACTTTCTCCACTATACGTAGCCGAGTTAAAATAGAAATGGTCCACAGAGGGGTAAAACATAGTACAAAAACAAATATTAGTATAAACAACGACTTGTTAATTCGAATCTCACGCGAACTAATTCTTGTAGTTGGTGGGTGTTTGATGAACATGGGCGATGCCCCTTTTGTGTTCTCCAATCTTTTTTATCACCTTTCCGTAGCTGATCAGGGTGATAGCTAGCGGTACAGTAAAAAACAAACCAACCATAATCGCAAGACGAATCACTCTGCCTAACCGGTTCAAATGTGAATTGAGACAGAGTACATAACCTGGACTGAATTGGACTTCTTGTGGGCCGATCAGGCGACCAATAACCACATACACGCTCATAAGCAGCCACACAGTGACGACCAAAATGCGAGACTTCTTCTCCGAAAACAATCGTTTATACTGTTGATTTGTCTTGCATATTTTTACGTATCTTTTCAACGCTGTCAAGCCTATAATTACCGGTGAAATGTACGTCACATATGTAACTATGAACGCGTTTATCTTGCACAGTGCTTCCCCAAACGGCCATCGTCCAGAGATTAGAACTCCTGTTGACATTGGTAAGGCCAAACTAGCATAAAGCAAATCTACGGCAGCTAAGGCTGCGATGTAAATGTTGGTTGTTGTGCGGAGCCTTGTATTCCTGTACACCGCTATACAGGTTAAAAGATTTCCTAGTAATGACAATATGTTAAGCAGTAGCATCAATCCAGCCTCCACAGAGATCAAAAGCAAACTTCGAGAGCTTAGCTCCTTTGCCATCTCCTCTTCACCAATAATGTTGACCATGATGGTGCAGTTGTTGTAGTGTGCGTCTGATGTCCTTAATAAGACATCAATAATTCGCAAACACGTGCTTTCGAGTAATGTGGTCCACGTGTGACTACACCCTAAGGCACAGCGAATATACTAGGTGCCTCAAACACGTTTATCAGGGAAGCTTTAAAAAACGTGTGTGAAAAACTCTCAAAACTGCTAAGCAGTGGTTTTGAAGTTTGCATATGCTAGCTTTCTCATATATGTCAATTTGTTAACACGTTGGCTTTGAAACTGTACAGTAACAGGCCTTTACCGTTTTTTATAAAAGAAAAGTTGACGCGCGTGTTTCTCTCCAGGCAGGGTAACTTTGAATAGCGACAAAAACATTGCTTTCATTGTACTCTTGCCATAACACTTGGGGGATCAGTTATAACCCACAGGCCTCATTTATTGATTATTCGATTAATTCAAAATATGAAATGACTTGCATGTAGACACCTGCCAAAATATAATTTGCAGGTTGGTCGATAATCAACCTTCTTTGTGTCGAGTCCATTTGGCGCCGATTAAAATAGACAATTTTGAACAACTTTCTGTTCCCAAGAGCAGAAATACACAGCCGTTTTTTAGCACAATCGTTTCAATTTCTCGTTTCCCTTTTTACGCTTTGGTTTTGAACCTCCAGATGAAACTTGACGCTTGTTTGTTTCTGATTAGGCAAACTGCAGTTAAGATTAAGAGCGTATAAATAATTTAGTAGTGTTTTTGACAGCGCGTCTTAAAAAAAGCCAAGGTTACGCCCCTATCAGGTAAAAGATATTAAGAATTTTCCTGCCTACGATATCTGTACCTAGTTACTATATTACGCTAGATAATAATCACTAGGTATAAGTTTTCATTTGAACTCGAATGTGTTAACACACTGGCAATTAATACTATTTGGGCTTTTCACAAAAATCAAGTTTTAGAATTTCAACAAAGGCAAAAACACATCTACAAGCGTATAATGGAGGGGGAAGGGGGTGTGGTTGGAGTGTAGACTTCCACGCAAGTGTTTTATTGCTGGTCTTAACCGGGTTACGGCATTGAGAACTTGAGCAGCGTAGTGATAATTTTGCAACATAGCTCTTGCTACTTTCGTAAAAACTACAGCCAGAAAATTCCTGGGCTTTTGAATGGTTGTTATAACGACAGCGACCAAAGCTCACACTCATAACAAACAGTAACGCTGCATTTTTTTGCTTTGAAAAAGGGCGACTTAAAACAGTTCTAAAGTCTCAGCTGTTTCAGTTACCAAAAAGGTGCGCACCTGAAGTATTAGGGACTTTTAAAAGATCAAACGACGGACGGCAACGAGAACGTCGCTTTAAAAGTGAATTTGCGTTGTTTCAGTCTTTATAGCGATTATTCCGACCCACTTACTTTGTCTAATGTAGGCGAACCCTCCTGAAGCCGAATTTCAAGGGACCATATCCAGGCTCAGAAAGAGAAATAAAATTTCGTCGTTTCTTGTTTACGTCCTCCATAAAACGCTAAATAAGGCCGGGGCATTTTCACCTCATAGTCCGGTGCTAAAGCATTAAAGAAATGTACTGAAAAAGTGTGAAGCAGATGTGAAGTTGTTGTCTTGCTTATTAAACCTATTGTTTTTTATTGACGTTCTCGTTGCCTTTCGCGTCGTTAGATCTTAAAGGGACAGTGTTTCGATTATGCGCACGCGCGAGCGTCCTCTGGTTTTTTCTTCAAAAGACAATAGACCTGTCATATTGACTAGACAAGATTTCCTTCCAGACCGCACCGCCGACGGAGATTTGTTGTTTACATTCTCAAGTAATATTTTAGACTTTCGAAGAAGTCTTTCGTCTTATTTAAAATTTGGCTCGCGGCACGAAGACTCATCGCGATTTTATCGCTAGCAGGGCCTCGCGAACCGAAAATCTCGTTCCGCTCGCTTTAAAAACAGCTTTTTTAATGTGAAACTCGTGTCAGAGGTCAATTGTTCCAACTCCAGTAATATTTGCCTGATTGGCTCGCGTTCTAGCCTCAAACGTTTGAAAGATATAAATAAAAATGCAATCTCGACGCTATGAATAATCGCAACTGTTAGTCAAAAATTATATTACGATTTCATTGCACTAGTTTTTCTAAACATGTAGCGCCTGTTTGTTTAATTTTGTCGGCCATAGGGAGTTAAAGTTTACTAAAGCGTCGTTGCAAAACATTCTACTTCAAGAAGCTTAAGACCCTGTTTACATGGAATGGGGGACCCCGGTCTAGTGGGGTAGGTTTCTTTTGTTTTGTGTCCCCCAGAGCGTGAAAACAAAAGAAACCAACCCCACTAGACCGGGGTCCCCCACTCCATGTAAACAGGCCCTAATTCCACCGTACAAGATCTCCTCAGTCACATCAATGTCTCAATGGTTTCTTTCTTACAGTCTTTATTGTTGCTGTTTCATTTCTGCGCATTCCTTTCACAATTATCTGAGCTTGTATGGAAGCTGGCAGAAGAAAAAAGCCTTCAATCGGCATCAAAGCGCTTCCCATCTTTTGGTCCTCCGACCAACGGCAATAAAAGATTTAAACGCCAAAAAATCTCGAATTCGCCCACATCGAAACATAACGGGAACAATATATCATTGATCTGTAATCCTGAGAAGTTTTAGTTAGTATTGAACTCGGCCAAGCGCGATGCAAACGGATTTTTCAAGGTTCTCTTACTTTCCTCGCATCTTTTGATTTCGCGACATCCTGTCCGACAATCAAATTTTGGTGCATGCGCAGTAACGGGATACTGTTCCTTTAAAGTCCCTAAAGATCAGCTCAGATGACCGCTTTATAGAGATGTTCTAAAATTTCACATGCTAAACGAAACTAAAAACAAACTAGAATGTAAAAATTGCATGGATCGGAAAAATGCATGTTTTTATTGAATATAACTACAAAAAAACATCAAGTATAAACCAGCAGTTGCCGTTAACGCGAACAACTAGGCTAAAATTCATCACCTCTCCTCTAAGAAGCTCAAGAACTGCGAAATAGTCCTAATTAAGGGAGAATGATTTGCATTGGCTTGAGGTTGACTGAGAGGAAGGAAGAAGTACAAGTTTTGGGTTGGTTGCACTGTAAGCTGTCATGTAAAATGGGACTAAACGTGTGATATATGTGTTATTGACCAAGTGTGAGGGAGGCCATAGATGGCTCTATCGTCTAGTTTCAGTGAAACCATGATATAACGAACCTCTATATAACGAAGTCCTCGGCATAACAAACGATTTTCTTTACCCCAGTAACAGTAAAGCATATGAAAAAGGACCTCCATATAACGAAACCTCTTTATCGAGGTTCCACTGTTCATGAAAATGAAAAAAAGTTAATTAACAAGTCCAATATCCAGCTAACTTGACCGAACAATCTTGGTTAATAAAGGATTTATTACTTAGCCAAAACAGACCCAAAAAGGAGAACTTTTCCTTGATCAATCCAGAGCGGGCAAGATGGGGTCCTTTGCTAGCCTGTACAAAGACGTTGTTTTTTTTCTTTTCGTTCTTTTCGAAAACATCGGCCAGCGCGCTAGGGCGAGCGCGAGAGCGAGCGTGAAGCGCGAGAACGAGCGCGGAGAGTGATAAAGAGAAATAACTAGTCCTTTGCCCTCTCGGGTAGCCAATCAGAAAGTAGGATTCCCTTCATCTTGCCCTCTTAGCTTGTTGGTTCTCTCCTTTGCCCCGAGACGGTTTTCTCCGGTACTCCGGTTTTCTCCCCTCTTCAAAAACTAACAGTTCCAAATTCCAATTCGACCAGAAATCAGGTAGACGAAGAACCACTAAACTAATGTACTACCGCTAAATCGTTATTCATTTATTTAATTATTTATATTTAGGTAAAAAAGTGTGGTTACTGAACGGGTCTCACCCATATACACACTGATATCTGGTCAACATGCATAGCTTTTATTCGTTCAATACAGTGACCCTCCACAGGATTTTAATGCTAAAGGTGAAAGCACGCTCACCACACGCTTT
>OZ037777.1:14523176-14603176 GCA_964035525.1 Porites cylindrica
TGCCATCAAGTGAGTAATTATGTTGTTATAGCTTTTCCTAGTGAAACTGACCAAGAACCAGTGCGTATTCTGAAGTACGACATGAGAGCGATGGCACCCTGCTTCCCAGCGTCCATCTTCCAATGAACGGCCAGGTCTCTACTCGAGGGGTTGCAATTACTTCACAAGGACGTATTGCCATAGGTTTACTCGACAAAGACGGAGGAGATAGTAAGGTACTCCTCGTATAATCTTGAATAGAAGTCAGAACCTTGAAAAAAAATAAAGACAGTTCAGAACTTGACTGCTTGTCAGCAGTCATTGTATCTTTATGTTATGGAAATGTTTTTGCTGCTGAAATTGCCTTTTCAGGTAAACTAGGAAAGATTATTTTAGCGTTCATAACGAGTAATTTCAAGAACATATGGTCAATATGAATCGATATTGAGCTTAGTTAAGTTTGTAGAGCCAGCCGGATGAAACGCTTGATGTTTGTGTGGGGCCGACACACAGTCTGAAAGTATTTCGTACATTTTCTTAGTGGCATGACCATTGTAAACAGCTTCCAAGGAGTGTAGCTAAATGTCGTGGATCGTGGGTAGTGGGTAGAGGTCGTGGGTCGTGGGTGTGGGTAAATGTCGTGGGTGAAAAAAGGGTAGAGTTTAAAATGATAAAGTAATATAAAGTAATTGAAAAACAAAATAACTCGAAAAAGGTTGTAAAATATTTATGAAACGAAAATCTGCGACTATTGCCCTTTTCACGGCTTCCTCATTGTCCTCTTCCTGATTTTTCCTTAGCCACGTGGGACTTGGGTCCCCTTTCACAACATCACTGTATAAAACACATAATTATTGCCGATGAAGATTTGTCCACACCTGAGCGATCGCCGCGAAAATGAACGAAACAGGCGTAAAATATGTCGAAACGGGCAACTCGCAGAATGAAAATATAGCTGCTTACTCTTATTAATCTTTATTGGATCTCCAATTCCAGTGATCAACGGGGATTTTTTAACACGATGGAATGTGATCACCGTGTGAAAGGGGAGGGGAAGTGAGGGGAAAAAAGGACAATTTCATATTTTTATATAGAAGTCTTTCTTAAAGAAGTTTTAAGTCTCTTACATTACGAAGACAGTACGTTCATGCCAACCTTTTAAGTTAAGGCTAGACTGTATGTGATTGTTTTTTTCTTTGCCGTACGGAAATATAATTTTCTTGATTCCTTTTTGTTTTGTGCACAAAATCGTTGCTGTAAGGATTCTGAATATCACTCCTTAAACTGAAAGGACGTGTCATTCACAGATGTTGACATCTTTGAGAAAAAACAGTTCAGTCTCCAGTTTTCTTTAGCCTGCTTCTGTTTTTCATTGTTTTTAGAGTTTCTTTTATTTTTCGCCTAAATGCCTTTTTAGTGGCCGTTTGTGCTAAAGGATCACTTATTTGCTTTGCTGACCGCGGGGAAGGGGAATAGGACTGGTATGTACGCAGAGATTTTCGTTTCATGAATTTTACAACTTTTAACTATTTAATTTTTTAATTTTTAATTGTTTCAGAAAACTTTTTTTTTTACCACACCTGCAACCCACGACCTCTACCCACTATTCCGAGTATATGAAAAAATTTCGTTAAACCCGTTGTAAAGAATAAATATGGTCTATAGGCCCACTGGCAATTCGTTTAAAGAAATATGAAGGACAAAACGTTGATGAGACACTATTGTAACTATGCAAGGTGAATTTACTTAGGCCGGGCGCTAGCATCTTAGGAGAAAACGACTGAAACGATTAGTGCCGAAGGGATTTGTTGCCCCCGCAGGGATTTCACCCTGAAGGCGAAATCCCGAGGAGGCACTCTAGTAAATCGCGCGTATATTAAGGAGAGTACTTACAGTTGAAATATACAGTCATACAGTCAATATAGAAAAAATCTCGATTTGCTTGAATAGGGGCCGCGAGGAATCGGTAGGTTATGCGCCCGCAAGTACGAAATGGTTAGGATGACGTAAACACAGAAAATCCAGAAGGGACCGCTCAGGTAGATTTTGTGACATTTAATGTGCAGTCATACTTCGATACTCTTTTGCGTTACCCACTGACATTCTGTGGAGCAGTTGTTTTGAAAGTTATAGACCAAAAGACACTCGCTAAGCGCAGATGAGGTTATAAGGTGCGTTTAACTGTGTATATATAAACACTTGGAGAGTTTGTCAGACCCGAGTTCACAAATCTTTGATTTATATTGGAAACCTTGCCAGACACTCTTTCTCTCTCTTTGACCGGAATAAGACTCGGCCCCAAACTAGCAAGACGAGTGAAGAACGGCTAGCTTCTAACTAGCAGAACGATGGACGATTACAGAAATTCGCCGACAATCAAATTCTGCGCTGACTTATTCCCTGCTCACAGATGTCCTCCCGTTATAAAGTTTCAAATAAGATGTGAATCGATCAAACTTCCTTTTAATTTGTAAGGCTTACTTTCCGGCAAATAAAATGAACTGAATGTAAAAAGTGAAAGAGAAATAGCGAAAAATTCAATTTCTTATGGTTTAGAATAAACTATTCTCGAAACTGAGAATGTTTTGATCAAAGCTGTGTAAATCGAACTGAAACTGTGCATGCAACCTTGCGTTTCCTGTATTTATCTCACCTATTGTATGGAATATGTGTGAAAATCGCCATTATGAATCGGTATATTTCAAAGAGCTACACAACGAGCAAGAATACTATTGACCGACAATATACAGAACGGGGGCAGCTGTAGTGTCAGCTATTACTATAGTCATACGTGAAAACGAAGTTTTAGTTGCAGGATCTGTGACCGTGAAAATTTCTGAAAATGGATGGAAACACAATGTTGCTTGCCCGGGGGGTGTTCCATATGATGGCCTATACGGGAAAGCTTTGGCCGAAAGGGGTACCTTTTTCAGGCTTCAGTGGTATATGAAAGGCTAGGGATTTCACTAATTGAAGTATATAAAAGGGTAGGGAAATCTGTCATTTGGGTCCGTGAAAGGGCCTAAAACGGCTAACATAAGAATTTTATCTGTTAATAAATTCGAGAAAACATTCTATTTTTGTGATTGACTCCTATTTAAAAGACAGTGCGTTCACAGTTGTTAAAAGGGATGCAAAGTTCTAAACAAGGCATGTGAAAGAGGTATCATTTGTCAATAGAAGGTATACGAAAGCGGCTACCTCATTCACGAAAAATGGTATATAAATTAATTAAAAGGGTAAGGGGTTGGACCTCGGGGCAGAGCCACCCCGTATCAACATTTGTTGAGTATTCCCCTCCCGGGGGGTGGGGGGGGGGGGGTGCAAGCTTTCCAGCTTATTCTTTATTTTTAGCCGGAGTAGTTAGATCCGTATCTCGGTTGCTTGAAAGATTCGTTTCAAATAAAATAGATCTATGCTGCCTAGAATTAACTTTGAAAACCTTAATTTCTTTCATCGTGTAACTTTCAACTATAATAACTTTGTACTCTTCATTTACATATACCTTTTTTTCTCAGACGACTACTTATAAGTTCCCAATAGGTCTTTACATTTTGTGACTTCAAAAATGATAACTTACAGCTTTTCACAATAGGTAAGTAGCAGGAGCCATAATCGGGGTAGACCTTGAGGATAACCTCTTTGATGACAATAACTCTGATTCATCAGCTTAAATAAACAGCGTCTTCCGGTAGAATTTCACGCGAAAATTTATTAAATGCAGTTACTTTCCTTATCTTTGGCAGCGTGGAGAAGTGGTCAAGCAGGCGATCTATCGTGCAGCCGTGGTCCAGGCTCGACTCTCCGCTTAACCATTAAGGCCTCGCGAGGTTTCTCTAGCCTGTGTACAGACGTCCCGCCTCCCTCAGAAAAAAATCGGGAGAAGAGACGTCTGTGAATCTCCGTCGTTAATCGTGTTCCGGTATACATTTGCATAAATTATTTTTTGTCGTTGTTTCATCTGACAGTTGAAAAGGTGTTGACAGACCAACACGACTGGGAACTCTTTTAGAGCACGTACGCAGTTATTCTCTCGGATGTTCTCAACATTTATTGGTAAGATAGGCTCTAACTAGAATATCTAGCTAAAATGTCATTTAAAACGAGTATTTCATGCTTTTGAAGTTTTTTTTTTTTTAATTTTTTTTAGCTCATAAAGTCTGTCTGTTACTGTACATCGATTTCCTGTGGTTTTTGGTTTGACAGAATTTTGATCTCGGAAGCACTGTTTACATTTCCAGTCAAGCGTTTTATGCAGGAGTTCATCCATTCGATGATTTTGAGTAGGTTTCATGTAAAGGATCGTTCACTTCTCTTCAGCAAGAAACTACAATAGCCTTACTTTTAATTTGTCTAATTCTATGAGTCATGACTGGCACATGCAGGCCAAAAAATAGCCCTGGCGTATTTACACAGGCTAGCCGAACATCTTCACGCAATGTCCACACTAAAATCCAGATATAAGATCTCTGATTAAGCATTGATTTCTGTACGTCCACCTGCAACCGGTGCAGCAAACATCGCCTTTTCCAGAGAGCCGAAATCCAAGTAAACAAATACAAATGCGGTAAGCTGTCCACAAAGGGTGACTTTTTCCCCGGGGAATCTATTCTGAGATTCATTCACCAATCGCGACACCGGAAATTATTTGCGTCATGGCATTGACGTTACAATCACTTAGAGGCTGTCCGCAGCATTCCAGGGAAACGGGAACACGATTACCGTCGGCGATTCACAGACGTCTCTTCTCCCGATTTTTTCTGAGGGAGGGGAGACATCTGTACACAGGCTAGGTTTTTCTGGTAATATATAACGTTAGCATTCCTCCACTACGCATGGATTGCATTGTATATCGAGATATTTTAATGTCTCAGCCCAAGTGATTAAAATCACTTGGCCTGAAGTTAAGAGAGCTTTCAAGTAGAGTCACAAGACGATCGCCCATCTCTCGAAATTCCACAAGAGAGCCGTGCAAATTTGCGGGTTCCCGCGAGAGTTTGTGACGTTGAGAAGGGCGCAGTTTGTTCTAAAAATAGCACATTTGGCTATTTCGATGGAACCGCGTGGACCTGGCGCTTGCGGTCTCCTACCCTAGTTATGGCTACTGGTAATAGCTAAGCCATGATTTTGTCTACAAAGTTGACCTATTCTCCTGTAATTATTACCTCCTGACCTAACGCTTTTACTAAATAATCAAATGTAGGAAGCTTCAAAATGTAGAAGAAAGCTGTTTTATCGAGTCCTACAGTAGGACTGTGTACGATTTTAATTAGGTCGATTTTAGAAACGTCGTGTTTCCTTTTACTATGTATAACAATATGAGTTTTGAAAAAAAAAGTGTCTGTTGTTACCTTGTTATCTAAGTAGTTTTAAAAGACACTCTACAAAATTTACTCCCCGTTTTTTTGCGTTACCCTGATCTAGTATCATATCAGTGAAGATGACGTGATAGTTACCGGTTTAGGTAGACAAGCCTGTGCTCCAAGAAGAATTGAAGCCCAGGTTAAAATTTCTATTATAGAAGCTCAGATTCGCTATTCCGACTACGAGCAAAAGTAAGGGCAGAGGCGCCAGGGGCCACCAGGCGCTGCAAGAGCGCACTGTCTTAGGGTTTTTTCCTACGTGTGCATCTCCATCGCCTGATCTCAGACCGAAGAGGGGGGGGGGGGGGGGGGGGGAGGGGGCTGGGTACGAGTCGCTGCGGCATTATCTATTCCCGGTTTCGCCCAAATCGAAACTTAACGAGAACAATATATCATTGATCTGTAATCTTGAGAAGTTTTAGTTAGCATTGAACTCGGCCAAGCGCGATGCAAACGGGTTTTTCAAGGTTCTCTCACTCTCCTCGCATCTTTTGATTTCGCGACATCCTGTCCGCTACAATCAAATTTTGGTGCATGCGCAGTACTGGGATACCTTCCTTTAAAGTCCCTATATGATTAGCTCAGATGACCGCTTTATAGAGATGTTCTAAAATTTCACATGCTAAACGAAACTAAAATCAAACTAGAATGTAAAAAATTGCATGGATCGGGAAAATGCATGTTTTTATTGAATATAACTACAAAAAAACATCAAGTATAAACCAGCAGTTGCCGTTAACGCGAACAACTAGGCTAAAATTCATCACCTCTCCTCTAATAAGCTCAAGAACTGCGAAATAGTCCTAATTAAGGGAGAATGATAGGTATTGGCTTGAGGTTGATTGAGAGAAAGGAGGAAGTACAAGTTTTGGGTTGGTTGCACTGTAAGCTGTCACATAAAATGGGACGGAAAGTGGGATATATGTGTTATTGACCAAGTGTGAGGGAGGTCATAGATGGCTCCATCGTCTAGGTTCAGTGAAACCATGATATAATGAACCTCTATATAACGAGGTCCTTGGTACAACGAACGATTTTCTTTTCCACAGTACCCACAGTACAGTAAAACATATGAAAAAGGAGCTCCATATAACGAAACCTCTTTATAGCGAACAGATTTTGCCAGTCCCTTGAGCCTTCGTTGTATCGAGGTTCCACTATTCATAAAAGCGAAAAAAAGTAACAAGTCCAATATCCAGCTAACTTGACCGAGCAATCTTGGTTAATAAAGGATTTATTACTTAGCCAAAACAGACCCAAAAAAGAGAACTTTTCCTTGATCAATCCAGAGCAAGATGGGGTCCTTTGCTAGCCTGTACAAAGACTTTGTTTTTTTTTCTTTTCGTTCTTTTCGAAAACATTGGCGAGCGCGCGAGGGCGAGCGCGAGAGCGAGCGTGAAGCGCGAGAGTGAGCGTGAAGCGCGAGAGTGAGCGTGAAGGGCGAGAGTGAGCGTGAAGGGCGAGAACGAGCGCGGAGAGCGAGAAAGAAAAATAACTAGTCCTTTGCCCGCCCGGGTAGCCAATCAGAAAGTAGGATTCGCCTCATCTTGCCCTCTTAGCTTGTTGGTTCTCTCCTTTGCCCCGAGAGGGTTTTCTCCGGGTACTCCGGTTTTCTCCCCCCCTCAAAAACCAACAGTTCCAAATTCCAATTCGACCAGAAATCAAGTAGACGAAGAACCACTAAGCTAATGTACTACCGCTTAATCGTTATTCATTTATTTATTTATATTTAGCTAAAAAGTGTGGTTACTGAACGGGTCTCACCCATATATACAGATCAATGTATGGTCAACATAGCTTTTATTCGTTAAATACATAATGTTAACAGTACGTTTGCGATCTATTCAATTAAATTCATTTAGAGCCATTTACAGTCGCGCATACATGTCCTTGTCTCAAAACATGGCACTCTTCACAAAGCCAGCTGGGAAAAATAAACCATGACCTCGAGTGACCACGTTATGATGTCGCCAGCTTTCTCAAGAATTCTTGAGATTTACTCTGTTCCCGAGAATCCTTGGGAATCATTTCGCACTGGTTAATAGAGGTGATCGCTCAAAAGAGATCAAATTTACAGCAAGTGTAGGAAGCAAATTTCGGGGATTTGCCAAGTGACCACTTAATGGAGATTATCGGTGTAGTTCCTTCAGCGCTCAAAATCCGGAAAGATAGTGTTTGGTGAAAAGTATACTCGACTACGGTTTCTATTGTTTCCTCCTCCTTGTTTGTGTTTGTTAAAATACTTCCTTCAGCACAGGTCGATTTTTTCAACCAACTGATTTAGAAGACAAGAAACTCTCGTCTGTCAGACGTAAGAGTTTTAAAGTGCCATCAAAAGTCTTTAACAGATCCTTCCGTTCGCTCGAGGTTAAGATTAATTCACTGCCCCTGAGCAAAAGCGGATACAAAAAAATAACATTGTACTCAAACTGCCAGTGATGCGTTCCACTATAGATCAGTAAATGCAGCCGAGAATTTCTCTGTTTCGCAGCCCGTTTATTTGGGGGACGAAAGGAGAAATATCGAGGACCCGCTTGCGCACGAGGGCAGTGTGAACTGAAAAGGAGATGAGCCAAAGTTTAAGATCCCTGAGCAAAAATTGTTCGCTGAAGCTCGAAATTGGCCAAGAGGGCCAAGACTTTTACACTGTCCTTAGCAAATCGGACACAAAAATAAAATGAATCAAAATGCCTGAAGCTTTGAAAGGAAACAGTCAGCTAAGGGACCGCGCTGACCTGGACACTTCTTTCGCCGAGTTTGAAAAGCGTTTACCTCAACCCGAAATCAAACGTGCGCGTCGGATACATCTAGAAATCCGCTTCAATCTTGCCTAGTGTTTCATTCGATCCTCGATCTTTTACAGAAAACCTCTTTTTGAGCAAACTTTAACTCATCTTATGATAATATTTTATCATATTTGGTTAAAAACAGCGGATTCAAAGAAACATGAACAGAAGAGGTGAGAGACGCGTAAGCTCCGGGTGGGAGAAATCGTCTTCATTTGCCAAATAACAAAAGAAATGTATCAATAACATTGGCGAGCAAATAATCGTTATAAATATTTGGAAAATCGATGGAAAAGGCTACATATGTTTTGAAAATCAAACTGGCTTCGACAATGATTTATGCAGACTCCGTGTCATTTCTCACCTCCAATTCAGAGGTATTCGTTGATGTCACTGGCTTTCCCTGGACAAATCCAACGGTGAATTCTCTATAGTATAGAAAAAAAAAAATAGTGCTCTGCTATGGCTTAGGGTCTATAATCACGATTTCGGCTTGTAACTAGTTCAACTCCACAAGGTTTGTTTAGATATTCCGGATGCGCCTCTCACTATCTGTTTCACGCGCGTGTCTTGTGATATTCAAATCAGCCAAACCAGCTAAGAACTGGTATGAAATGCGCATGTGCATCAGCTGACTGTGTCCCTTTAAACCTGCTTGCTGATTGGGTAATACGGTAACGTGGAAGATAAGTGGCGATGCGGGTCCTCGGGGGGATACTCCTGGGAATTCGTGGTGGGAATGTGCCGCCCGGCTCTCTATGATCCTGACCTTAATTATTTCAGACCAAAAGAGGCACAATTTTTTACAACCGTTTTCAGATCTGGCCTTTAAAATTCATACCCGTTTTCTGACTTGGCCTGTGTCATCATTACTTAGATTAGAACGCCGACAAAAGGTTTCTTAAAATCCAGTCCATTGTTCTGGCTCTTCTACGCCGACAAGTATTGACTGACAGCGGTGATGTCAAAAGGACCAATCAAAACAGGATTCATTACTAAAAAAATTGTCACCTTTCTGGCTACCAGAAACAGCGAAAACAACACAGGAAATAACTTCGAGGGTAAAATCAGTTTCGATAATTTATGGCTCAGTAGGGCAATTTAAACATTTCTTGTGGTTTTCTTTTATTTCTGGAACATTTGGAAATAAACGAAAGGCTTCTCGAACAGCATCGTCAAAAGAACATGAATACGTGACGGATATTTTGTTCCAGACAAACATGCCAGAACAACGCGCCATCAATCAACCAATTGGAACGCAAGGTTCATACAGTGAACGTGGGAAGAGCCAGAACAATGGACTGGCAACAGGCCCTTTTTTTTTCTCCTCCCCTCCCCTCGTCTCGCGCTTCGCGCAAAATACCGCGTTCGCCTCGCTTGGCTCATAAAGCGCCTGTTTTGCAGGCTACTATGGCGCGGTCATTCGTGTAGCCACTGTAGACGCGGCTATTATGATTGCTGTTGTTCTTGGTCCTGAGATATATATGCTCGAATCCCTGAATGGGTAAACACTGATGAAACTCGGGGTGATGAGTACTCATTAAAGAATCGTAGGGGGAGGCTCCGCCCCGCGGTCCAACCCCTTACCCTTTTATATACCATTTTTGACAGAAAAGGTACCCCTTTCATACACCTTTTATTGACAAATGGTACCCCTTTCACATACCAAGTTACGAACATTGCATCTCAGTTAACTGCTGTCTCTAAAACATGAATAAATCACAAAAGCAGAACGTTTCCTCGACTTTTTCACAGCCATAAGATGCACCTGTTAGCCCCTTTGGGATTAAATTAACTGTAAAAATCGTGGACGAAGATCTTGCTAGTTGTAAACGTTGGATCCCTAGAAAAGAGATCTAATCAGCCAAATAAATATAAAGAACCAAAAACGAGACGTCCAAAGACTACTGCAAAGCCGATTCAGAACAATGGCCCTTTTGGGCCCTTTAGGGCCTTTTTGTGTACAGACCGAAATGACACAATCATATACTTCACCTAGCGAAATCCCTACCCTGTCAAATACTTCAGGCCGGAAAAAGGAGCCCCTTTCGCGGGGAGCCTCCCCAAGGTTGTTTTAGGAAGTACCCACCTCCCGGGGATAAAACTAAGTTATTATACTTGTTATAGCTAAAATAAAGATTTTGTAAAAGACTAGTTAAGCAAATATTATGAACTTTCAGTAAGTTTCAAAAATAGCTATTATTGTTTTATTTCGTATTCATTGGAATTATATAAAGATTGCATGTAAGAGATGTTACACAAGCACAGCTTTAGCAGCTTAAATAATGCAGAGACCAACAAAGGATTGGGTATTCGCTTAAGGTTAAGAGAGGATCGTCTGATTTTAAAAATGAATTATATACTAAAAATGATTGTACGGTACAAAAATCTAAGAGACTTAGTAAAATTGTCATGATTGACCTTTCAAATACAAAGAAAACTAATCAACTTCTATCCAAATTCTTATTTATTTACGTTTTTATATCTTTTCACAAACTCTGACTTTGACTTTTATTTGCCAAAACGACCAAAAGTTTAAAGGTCGGACCATTAGAAAAGTCATGAGCAGCGTAAAATGGGGTTGAGAGGCCTACACGACTCTTCAGCGCGTATTTTAGCCTTTTTCATGGTTTGGCTCTCAGGAGTATGCCTTTGAGCGACCGCCCTCTTTTGTTCGATATGAGGGGCGTACTCCTGTAAATTTGGCTCAGTAATGGTTGTTGTTCTATTACATGCCAGTTTCCCATGAGAATTTGCTTTAGGTTAGGCACTGATGGTTGGTATTGTGTGACAAAAGGCAAGATTCGTAGGTTTCTCTTTTGTTCTGGTGGCACAGTTTGGTACAATTTGCTTGCATAGGAAGTAAAATGGCAGTTTACAATGCACAGTAAACTACTGTTGTGAAATTGAATAAAATATTCTGCATGTAGCAATTACATTATTTACATGTATTCTGTAGTTGATTACCTTTAGATATTGCTGCAGTAAAATGTACACTACTAGGAGCCACTTAGTGGGTCAGAGGATGTTAGGTAATCCAAGAAACGACCCAGAAAATAAGATTTAATTTTAGTGAGTTTAGTTGTTTACTTCATATTTGCTGATAAATAAAAGTAACCTGTTGTCTTTGAACGATCTTTTTCTTTTCTTTCATTTTATTACATAGTGCTTAGTGCTTACATACATAGTGCTTCACTTCTATAATCTCTCTAATTGTGTCAATAACAAAATGCTTGAATCTGATTGGTTCTTATTATAGCTTAATTTTACTATTGTAACTCCAAAACTGTCCGATTTGACCTGTCTGATTATCAGGAGCTTGTAATCGGACAGGTCAAATTGGACAGTTGAAGAACCAATGAAAATCAAGTAGCAACTTCCACTAGCCAATGAAATTTAACTACATAGCACATGATAACCAATCAAAATCAATGAAAAAATAGTGACCAGGTAAGCTATCCAGTTTCAACTGGAAAAGAAAAATGGATGAAACTAACTGGTCCAATGACCTTTATTTACATTAATAAATATTCCAAGACCGAGATTCTGGCAATTTGTTACTGACACAATTAATTGGTAACAGGATTTTGTGTCGTACAATTCAGGGGTAATCAGGCTCGTAATTTCCAATCGGCCTCGCGTTACGCGCTCGGCCGATTTGAAATTACTCGTCTAATTACTCCCTGAATTGTACTCCACTCAGTCCTACTACCATTACTACTACCTCACCACAATAAAAATCAAAGAGGAGGTTGCACAATTGTCCCAACATCAAGAGGATGGCCATCATACATGTTGGCACAATCATGCCGAAATCCGTTGAGAATTTTTCAGACGTTATATCATTAGATGCTTTACTTAACAAAATCGTGGACGTTTAACTAAGCGAAGCTGTTGAAGAGGAACCAGTCTTAAATCACCATTATCAAACCTAACTGACACCGAGAATTCACCCATTTTTGAGGTAGCTGTATTCTTCACGATACCAGTTCGGTACCACTCTGGCATTGCAGGTTTGTGAACAGCTATAACTGATGTATTGACTGATATTTCCCTCTTCTCTGGCTCCTTATCTATTATAAGCACTGGATCAGTCCGATTGTACACTCTTTTGAGTGCCTTCTTGTATTCCAAGATGAACTCAATGTGAGTGTCATTTATCCCTGAGATGAAAGCCCTATAGTAATTATTTGAGCGATCTCTTTCCGTCCACAGTGCCCAAAACTTTGAACCAACCAGGATACAATCTAAAGAAAACCAGAACAGACGCAAATTACTTTCCAAATGAAGAAAACATGACAGTAATGGAGTTGCATGCTTCTTTATACCATACATTAATGGAACTTAGAGTTTCCTCAAATAAGATTACACAAAAGACCTAAATAATTTTAGTTTACTTTGAGAATACGTTTAGATAACATACCTTAAGGGTCACAGTTACTTTGAGGCCAAATTTAACCAAGAGAGCAACTCAGTAAGTAGCAAACTACCAACTATGGAGTTTGGCCGGTAACTATTGCTTGTGCACAGCTAGCCATATCATACTGCAGAGACAGCCATAAAGTTTGACCTCAAGGATAAGGGCCTTATTGTCGATAGTAGAACCCGTTGTTTGATTGGAAACATGTGAAATGAACCATGCATCCCAGTAAGTGTGTGTATTTTTTAATGGTAGTTTGTGCTAAAATTTGGGAGGTATTGCCCCTGAAAAACCCTATCGAGCCCCTTTAAATCATTTGTTATCAGTACACTATGATAATGCCATTACCAGGAGTGGGACGACATCCGTATATTTCTGTTCTTAAGAAAACCGCTTTCGAGGTGCCAACATCCGGGAATATTTGTAAAGTTCTGGTAACAAACGGCTCTTTGAAATGGTACCTCACAACAGTGAAAGCGTCTTTGTTCCCCTTTATGATCTTTAAGAAAGAGAAAAAAAAGTGAAAAGGAGACTGAAACAAATTAGCAATCACCTTCCCCTGCAAAATACCATGTTACAACCAGTCAGAGAAAGAACTTGCAATTCTTTACTGGAAAGACCCCGCCTTGTTATCACTGGTAAACATATTGTACAACTAATGGTTAGTTCTTCTAACACAATAATGTACTTCACCTACACAGGTGCTTAAATCTGCCTTCTTTCATTAGTAATTACTTATAATTCAACTTGTTCAAGTTTCAATGCCTAAATATTGCTTGTTTGCACGTGACGTCACGGCAGCCATGTTGGTGGTGTGTTAGGGTTCATAACAAAAGCATTTCGTTCCTCTGGGAACTAAACCTTATTTTCATGTAAATTCTTCGATAAAAAATTCTATTGTGTTGACCACCAACACACCACCAACATAGCCGCCTTATCACGTTGTTGCAAGCCAAGAATAGTATTTGATTATACCTAACCTTTTCTATACCAGACTCTGTATAAGGAACTGGCTTTTTTGTACCAACGAAAAAGCGAAGTCTGTATTGCTTCATCCATTCAGTGTTCACGTTCGCTCCTCCCTGAATAGCTATAGCAGTGATTTTTAACCTATAGGTTTTACTGAGGTCGATCTGGAAAAACGCCTTTACCGATGTACCCCATGGGAAGCGTCCAGGAAGTTGGCTTTGGTTGACGTAACGAAAGTCGGCCGACGTTAAGTTCTCCGTATGAAGTAACATTCCACAATCTAAAATTAAAACTAAATTTTACTCTACTCTTGTCATAACACGTGGATGCGTAACTATCAGGCAGCGTTATAGCCGGCTTACCCATCATCTGAATCACGAGCGGTGTAGATTATCTGCGATGAAGGCGTAGAATTTTTAAAGGGTCACGAGGTATGGTTGTTTATGGTCAATTCTGTCACAACTAAATTACATTTAAGTGCCCTTACCCATTAAGAAAATGCCTCTGTGATAGATATCAAGAAGATATCAAGTAAAACTCATCATAGCCTGTTCAGTTCAGGTTCCAAGATAGTGGGGAAAGCGTAGCGAGAAAAATTGCGCAAACCGCGAAGAGATGGTGAGGGACGGGTAAGTGGGGTATGCAAGCATCGTTTTCAATAAATCATTGCGGTATACCAGCTTTTGGTATACCTTATGATTGGTCAATTTTGACAGTTGGCGTCAAACAGGTTATTAGGGACTTATAATTAAAGATCCAAGGACGCGACAGAGACGAGAACGTTGCTTAAAAGGGATTTGCCTTCTTTCAGTCTTTATCACAATTATTCCTACTTGCTTACTATGTCAAATAAAGGTGAAACTGCTGAAGATCAATTCCAAGGGACCATATCCAAGTTCCCCCCCCCCCAAAAAACGAAGCCGTTGCTTGTTTACGTTCTCCATAAAACGCAAAAAATTAGGCATTTGCACGTCCTCGTTCTGAAAAAACGGCAAAGAAATGTACAAAAAAATTGTGATACACGTACAAAATTGTTGTCTTGCTTATGAAACCTATCGTTATCAGACATTCTCGTTGCCGTCGCGTCGTTGGATCTTAAAGACCCTTTAAGATCCAACGACGCAACCGCTGGACGAGAACGTCAAAGACAATAAAGCACAAATACGCATACACACAAAAAAACAAACAAACAAAGAAACAATAGGTTTAATAAGCAAAAAACAACAACAACAGCAACAACTTCGCAGGTGCATCACACTTTTTGTTTCATTTCTTTGCCCTTTATACACGACTTTGATGTGAAAATGCCTAATTTTGCGTTTTATGAATAACGAAAACAAGCAACGACGAAATTTTAATTCTCTAACTTCAGAGGGAGGAGGTCATTTACGAGAAGTATCATATGAAGTATTCAAACTTTAGCTCACTCTATAAATCCATGTAAGTTGTTCTATATTTAGACTGCAAAACAGTCCGTATTTTTTGCGTATTCAAGTATGCGCAAGCAGACAAACAAAAGGTCTAGAACCAGACTGATATTTTTCTCTAGTGCGCTTCGGGCGCGTAAGACTTTTATGCCACGCTTTACCGATTTCTTTACTGATTTTAAGAAAAAAAACCCGACTGTTCTGCAGTCTGTTTTATATCTAACATGTTTTCAAGCATGTTGCATCACTTGGTATCTGACACTTCAATAAGCTTTGAACTAAGCTTTTTCATGATTCGCCTTTACATCTCATTGACCTTTGGTCGTCGAACACCGATTGATGAATAACCAGAATTCGTGCCGTTATGACCGTTCATTTCACGTTGTGAGTTATCTCGCATTATCTTTGCCTGCGAATACAGCCGTCTCTTCTCAGTCGCTCCTCATCGTGTACAATTCAAAGCTACCTGTATCTAAGCAATTGTGAATAAAATAGTTGAATTAAATAACAGTCTTGTTTACTGTGTGTTTCAATTCAATTTCAACGTTCATGATCCGCCCTGATTCCTTCTGTTGATACTGAAACTATTAAATAAGAATTTCTTATTCACGTACACAATTATGAAAGCGGTTCTCAACATCAATCGCACCTTTCGGTAAACGCACATGTTCGCCCGCACTTCGTAATCGTTGATTACTGAAAGTACTATCTTTGTGTTGACACTTACCAAAGCACATTGTCCTATTGACCGACTCCTGGAAACCTTTTGAACATTTACAGGTCTTGTTGTCTTGAGACATTTGGCATTCATTTGGACACTTACAATAGTAACTTTCAGGACTATTGAAACACATATGGCTGCAGTTGTTTTTAATATTCTCATTGCGATGTGGAGGCTGAAGCACTCGGGATGTGGAGGCCGAAGCACTGATCGACACAGTGGCTGACACAATAGCAGAGGTAGAGGCCGAGACACTTGGCGACACACTGGGCGATGGGGAGGCCGAAGCACTGGTCGACACACTGGCTGACGCGCTAGCAGAAGTGGAGGCCGAGACACTTGGCGACACACTGGGCGACGTGGAGGCCGACGTACTTGTTAAAACACTGGCTGACGCGCTAGCAGAAGTGGAGGCCGAGACACTTGGCGACACACTGGGCGATGTGGAAGCCGAAGTACTTGTTAAAACACTGGCTGACGCGCTAGCAGAAGTGGAGGCCGAGACACTTGGCGACACACTGGGCGATGTTGAGGCCGAAGTACTTGTTGACACACTGGCCGACACGCTAGCAGGGGTGGAGGCCGAGACACTTGGTGACACAATGGACGATGTGGAAGCCGAAGTACTTGTTAAAACACTGGCTGACGCGCTAGCAGAAGTGGAGGCCGAGACACTTGGCGACACACTGGGCGATGTTGAGGCCGAAGTACTTGTTGACACACTGGCTGACACGCTAGCAGGGGTGGAGGCCGAGACACTTGGTGACACACTGGGCGATGTGGAAGCCGAAGTACTTGTTAAAACACTGGCTGACGCGCTAGCAGAAGTGGAGGCCGAGACACTTGGCGACACACTGGGCGATGTTGAGGCCGAAGTACTTGTTGACACACTGGCTGACACGCTAGCAGAGGTGGAGGCCGAGACACTTGGCGACACACTGGGCGATGTTGAGGCCGAAGTACTTGTTGACACACTGGCTGACACGCTAGCAGGGGTGGAGGCCGAGACACTTGGTGACACACTGGGCGATGTGGAAGCCGAAGTACTTGTTAAAACACTGGCTGACGCGCTAGCAGAAGTGGAGGCCGAGACACTTGGCGACACACTGGGCGATGTTGAGGCCGAAGTACTTGTTGACACACTGGCTGACACGCTAGTAGAGGTGGTGACCGAGACACTTGGCGACACACTGGGCGATGTGGAGGCCAAAGCACTGGTCGACACACTGGCTGACACGTTAGCAGAGGTAGAGACCGAGACACTTAGCGACACACTGGGCGATGTGGAGGCCGAAGTACTTGTTGATACACTGGCTGACACGCTAGCAGAGGTGGAGGCCGAGACACTTGGCGACACACTGGGCGATGTGGAGGCTGAGGTACTTTTTGACACACTGACTGACACGCTAGCAGGGGTGGAGGCCGAGACACTTGACGACACACTGGGCGATGTGGAGGCCGAAGCACTGGTCGACACACTAGCTGAGACGCTAGCAGAGGTGGAGGCCGAGACACTTGGAGAAACACTGGACGATGTGGAGGCCGAAGCACTGGTCGACACACTGGCTGACACACTAGCAGAGGTGGAGGCCGAGACACTTGGCGACACACTGGGTGATGTGGCCGAAGCACTGGTTGACACACTGGCTGACACGCTCGGAGAGGTTGAGGCCGAAACACTTGGGGACACATTGGGCGATGTGAAAGCCGAAGCACTGTTGGAAACACTAGCTGACACGGTAGCAGATGTGGAGGACGAGACTAGAAACAACAATAATAATAAATCAACTATGAACCGGGTTAAAAAACTACGAAATGGTTATCTGCTTACAAAATAAAACTATATTATTCAAAGCTATACCTTAGCTTATGCCAAATTTTTTCGAACGTTTTGGTATTATTCTTAACTCTGGCAAAACACCAATGAATGACTGTAACAAGTTTTTTTAGGTCTTATTAAGCAAAGTACGAAACTACGGGGGAAAATTAGACGCTACTTACCCAAGCACATTGTCCTGTTGAAAGACTCCTGGAAACCTTTTGGACATTTACAAGTCTTGTTGTTTTGTGACATTTGGAATCCATTTGGACAATTACAATAGTAACTACCTGGACTATTGATACACAAATGGCTGCAGTTGTTTTTAACATTCTCATTGCATTCATCGATATCTGGGAGACACCAAATTGAAATATGACTTGTCATATATACTGACGATCAATATTTCAGATGTTACTTCACAGGAGTATACAAGGATTATTCTACGTCTTACAATTTTCGACGACTCCAAAAAAAACTACAATTCAATGGTTGAAACTGAAATGCACTCTCTTATCGAAACAACAACAGAAGAAAGTCCAACGCCGACAGCAGCAGGGCTTATCAAGGGCGCTGTGTTTTACGGAGGAAATTTCACAATCAATATCAGCTCGTCCTCGTCTTCGTCTTCAATAGTAGCACAAAAACAACAAACGTATAAACGAATAAAACGCATATTTGACTCTTCAGACGACGACGAAAGTCCTCCTCTGACATAGAAAGAGTCAGCTTTGTTGAAAAGCTAGGAGCTTATTTTTGTCGAGACTTTCCATGGAGAAATCTATATTATAAGTCCTTCACATTAAGTGTTATACTTCTACAAATGCTTCTTCTACTAAGTATTGTCACGGCAACTGTTTATACTGGTGCCGCTTCCAATATCACCTCAAACATAATCTGAGATCAGACTCTATTTTCGTTTCGCTTTAACCGGAGTGCCTGATATAAACTTTACTTTACGAGAAATGTCTCCCCCTCCTCCCCCGCAAAAAATAAAATTCTCGTTTCGCTTGGCAACAACAGTTTAACAGCCAATCGAATGGTCGCAGGAGCACGGCCCTGTTAAGGGGGTCATTGTCGTGTTAAATTTTAGCGTGAAAGCGTAAGAGAGAGTGTATGGGAGCTGCTGAAAACTAGCACTACCATTACGTCTACCACTACCGCTACCACCATCCCTATCAATACCACTACCACCACCCTCACCAATACTATTACTCTTAAAACTACCAATACAACTTCCACTACCTCCACCACAAACACTGCCACCACCAGTAACAATACCCTTGCCACTACCTCAACCAGTACCCTTTACAAAACTACCAATAACACTACCACCACCCCCACTACCACAACCCCCACCACTAACACTACCACCACTGCCGCTATCACTATCACTATCACTGCCACTACCACAACGACCACCAATACCACTGCCATCAGCATTAACAATACCCTCACCACTACCACTATCCTTTATATAACTCCAATAACACTTCCACCACCACCACTAACGTAAACCCCACCACTAACAATACCACCATTACCACTATCACTATCATTACCACTACCACTACCACTACACCAAAACAACCACTAACACTACCACCACTACCACTATCACTTTCATTACCACTACCACAAAAACCACCACCACTACCACTGCCATCACCATTAACAATACCCTCATCACTACCACTATCCTTTATCAAAAAAACTACCACCTCTATTACCACTACCACTACACCAAAACAACCACTAACACTGCCACCATTACCACTATCACTATCATTACCACCACCACTACCACTACCACAGAAACCTTCACTACCACTACCACTACCACTTCCTCTACCATTACCACATAACTACTAACACCACTACCACAAAACCCACCACTCACACCAACACCACTATAATTACCACTTCCACTACCATTTCCACTACTATTACCAATACCACTATCACTACCAATGCCACTATTACTACCACGCCTCTGGTGCTCCCAGTACCAACTCCTCTAAAAGAAGCTTGAGGAAACTATCACGACAACGATACAAAGAGAAATCAGAAAAAGAAACAGGTTTGGGAATCAAAACTAACAACTCTGCTTATCTACCACGCTTTTCGTTTAAGTTTCTTTGCCTTTGACTGCACAACTAAACATGAAAAAAAAATTTACGTTTTAACTGAGAACGTGAACGGGAAGGCGAGAAACTGTGTTGCATCAACCTAAGCTCGAACGAATTGATAACTGCTTTTCACCTTGCGAAGATTCAAGAGGACGAGAATTCAGTTTTTGAACGATCTGATTTTTAACATCTCCGTTGTCAGGTCGTAAAATACCTACTGTTACGTTAAGGACAACGAAGACGGTGAGATCAATTCAACTAAAAGGCATCATTACCTGCCAGTCTCTTTGTGTCAACTTACCCAAGCACACTGTCCTGTTATTGGACTCCTGGGAACTTTTTGAACATTTACAAGTCTTGTTGTCTTGGGACATTTGTAATCCATTTGGACACTTACAATAGTAACTTCCTGGACTATTGACACATCTATGGCTGCAATTGCCTTTAAATTCCTGATTGCATTCATCGATATCTGTGAGAGACCACATTGAAACATGGCTTGTCGCTGTCAGTATTTCAGATGTTACCTCAAAGAATTATACCGGGATTATTCTACGTCTAGCAATTTTCGACGACTGTAAGTAAAAGCTATGACAGAAATCACTTTATTGCCAGTTTATACTTGAACAAAAACTCTTAACCAAAACAACAATAATAAATGAACCACGAACAAGTTAAAAAGAGGAAATGGTTAATATTTGCTCACAATTTAAAACTATAGATATTCAAAGCTACCACTTAGATTAAGTCAAGATCTTTGGAACGTTTTGGCTTAGCAACTCTACTGCTTAATGAGTTTTTTTTAGGTCTAATAAAGCCAAAGTACGAAACTACTGGGCAAAATTAGATGCTACTTACCCAAGCACATTGTCCTGTTTGCCGACTCCTGGAAACCTTTTGGACATTTGCAAGTCTTGTTGTCTTGAGACATTTGAAATCCATTTGGACACTTACAATAGTAACTTCCCTGACTATTGACACATAAATGGCTGCAGTTGCCTTTAACATCAGGATGGCATTTATTTACATCTGTAAAAAAAGAAAGAAAGAAAGTGGTAATAAGTCCTTGACATTAACTGTTCTACTTCCACAGCTGTTTCTACTGCTCAATAATGTTACTGCAACTATTGACACATCTATGGCTGCAGCTGCCTTTAAATTCCTGGTTGCATTCATCAATATCTATGAGAGACCAATTGAAGTATTGCTGCAGACTAGGCTTTGCTTATTTTATTTGTGAGGGGAGTGTAAGCGGGAAGGCGCGGAAAAACTAACGCCTGCTTACAAACCATTGTCTGTTCTATTCCATGATCAAAACGGAAAACTAGTGATACCTACACCGGAGAAACAGGGAAAGTAAAAAAATGTCAAATTCACATCGAGACCAGGGCCACAAGTTTACTAGTTTCTGTAACTATTCCGTGCTACCCTCTTTAAATAAAGTGTATTATTATTATTATTATTATTATTATTATTATTAATGCACTTTGCTTACCCTCAAAATTTTGCATAACCAATGTCTTCGATTTCTCTTGGGACGACTGAAATACCCAGGAGGGGGAGGGGGGGGTAAACAAGGTGCATTATGGTCGCGGTGAAAATGGTAAACTGCCAACGAAACAACATGGCACAAATTGATGTTTACGTTTTATCTCAAGAAATTTCGAAATTCTTTTATTCTCTAGTTTAAGACTTGCTGGAAGACATCAGGTCGTACAATCTGTGAGGAGGTTTAAAGGTTTAAACCTTAAAGGTGTCTATCGCGCCACAGTTATGGACTAGCGGCATAGTTCATAATGTTGATAAGATCTTGTAAATTAAGGTGTTTCGATACAGTTTTTCAGAGGCCATACTGATATTTTTCCATTGCCTTAAAAGTGTTTTTTCCCTTGTCCGATCGCTATAAAATTTTCACCATCAATTGGCGTTGGATTGAAATTTGCGAAAATGTAGGTTTAAGCAAAATCGATATTACTATGACAACAATAAACAAACAAAATGGAAATTGATAAAAGCCGAATTTTGCGCAATCTAGACCCGCTACTAAAAATCCAACACTAGGATCTTAAAGTTTGGTGTTTAGCAAATAACCTCCGTGAGAAGTAAAAAATTTTGTATGTTTGAATTCAAATAAAACGTAAATATATTTCAAACCTCGTATTTTCAATAGCCGTGATAAATTATTTTATAAAAAAGTTCAAAATAACTTAAGTTAATCTTGAGTAGCTTCGGAGTGTTGCTTAATATCATATTTCGATGCTAGCAAAGTTTGGTGTATTTTCATCCTGGCGATCTTAAAAAACCAACCGACTTTCTCAACACCTGTCTAGGCGCAACTATATTCTAAGTGAAAGTGAAGAAGCCTGAAAGTGAAAGTGAAAGTGAAGAAGCCTGAAAAAAATCAGGGCTTCAACGGGATTCGAACCCGTGACCTCCGCGTTGCCGGTGCGTTGCTCTACCAACTGAGCTATGAAGCCACACATTGGGAGCGAGGTCAATTTATTGAGTTCAATTTATTGACCTCGCTCCCAATGTGTGGCTTCATAGCTCCGTTGGTAGAGCAACGCACCGGCAACGCGGAGGTCACGGGTTCGAATCCCGTTGAAGCCCTGATTTTTTTTCAGGCTTCTTCTTTCCAATTGCTTAAATTGGAAAATTTACTGCGATGATCATTCTTCACTTTCATCTACAACCGCAGTTCAAAAATGAATTATTTCATATACTTCACATTATATTCTAAATCTTGACTTTTAGCGTTTTTTTGTATATCTCTGAAACTACTCGAACGAATTCTTTTAAAATCAAATCCCATAATGGATGTAATAATGTCTGAAACTTTCATTAAGATTGATTCACTTTAACATTTTGAAATTTCAAGACGAACCTAGCCTACGAGCCGACCAAAAATCTGCGTTACAGATTCACTGTTTTGACGTTATGCTAATGTCTTCTAATTAATGCGCACGGTACATACCTCCATGACCAGTACATTTCAGTGTGAATTTTATTGCATCTCATTAAATGATAACATTGGCACTTTTGACTTCTCAATTTTTCACCCGCTGTTGACGTTCCTCTAAAACTACATGCAAAGGAAACGAAACAAAAAAGGGAAACAATTACTAGTAAGGCTCTTATTGCCGTCTGTTCTCAAAAAAATCGATTATTCTTGTGAGGATGTGTTTGTTCTTTGTTACACGTGGAGCCTTAAATCCATTTGGTGGAATAGGCCATTTTATAGTTATGGATGGATGCGAGGCTGAGCGTGACCTTGTTTGGATACAAACCTTCTTTGCTTTGTTATGGAAATTGTTCTTTAAAAATACTAGTTAGCATAAGAATAACTTGATTTACATAATAAAGCAGGAAGGTTTGTATCAAAACAAGGTCAGCCTCAGCCTCGCTTCCATCCACAACTATAAAATGGCCTATTGCCAAAAGACCCAAAAGTCCTCTTGTTCCACGTTTAGCAAATACTTCATTGAGTTACTGTAGACCAATTCCTGCCTTCGCCAACTTTTCTTTTATTCCCTTAGAGACAGGCAGATCTTGAAGGGAAATTACTGTCCTGCGTATAACAGATCGTTTGGAAATGTCATTTTTCACCTCTTCCACAGTACGTAAACTGCCATATTTCACGAAATTCTCACCAGGAATCACAGCCAACAAAACCTCTAACAAGGCCTTACAATCCCCAAGCGCATCATGCGCATCAAAGTCTTTAGCGAAGAGGCTATAATACAAACTCGGAAGACTCAAGCTTCGGCTTTCTTTGCCTTTTCGTTTTAACTCATGTAGACTCGCAAGGACTTTCAAACTGTCTAAGAAAAGAACTCTCAGATCTTCTAACCTCTGAAGAAGGGAATGCTTTGCCAATGAATTAACTAAAACTGGGAAGTCAAAACCATCCCCGTTATGGGCAATGAGCACCATTGTGGAGCCACTCGATGCCTTGTTTATTTGTTCTAAAAATGTAACAAAATTATGAACGGCTTGTTCTTCGGAAATGTCAGAAACTACGACGTTGCCCTTAAGAAGGACCTTCTTTCTACTAGAGTAAGCAGTGGACAGTTTATTCACTTATGTTGCATGAGCCGATACGTTATTGTCGGGAACAGCGTAGGTACTGAAAGAAGAATGATTATCTGCAACAGAAACACAAGCGATTTGTATTATTTCACTGTCGCGTTTCAAGCTTTTCGTCTCCAGGTCGACGCAAAAATAGGAGAACACGCCGTCTGTTTCAACTGTCTTAAACTCCCTTGACGAGGATTCAATATCAAGGTTACTCCATATCTCGTCTATCTCCTATTGCGACATACTTTTCTGTAACCCATCGATAATCCCTTTCGTTACAGTCTTTCCCTTTTCAGTTACTCCAATACCAGTTCCATACGTGCTTCCCTCGTTTCCTTCTAAGAAGATGAAAATTAGAAAGAAGGAACGACTCAGTTCTTTCCTCCTTCTCTTCACCCCGGGTTCCTTTTTACGTTCTTGTTCCCTCTTTCGCTTTTTCGATTGCCTTGATACAAACACTGAGGTTACCGTTGACTCTTCTAATCCAAGCGCTTTCGTGGTCTGGGTCAGATATCCATAGCCCTCATTGAACTGACACACCCCTGACGCCACACGGAAATTTAGGCTCTCTGAACTTCCGTAGTGTCTTATTTTGGAAGCCTTAGTTCCTACGATCCCATTAACACATTCATTTGCCTGGATTGAGCCACAATTCGCAAGCTTTTCACACCATTCGTCTGTTTGAAATGGTTTTACCGCACTTTCTATTGCAGCTCGAAGGTTTTCACCTGACAACGGCTTCCCTCCTGGCAAATCTTTAACCTTGTAGTTGGACGGATCTTTGAGAGCGCCACACCAGCTTACGTCACATTTGCAATGATCGCCAAATGCGTGGCACACCAAGGAGTTTAGCCCATGCTTTATCTTCTCTGATTCTCCTTGTTTAGTTGAAATGCAATATGCAAACAACTTTAGAAAATAATTAATAATTACGGAAGTGAGACCCTTAACAGTCTTTTGTGCACTGTACAACCGACTTCCCAGTGTCCTGGTTGCATGGTTTTTGTCCGTTTTCTTCGCCTTCTCGTAATGAACTCGACATTTCGACTTTCCGTTGTTGCGTCTTCGTCACCGGTGTAAGAAGAATACTTAAGACCATGATTTGTACCATTGTTCAAGCATGCCACCGCTATTTCAGGCTCCATAGACTTTGAAGAGCCGCTGTGATTTTTTCTGCAGTTATGCGACACTGCGTTTGATTCACCAGCAATCTCACATTTGCGGCAACGTGTAGATCTGACGCCATAGTCAAGAACTTTTCCGGTGGACTCTCCAATCACTGTCTCAAACCCTGTTATCGAATCTCGTGCCTTTCCGCGCTTCTGCCACGCCCCGTCATATGCCACTGATATAAGTGCGTCCCCATTGCTGTCTACCATGTCAGATTGCGCCTTCTCAATCGCCCTGTAGCGTGCGCAACTTACCTGACAAACACTCTCAATTGTTGATCCAACTTCACGCTCCCTTGCTTTGAATGTCGCACTGGTTATTGCGCCAAACCCAAGTATAGATAAATCGGCTTTCAGGTGACTGTGCCCCTGACCAGTGTGAATCAATGCCAATGCCGCCCTTGAATTCAATGTGACATTTTTAGGGCCTCGTTTCCCCGTTTTGTGAGAATGGTATGGCTTGATCTTGTTCTCTTCTTTGCAATCCTTGCACTTAACATGCAAAACCACACCAAGTCCTATACGCATGGGTGTCTTGCATATGTCGTCGAGTGATAATGGTCCAGCATGGCACTTTTGGCACTGCCTTAATCCTTCACCTAATAATTTTAGATTAACGATGTAATTTTCGTCTAATTCTGGTAAAGTTTGAGAACGTGCAGAGCGAAGTTCCAGGCTCTCTTGGCTTGATGGTTGTTGTGAGCTTCTTGGCCCGGCTTTCTTCCAACGCTTAGCTCTGAGGGCTCGTAAGCACCTTCTTCTGTATTCCAGCATTTGATAACTTTTTGTTTCTCCTGATGTCACCTTCCTGTTTTTTTCTTCTTCAACAAACTTATCATGACGACTTTCTCTGGCAATATTTCTGGCAAACTGTTGCCTTTTCCTTTGCAAATACTTTCTTACCGCAGGCATCTTGAAAACACCAACCGAAGAAGAAAAACATGCGGCTTAATTTTTTACGAAATATTCTGTCACACTGAAATGTACTGGTCATGGAGGTATGTACCGTGCGCATTAATTAGCAAACATTACCATAACGTCAAAACAGTGAATTTGTAACGCAGATTTTTGGCCGGCTCGTAGGCTAGGTTCGTCTTGAATTTTCAAGGTGTTAGAGTAAATCAATCTTAATGAAAGTTTCAGACGTTATTACATACATTATGAAGATTATGGGATTTGATTTTAAAAAAATTCGTTCGAGTAGTTTCAGAGATATACAAAAAAGCGCTAAAAGCCAAGATTTAGAATAAAGTTGCGCTTAGACAGGTGTTGAGAAAGCAGGTTGTTTTTCAAGATCGCAAGTACGAAAATACACCAAACTTTCCTAGCATCGAAATATGATGTTTAGCAACATTCCGACGCTACTTAAGATTAACTTAAGTTATTTTGAACTTTTTTATTAAATAATTTATCACGGCTATTGAAAATACGAGGTTTGAAATATATTTACGTTTTATTTGAATTCAAACATGCAGAATTATTTACTTCTCACGGAGGTTATCTGCTAATCACCAAACTGTAAGATCCTAGTGTTGGATTTTCAGTAGCGGGTCTAGATTGCGCAAAATTCGGCTTTTATCAATTTCCATTTTGTTTGTTTATTGTTGTCATAGTAATATCGATTTTACTTAAAACTACATTTTTACAAATTTAAATCCAACGCCAATTACTGGTGAAAATTTTATGGTGATCGGACAAGGGAAAAAACACTTTTAAAGTGCATATGAACCGAAAATTATTTTTAGTCAGTTAAAATCTTTATCATTTAAAATTCTCGATTCCAAAGTTTGAGATGTTTTGAGTAAAAACTGCCGATTTTATAAGCGATTGAAGTTGACCTATTTTGCATCAAAAAATGGTCAAAGGATTACAGGAGACTGGGTCGAGTGACGTCATTTTGGTTGCACCACGAGTGTTTGTTTACAAGATACTATAAACTATAAAGAGCTTAGTCGAGAGATGTCAAGTGATTCGGAAATAAGCAGCGTTGAACAAAGCGACTCAGAAGAAACATATCCAGAAGAGGAAATAGAAAATGATGATGTAGATGTAGAGGTTGTTCTTAGTCTCGTTCAACCTTATGAAGACGAACCTCTTGCAGACGCTTCCGCCGAACCACATATGGAAGAAGAGAACGAAGATGCCGATGCGGATGGCCTTACACCAACTGTTTTAGAGGCCAGATATGAAAGAACGGTTCCAGTTACGTCCTGGTTTGTATAGCCATTTCAAAATAATTTGTATTGCATTTTCCTTTCCTGTCAATTTATATTTGGGAGAAGCTTGTCTTTTATGTTTACGTTATTTCCCCTGCCTTCTCAGGTGCCAATGTGAGCTATGCAACGACATGAATTTAGTTGGGGCGCTGGAGTTTCGTTGTTGTAGAGAGGTGGTCCATTCATCGGGGAAGCTTGTCTTCGATGGATCCATCGAACGCATCAGCTGTATAACACAGCATGAAGACTACGCAGCTCTAAGCAACAGGACGGTTCTGCTTCAAGCGGCTCCATTGTTGAGAAACAAAGATGGCCGAAGCTACCGCCGACGATCTGGAGTTCCAGAGAACGAGTGAGAAATAATTTTAATTCCAGATATATTATTATTCTCTCCCGTGCAAGCTTTATTATTTTTGCAGACTAGTAATTTTTGCTGAAATGTTTGCGCTGTTTGGGTAATAGTTAGAAGGACAACAAGGGCAAGAGTTCTATTGTTTAGACTTTGCCACGGTTTTGAAAGCCATCTTGACGGGTAAGAAATTACAGCGTTTGTATGAGAATCCAATATCCAATAATTTTCGTTAAATGGCCGTTTTCAAAAGTGTATGAATTGCGAATCTAAGTTACAAGGTAATGGACTTTTGCAACAAAATTTAATGGCCTGATCTGGGCTAGAACCGCTTTCGCCGACCAAAATTTCCCGGGAAAAATTAAAAACAACTCGGGAAAATTCAGGCGCGCAGGCACGGCTCCGAAAATTTGTCAGTAGAATACTGTACTGCGTAGCTTGAGTGTTTTATTGTTATTTTCTTTTTTTGAAAACGGTTGTTTTACAAAAATTATTCGACACTGAATGCTCATGCACACGCTGTGACTTCTCTCGCGTTTGCCAACTCGTCACGATGCTTTCCAAAACACGGTCCGTGACAAGATCTATAGATACGACAGATCACTTCCTTGCTTAGCCGTGTTCGTTTTTTTTTCCAGATTCATTCGTGCAGTGGCTTATAGATGGATGATACGCTGGCTTTGTGGGTATATGGGCTGGGAAAACACAAGGCCCCTTCCAGCCTGTATTTATCATGACATCAGGTCTCGTTACCAGACTTTGCAATCAAGAGGATACAGAAACGCACTGCCAGAATAGATTTTATTTGGCATAGTATATCATCAATGTTATTAAATGTACAATAATAATCAGCCATGTTAATTAAACGAAACATGATTTTGCTTAATTTGTTTATGTTATTTTCATGCGCAAGGGAATCATCATAAAGGGGGTAACCCCCCATAATGCAACTACTGTTTTTTGGGCTCATATTTTTCATTTTTTTGTTTCCTTCAAGTTACAAGTAACACTCTACTGAAATGGTTTTCTCATGCAGTTTACTAAAAAAGCACCCATACAGTGTGGATTTCAAAGGAGTTAATTGTAGAAGATTTCTTTTTCAACATTATTAATTTTTATTCAGGACATTTTCTTCTGGTGTGGCCTGGTCTTTTGCATTTTGAGCACTTTCTTACTGCCCTAGAGCCACTGGCAGGCTGTTGAAAACTGCAGCTTGCTTGTTGCAGGACTTCTTGCTCTGCCCCTGAAGAAACAAAAATACTTCGTCAAGCAAATTTTATTTCAAGGTTTGTGAACTATAAATTAATGATGTGCCACTTTCTTGTATTGACAGAGTCTTGGTTTTACCCTTATTTTGCCTGTACATGTGCAAATACTTTATCTTCCCCTCCTCAGAATAACTTTATAGGTATTTAGTCAATAATTGAAATGTAACATACTTGCTGGGAAAAGTTGAGTGCTGATTCTTTGTCCTTGTTTCTCTTCATGTGTTTTTACTGCTGTTTCCTTGTCAACACGACCACTGAATTGCGCAGTGAGGGGTTCTGGAGTCCGGGCAGAATATCTGTCAAAAACCTCTTTCATCTCTTGTTTAGACAAATTAAAGAGCAGCTTTTTTATATCTTCAGCATACCCTATAAAAAACAAAATTGCCAAATATTTACTTTAAATATTCTGTGCTGATTAAATGTACATAATCATAAAATCATATTTACATCCCTATAAGTTTATCAATATTGTAGCCACTGCAAAGTAGTTTGCCATGAAATAATGTACATGCAAAGGTTGTGGATAACACTGCATCCTGGAAAGCAAGTTTTATTCACTTGACATCCTTTCTTATCCTTTTTTTTTTTTTTATAAAATATTAGAACTATTCTAAAAAGGATAAAAAGTAAAAATTATTAGTATAACAATGATTCACTCTACAGTCAACTTACCATATGTTAGGGGTGTAGCTACTTCTCGAACAACCTCCTCACCTAGTTTGAATTTTGGGTATGTGATTCGGAAATACTTTTTACCATCCCTGGTTACCTGGGTATCCCTATGAAGATTCTCATTGAAGTGGAGACTGGCAAGGATGTGTCTGAAAACAAATTCCAAAAAAGCATTCTGTGACATGAGGGGCAGGAGGAGGGTGCAATGACTTGAAATGGGTTGTCAATCAGGGGTTTCAAAACAAGCCAGTGACCGCCGGAGTTAAACCGGCTACTTGATAGCATGTCGCCGGCTACTCTGGTCATAACAATCAGCTCTAGACAAACAATCTCGATTGTAACAGCTGCCTACTTTTCCAGAGTCAGGCACCTACTTCAAAATATGTTGAAACCACTGGTTGTCAATTAAGTACTAACTGTTATGTAGTCAATAGTCATGAAAAACCAGTATTAATTGTAAAAATGTTTGTTGGACAGTAACTGTTTTTGTAACATAATTTTTTGTATTTGACAACAAAAATTTAGTACTACCTGCAAAAGGAGCCGAGCCAAGAGAAACCAATCATCTTTGGATGCCAGTGGTTCAAGGTGGCATGAAACCCCTCTAAGCAACTTGTTTGGGCATCTGGAGACAACTGCTCTATATCCTTCAGCAATGCTTTGCCTGTGAGAAGGCTTTTAAGTTTGTCATAGGCAGCAGTACCTACAATAAAAAGTAAAAGGGTGTACATGAACTTTTGGTACACTAAAATTAAAGACAATTCCAACAGCTGTGACCTTTAATTATAAATACATTAAAAATTATATCCTCACCAATTTTGATCCACTTTCTAGATGGAAGGTTTCCATGATTGCAGACCTTGTAGAGTGGGTCAGGGTGGTCAGTATGTTTATTTGCAACATGTCGCAGGAATGAATTCCACTTAGCCAGGATGAGGCTGCCAAAACCAGGTTTGGTAGATGTAGCACTCCAATAAAGGTGTCGGCGAATTCCCTTCATCCAATCCTGGATGATCTCACATCCCTTCTCTTTACTTGCAGCAAGCAGCTTTTTGGTAACTGAGCGGGCCACATGCCAAATGTCAAAGAAGTGAGTAGTGCCAGGGCAGTTTTCTCTAATCCATTTGGCTATACCTCTATGACGGTCAGAGATAAACACCCCAATTTTAACACCAAGCCGCTGCAGAAAGCCAAAGCACCGTTTTACTCCTTCAAGCTCTGTTTGGTAGCTGCCACCAGTCTCATTTGCCTGTAAGAAATTTTTTGAGAAAGAGATGTAATAAATCTTCAATAATTGGCGGGTCCAAGACATCTTGTTCTTAATAGATGCTTGAAACTATATTTTTACAACAGTAAGGTAAAAAAAAAAGTTCAGTTCACATAACAAAGTAAATGGGTAATTTTACTGAAAATTTTCATTGGATGACAAGAAGATGTGTTGTAAGGGTTCTATATCACTAGAACTGAATACAATTTTTCAAGGTTGAGTAACACCTTATTTTGTTTAACTGCACTCTCTCTTGGTTTTAATAAATGGTGGCTTTCATGTCATGTCTTTTATATGGAAGGGCTGCACTTATAAAACCTTCATACCTGAACAAGCTCAAAGTGTACAATTTTCATGATGGTTGTACATAGCAATGTGTATGCACCATACTTCGCTGAGTGCCCCATGGAGTCATACCGGCCATCCCCAGCCCAAACTACATCCTTCAGGTCCTTAACCTTATTGAGAAGGTCAGTCTGGTAGGACTCCCAATGGTGAATAACAGCTGGAAATAGGAACGATCTTTGGTGCTTAAAAAATGTTCTTGCAGAGTAACAAACCAGTCCCATGTGACGAAACACAAGGAGAATCTTGCTGATAGAGGCACCAGCCATCAAAACAGCAAGACTCAATAGGACATTACCAGCTGGATATTTTCCATGAGGCATCATCCTTTGAGAGGTCCACACATATCCCTTAATGCATTTGGCACACTTCTGCCTAACAGTCACCATTGTGCCATTTTGAACCATAGACACTTGAGGATTATTTTCTTTGCAGTTGAAGCAAAATAACAAAAAAATTTTCAAAAGCATTTCATAAAAAACAATAAATTTTGGCTGGTTGTAATGGTAGTCAGAAGAGTCTGCATCTGCCCTGAAAAGAAAAGAATAATATATATATACAATTATTGTACAGTACTGAAACAAAGAAAAGAGACCTTTTCAATGATTCATGGCTCACAAGTTTGAAAGTTTCAATAGGTAATCGATCCAAAGCATGACACGTTAATTTTACATCTTGAACGATGAAAACATAAATTAATTCTTGAAGAACTTAAGCCAAGAGAAATACTACAACAAAGACAAAAAGAAACACCCTGATTTTCAGATGAAAGCAGGAAGGAACTTATCACAAGAAGGTAACCCCAAGAGTGGCTTTTCCAACGACACCTAAACAATGGGCTACAGACATTAATTCTTACTTTATATCATTTGCATTTGATTCTGGTATTTCTTCCTCATCTTCTGTGGTTTGCTCTTCCTCTGAACTCGCTCCTGTTGGGCCCCACTCTTGGTCATTACCTTCCACAGCACCATCCTCCTCTTCCTCTCCAGTGCTTGACCATGAAAAATAATTTTGGCCATGTGAAGTACTCTCACTACTTGGCTGTGCAGATTCTCCTTCTTCTTCCTCTGTTTCGTTTTCAGCCACACACTAAATCAAAACCAAGAAAATGTTATATTATTCTTTTAGAGCATTACTTCAAGTTATTGAAAAAAATAAAATATGGTAGTAACCTGAGTAAAACTTACACTCTGAAGTTCAGCAATGGTGGCCTTCAAAGAACAGACCTCCTTTTTTAGACCTTTCACTTTGCTCTTCAGCCGTTTCTTCGCGCGCATTGCTTTTTGGTACTCTGCTTTGTGCTTGCATCCTTTACAGCTTGTTGTACCAGTATGCATAGAGGATGAGGTTGTACCATATGCTGCCGAGTTGTCTGAAGCAGGCTCCTCAGGCTCCTGAATTGTAGGCACCGTAACAGAGGCTGAGGTTGATGGGACGTTTATAACGTCCTCACCAGAAGTTGATGGTCCAGGCAAAGCAGTAGGCATTTGCATGTCTTTGGAAACAGCTTCTGATTCTGCACCTTGGTCTAAAGATGTTGTACCATCAGAAGCTGGTTCCAAAGTGGCAGGGGCAGTGGATGAGGAAGGCTTTTTCTTTTTCTTTTTAGGAGGCACATTCACTTTAGCCATAACTTCACGTGTTAACTAAAACAAGAAACAAAAAACAGGTAAAACTTATTGATGATGTTATTACAATGCCACTTCCGAAAAACATTATATATAAGCTAACTATTAATAAAATCTGATATGTCTGTAAAGAAAACAGCAATTCTTTTTCTAGGATAAAAAAGGAAACCCTTTTGACTGTTTAACTGGACTAATATAGTTTACCTATTGGCGTCGAATTATTGTCAACGACGACCAAAACTAAGGGTTTTTATTCTTCTCACTTTGTCGGAAGAAACCTAAAAAGAATGCGGCCGTCTTGTTTACTGACGTCACATCACACATCAAGGTCATTTTTAGACTCTCTTGAAAGTCACGAAGTGGTGAAAACTAAGCAAATCGTACATATCTTTAAATAGTTATGAAGACAAGTAAACGGTAGCTGGTATTCCTGACAAAGAAAAAATATGTGGGACTACTACTGTAGCACAGATCGCTGGAAATAAGCGTGTAAACATATGAAATTCTTACCTTCCTCTTTTCTCGCTGGCTGATCTTTTCAGGTGATTGAGGGGTAACAGAATCCCTCGTTGGCACGGCAGTCGCTTTTAAAAAGACTCTCATTTCAAGTTTATACTCTTTCTTCACAGATCTGACAACTGACATCTTCCTTTCATAGCAAGATTCGTCAAAATGTGCAGAACATAACGAAGCATACTTCGAGGTCGGGTCTTTATAATCATGCCTATGGCGACGCACAAATTGCACCCATTGAGCTCTTACAGACGGATCAGATGGAAACTCGTGCATACGTATTCCAGGCGTAAATGTCGTATTTTTACAACTTCGCTGGTTTGGGGTTCCAGCGGCGCAATATCGCCCTCCTCTTCGCGTCGCTTTCGGTGTTTTCGAGCTCTCCGCCATAGTTGCTTTGTTTGAATGATTCAAGATGCAACCAAAATTACGTAATTTACGTCATCAGCATAAAGTCACGTGGTAATTTGACCGCGCGATTTGAAGACCATTTTTTGGTACGAAACAGGCCAACTTCGATCGCTTATAAAATCGGCAGTTTTTACTCAAAACATCTCAAACTTTGGAATCGAGAATTTTAAATGATAAAGATTTTAACTGACTAAAAATAATTTTCGGTTCATATGCACTTTAAGGCGATTGAAAAATATCGGTATGGCCTCTGAAAAACTGTATCGAAACACCTTAAAGAACATATAGTGGGCAGAGGTGACCAAGTAATCTAGCCTATCCACCGACGTTTTAACTTTTTTTTTCGACAATCCGACAGCGCGCAAGCGTGGACGGGTAGCGCCAAAAAGAGAAAATAGAGGCTCTGTGAACAGGCTACACGTGATCATTTCCAACGCCATTTTTCACGTTTGCCGTTTATTTTTAAGATTAAAAGGTTGGTTTTCACGCTCAGTAAAGACAGGAGTAAAAAAAGACAGGACAAGACATGACATTTGTTATCACAATATTGCCTGTACAGTTTCTTTCTCGATGTCGAATGCACTAGGCAAATAATTAAACTACCAGTTACTATTACTAGTTTAACGAATTGATAAAGGAGAGTCAAACACCATCTCAGATTACAGAAAACCGACTGTTTGTGTGAACAGTTCTCAGATAACGTTCACTATAGGTGGACGGTATGGAGGGTTATGTCTTCAAGGTATACGCAAAGCCTAAAAGCACAAGCCGCTTTGATTACACACGGAAAACGTACGGCAAACGTGAAGCAAAACATGGTGCTTTATCTCTCTAATGCCCCTACAAAATAACAAGGAAAGAGACGGTTGCTTAAGTGTGCCAACCGTATTACAAGGGTAACGCTGATACATGTTGGCACATCTATGCAATCTGCTGTGTGTTTAAGTATTCGTTACAAACCTTGTATTACATGCTTTACTTGACAAAATCGTGGTCGTTTAACTAAGCGAAGCTGTGGTAGAGGAACCAGTCTTAAATCACCATTATCAAACCTAACTGACACGAGGAATTCACCCATTTCTGAAGTAGCTGTATTCTTCACGATACCAGTTCGGTACCACTCTGGCATTGCAGGTTTGTGAACAGCTATAACTGATGTATTGACTGATATTTCCCTCTTCGCTGGCTCCTTATCTATTATAAGCACTGGATCAGTCCGATTGTATACTTGTTTGAAATCGTTGCTGAATCTCAAGATGAACTCAATGTGAGTGTCATTTATCCCTGAGATGAAAGCCCTGTAGTAATTATTTGAGCGATCTCTTTGCGACCACAGTCCCCAAAACTTTGAACCAACCAGGATACAATCTAAAGAAAAACAGAACAGTGGTAAGTTAGTTTTCAAATGAAGGAAACATGAAAGCTATAAAGTTGAATGGAGGGCTACTTCAAACTATAGGTTTACGTGACTTACAAATTCCTGGCATAAGATTCAATAAAAGGCCTAATTTACACTGTGGTTTACTTTTAAAACTACTGAATAAGTTATGCACACATCATAACTTACCTTGTGTCACAATAGGCCATTTTACGGTTATGGATGGAGTTGCCTCTGTTTTGTACAAACCTGCCTGCTTTATTGTGCAAATCAAGTTGTTCTTATGCTATAAACTAGTATTTTTCAAGAGCAATTTCCATAACAAAGCAAAGGAGGTTTGTATAAAAAAAAGTCACCGTCAGCCTCACATTCACTCGAAGGCTAGGGTACTAAGTCTACAGCTGTAAAATAATGGTCTATTGATAAATAAATTCCCAAAAATAATATCATAGGTAACGAATTACGCCTTAATTTTGGCGCGAAATTTCAGCGTTAATTTGTTATTTCACATGAGAAATTACAAAATTACCATGGCAACCTTCCGTACGTCTCAGTGTCAAGATGGCGACGAAGTTTTAAAATGCCGTGAATGAAGATGTCAGGGCGCAAAAAGACGCTTTAGAAAACCTGAACACACAAGAAAACATCAAGAAGGATTCTAACAGGTATTTTGCCGAAATAGTCTGAAAAAATCTGACCTTTATAAGCCAAATTTAAGGTCTAAACATTTGAGAGAGTGGAGTTCTCGATCGATACGATCCAGGATAAACATGTCAAAAATCCAAGGTTGCTAACATAATTCGTCACCCATGATATTAATAGGTAATCAAATGGTATACTCGTGAAATTATTCCCTAATTTCACTCGTCACCATTTGATTACACATACTAATTTACTTTGAACAGAACGACAACACGACACTAAAATTATAATGTCAATACAAAGGTCACGAGATCCTCGCTCATATTTTCATTCGTTGTCTGGTATAGTTATACTTTTGTTGTAGCTGGGAAGTTACTGATTTGCTGTGATAGTGACATAAATCCAAATATTCTACGTTAAAAATGCCGGGACAGTGAGTGGCCATGGGCAACATCTATACTATGATCAAGACAAAATACACGCCCCTTCCATAAAGTAGTATTTGTTCTATACGCTCGTATGTGAACTGATATAAAAGAAATAAATACATAAATGTAAAAAAAAAAAATAAGATGTATATATTCTGGTGTCAATTTAACTTGCATCATTTACTTTAGCATGGCTCTCACTACGACTGCAATAAAGTTTGGAAATCAGAGCAACCTACAGATTAGTTAATTTTCAGCTGCTAGCAAAATACCGACTAATCCGTCGGACGAGCGCGCAATGCTCGAATCAGTTTCTCCAAGAGCAATGTCAAACTTTGTTTTGTGGGAAGAGTCACTTGTCGTGAACTTTTCAAAACAATATATAACAAAACAATTTAGATTCGGTTTTTGTAATATCCGGAATAATCAAGATCCACTTAAGTTATATCAGCCTCGTCCACACGCACCACCTCCACCTTAATTCCTTGATTATTCCGGATATCAGACGAACTTCATCCACTAATTGTTTATCAAATCATTCCTCTATCAGTACAATGAGATAATGCCATTACCAAGAGTAGGACGACATCCATATACTTCTGTTCTCAAGTAAACCAGCTGCGAGATGTCAACATCCGGGAAAATTTGTAAAGTGTTGGTAACAAACGGTTCTTTGAACTGGTATCTTACTACAGAGCGAGCGTCTTCTTTCCCCTCTATGATCTTAAAAAAAGGAAAGAAAAAAAGAACAACGAGAAAAGGTACCTAAAAAGAACAGGTTACTACACGGTCGAAACAAACAACCCTCTCAGAAACAACCACAACAACAACAACAAAACAATTCTTTACTGCGGAAAGAATCTAAAGTTATATAATAACGATAAATTGATTGTACAGCTACTGATTTTCTCTTTTGCTCTTAACAAGTGTACTTCACTTACGAAGGTCCTAATCTGCCTTGTTTCATTTCAATAACAATTAATGGTTTAAAGAATAAAATGTTACACGTAAAACAATATATATTCTGGGATGGGGATAGGAGATATATATCACCCCCTGTAAATTGATATCTAACAGGACAATTGCACGATGACGTCATTTTACTGCAACTACCAGAGTCCTTCATTTTTTGTTTTCTTCGGCAAATTAACACTATTGCTCTTTAATTCTCGGCGGGATTCACAAATTTAAACAAGAAAGCAAAAACGAAATGAATTCTGGTAGTTGTAGTCAAAATGAAAATGGCCTAAATTTGCATGAATTTCATGTTTCTATTAGTTTGGTAAAAGATATCAAATGAATATTGCCCTGTATTGCTGGCCAAACCTTCTATAGTAAGTTAAGGATAAAAAGTCTTCATCTCACAGGCAAATAATTTCAGCAGGGGCTTCTCATGCGCATTAATGTTTTGAAACTCTACATGTATGATATCATTATATCTAACCTTTTGTCTCCCATATTCTCTATAATCAACTGGCTTTGCACCAACGGAAAAGCGAAGTCCATATCGCTTCACCCAGTTGTTCAAGTTCGCTCCTCCCTGAGTAGCTATAGCCGTAATTTTGAACATATAGGTTTCACTGAGGTCGATCTGGAAAAACGTCTTTACTGATGTACCCCATGGGAAGCGTTCACGAAGCTGGCTTTGGTCAACGTAACGGAAGTCGGCCGACGTTGAGGTCTCCGTATGAAGTAACATTCCACAATCTGAAATTTTAACTAAAATTTCATTTTTCTCTCGTCATAACGCGTGGATAAGGAATTCTTAGTTAGCGTTGCAGTAGGCTTACGCGTCGTCTAAACATCAAGCGGTTTAGAGTGTCTGCGACGCGGGCTAGAAATTCGTAACCATATATTGTAGTTACTATAAATAGAGGTTATCCGTTATCCCCATCTAACTGGGGCGGGGGGGGGGGGGGGGGGGGGTGAACAATCATTAACTTACGACGACTTTAATTTCAAGACCATGTGGCTGCCGTAAAAATACGTAAATTTATGAAATCATGTTACGTGACATGCATTTTCTAGTGTGTCCATCACTTCACCAATATTCTAAGCTACGGCCGCTTCACTTTTTTTTACCCGCCCACCCGACGTGAAGTTATTTTTTTCGGAATATGGTGAGATGCTATTTTTCAGCTTCACTAAACAGTTATATCTTTGTTGAAGTCAATGTTACTTAGTAGATGAGAGCTTAGATATCAAGATGGCTATACCTGAATCTGTGTTGCAACTACTAGTTTTCTACCACTCTAACAAGCGATGTTGATTGAAAATTCGACTAATGAATTTTTTTTTATTTCAAAGAATGACAACAGCTGTGGAGGGCGAGCGAGCGAACGCGTAAGTGATAAATTTATTTGTTTTAAGGAAGGGCAAACGAAAATTTACATGGAAAACAGCTATCACAATGCAAATAGGTGGAAATAGGTGTTTCCGTGGTGGAAAAAAGCACAACAAACGAGTGACATGTCTCTTACTTCATTCGAACAACTGATCCGCGAACACCTCGTGAAACTGAACAAATTCCTCGAAGCCTGAAGGCGAATGTGTTCTTTTTCTGTCTGCCCCAAAGCTGTTGGTCTTTGTGAACCAAAATTTCAGTGAACATATTATAAATAAACACGAACGAACAGTATTACACTTATGTCTACATTCAGTGCCGTCGAGACCTGCCGACCTGTCTGCATCTTAAGAGCGTGTCTCCGTAAAAACCGACCAGTGATTTTGGATCAAAAAATTAATTTTCCTTATATTCTGGGATATTAAAGCCTCCACCTTAGTAGTTGCAAAAATGCATTTCGTTTGACCGAAACTGATAAATATATTTTTTTACGAATTTTTGAATTTCCGGGCGGTCAGCGCCGGCGCCATAGCCGTTCAAAGTGCGAAAATCGCTAATATTGACCGCGCTCTAGAAAACAAACACCTGGCTTAAAAAGACTGATTTTCTTTTCCGTATACAGCTACACCACTGTAGATTTCCTAGCCGTATCACAGTTCCGAATTATTTGTTTATTTCCAACGGCAATGATTTTTTCCCCAGCACGTGTTTTCGGCTTTCCATCAAAACACGAAAGTAGCTCAACTTTGAGGGTAATTTTAAAAAGTGTGGCACCTGTCTGAACTTCGCTATCTGTATGAATACAATCTAGGAATGATAATAAAACTCAACAAGGAATAACATTTTTGTGCTCTCCACGTTTTCAGAATAGGCAGCCGTTTGAATTACCAGAAATTTCGTAAACCAGATAATTAACGAACACTCGCCTTGTCGATCTGCTTGTCAAAGTCCAACTTCATTTGATGGCTTGATGGGTCTTATCCAAGTTCTTTCACATTTTAAGGTTATTTCTTAATCATCTGAAACTATATTGGCCGTTGATTCCATGTCCTTGGTCCGTTTTAAGAAGTTATCTTGTTTATAAAATGGCAGTATCCGCCAGCGTGACTGGTTCGTGACACCGTCCTGAAAGGTCTTTTGCTAAAATTAGTTGGATGCAATCTTGTTCATTGAGATTATACTCTTCAAGACATCGCAGTGAAATTTGTAGGGCAAATAAAACACTTTTCTTTGCAAATAAAACGCGATGAGTCGCTAACAAGGCGATTTAACCCAGTTCAGATTAAAGTTGAAATTTGCGTGACTTTTTGTATTTCATCCCCAGTCCTTCTGGACTGGACACAAATCAAACAAGGGGTAACGTGGCTACTGATACAGTAAAGTGTTCTTTCTCGGGCTTCGGAAAATCTAGTTGTGGAGGTTTTCGAGGTTCGGATACAGTATGTAGGTTGCGAGAATGCCAGGAAGATATAACGATCCACTTGAAGACATGCCATCTTTCAAAACTATCTGGAATGATGGAGTACGAACTGATACTAGTCAGGGCGGGGCTATTCGATGTGCCAAAACACCGGCAAGAAGAAATGTTCGTGTGTCCAAAACACAGACATAATTTGGGTCGCATCTGGCGTCCTTTGAGGACATGTCGATATCCTCTTCATTCAGGAGCAAGGAAAAAGCTAAAAAATAATCATGTTATCAACTTGGAGATGTCCAAGAATATTCACGCAATTTTTGGAATCACAATTCCCATTGGGTCAGGTAAGCATTCTACTACACAATATTTTACGTTTTCCCTTTTTTGAGGAGCAGCGATTGACACAGTTGGTTATTGCGTAGCCCTTGGAGTCTTCTGTGTGAGAGGTCTTGAGATTGATGTCCATGGCCAGGTGTGAGAAATTCTTTCCGTGTAGCTTCAAGTAGCTTAAATACCCGTAAAACGGAGTACTGATGAAGAGGGCGTTTAAAAAGGTTTGTCTGTCAGATAATGATGAAATGATCATTTCGAAGTACCGACGTATGTGAGGCGCCTTTACTTTTTAACTTTCAATAGAATAAAAGAACTCTTAAAACCAAGGTAAATGTCATGGTCAAGTATTCCGAATTGTGTAACAAACTTTAAATCTAATTATAAATAAAGACTAAAAGAGAAGGTCGAGCGAATAACCATTCAACGTTGTTGTATAACCTTGAAAGGGAATCGTTCCATAAGGTGTTTATTTTTCCGGCTATTTATATCATAACCAGTTATATTTTTTGGCAGCAGTGCCACGATGTAAGTGTAGAAATCTTGGATTGAGTAAATAACAAGTATGAAATGAACATTCTTGTTTTACATTGTTTGGTCAAGCGCGTTAGTATAATTAGGACAAGTATATTTGTTACAACACAGACGTTCAAAAATACACAAGTATTCCTGGATTTTTGCGAGATTTAAAAGGTGCTTAGAATGTCTTTACAGGACTGTCTATTTTTTACGTTGATTCATAGCGTTCTATTTTTCAAAGTAAGAGATAATTTCGGTAAAGTAGCCTACATGCACGTGACCCACGAAATTATGCGAAACACTTGGCAATGTTCCCCTTCTTCAAAAACCTTATTTTGTGAGTATCGGGGATTTTGTATTTGAAACGTTTTTTAACCCTGCTATATGCTATATCCTGAAAACTATTTTTCCGACACCTCAAGACCTAACCGCGAGATTAAAAACTGTTTTGAGTTTATTTTGCCAGTTGTCAATTATCAATTCAGTGTTGGTTCTAAAAATAAGTTTTACGCTACGAATCGACTTTGACTAAAAGTTAAATTCATCATTGTGATACTTTTTAATGCACAGCAATTTGCACTACTTGTGTCAAGAAGCAAAGACAAAAATATGAGGAAAATAAACGTTGGCTGGGGGAAAACACTGAGAGTGAGAAATTAGGGGAATATGAAGAGACAAGGTGTGTTTAAGGTGACTCGACCCAGTTTTTTTTTTGGGGGGGGGGGGGTACCATCCTACTTTGAAGCTCTCTGGTATCCCCACCTTTACTTTTATCGCAAGTCTAACACATAGAATGTATAACGTATAGATCAATCTACAATATAACATAAAATTTTTGGCGATCGGAGTAAATGTCATGTGGTTATAATGCCACGCCCCTTTGAGGTCTGAGTCAAAAATCTGCTGTTGCCGGTATTTTTTCGTGAAAATTTCTCGGCTACACATAGTGCGCATTAGTGCCTTGCCCAACCAAAATCGCAAAGACCCAATTCGAGAAATTCAGCGTTTCCAAATTTAGGTCATAATTTTTGCGAAAATGATAAGCAAACTTTACACGATTATATCTAATAAACTATGAGATTCATCCCTTTATTTTGGGCATCGTTATAACAGATGGGTCCTTGCAAGTCAGCAAAGAGCTTTAGGGCCTTGTAAATGCGCGCGATTTCGAGCAAAGCAAACATATAGAAATTATAGTTTTCGCTATTTGTTGACGTTTGTCAGCGTTTAAGAGCCTTCTCACGAAAACAGCATTTTCTTAAAAATTCGTAGTTTTTTTTCCTTCAAATTTTTTCAGAGCCACAATTGACACGATGAGCCGCAAGCAGTAAAATTTCTGTCCCGTAATTTAATCAGTTAAATCATCAAAGTTGACAGGTCTTTCTGATGATCAAAGCGACCGTTCGGTTTACCATTTACACCTTCAGTGCGAAGACTGTCACGGGAACATTAACACCTTCAGGATAATTGCTTACCATAACAGTGGTAGGTCGCGCGCGTCTGGTCGGTTTCGAAGAACGTGATCGTGACTGTTGTTTTCATTCAGTGACTGTGTGCGTTGATATGCCAACGTTTAAAACAGACTGCAACATTAAATTTTTGTTATAAAAGCAGAGAAGCTGCTGAGTAGAAACTAAACCGTCCCAGACTTATTCCGTTTCATTCGTGTACTTTCATTTTGATGGGGTCTGTATGATGAATTTAGTTCTGCCTTCTAATCAGGCACGTAAACAACATAGAGATAAAACATTTCATTTTGCTTTTGTGGAGTAAAAATTAATCTTAAAAAAGTTAAACTAGTGGACCACTTTCTCCGCGTACTTGTAATTATAGGCATTTAATATGTCGCGCTACAGTGCGAAAATCTTCTTGTCGTGGATTAGATTTCAGTATACATATTCTTCATTTCGCGCCAGAATAAATTAGTTTGCGCGCAAAGGGCTTCTAAAAAAAGATCACAGGGTTTGTCCCGCGTCGAGTCCTCCTTCTGGAGATACGTCGGCATGGTAGCTGGAATACATTGCCGAGGCGAAGATCTGGCATTTTTTCCTCCTCGTCTTTTTTTCTCCGCGACGTTTGTTTATATTTGTAGTGAGAATGCCGCGCATATCGGTGGATTTTACTTCAGTCAAGCGGCTTCAGTTCCTGCGGCTTGCTACTCATCATAAAGAAGAGTGCCGGAATCGCTTTGTTCGCCTTTAACGGATTTGTTGTCGAATGCAAGGTAAAAGAACGGACTACTGTAAGGTAAGAATTGAAGTTTAAATTTGTTTCTCGGCGAAAAATAGTGCATACAACTCGTGAAACCCGTGAGTATTACCTCCGTTTAATATACCGGATGTCATGCGATGACCCCTCGCTTTTACGATGGATAGGACAGATACAAACAATAATTTCTTTCGCAACGTTTAGTATCATTTACTTAATATGGAGATCATCTAAGGACGATTTTTCGTTATATATGCTTCATTTCTTGGCTTATTCCGGCTACGTGCGAAGAATTAGATGACAATGTTTGTGTGCTATAATTATACTGATAATTTCTTGCACCTTGAAACTCATGAAAGCCAAACTTCTTTAACCCTAGCAAAAAACTCTTTTAATGGAGAAACTCAACCTGATAGTTGCACTAAAATCTAATAATTGTTACTGCATTTGCATGCTCTCTGTAACCTCGTGGGTAGAACATACCTGATGGTTACATTAATAATAATCACTGCATTTGCTCTCTGTAACCTCGTGGGTAGAACATACCTGAAGGTTACGTTAATAATAATCATTGCATTTTCTCTTTGTAACCTCGTGGGTAGAACATACCTGATGGTTACATTTAAAATAATAATCACTACTTTGCTCTCTGTAACCTCGTGGGTAGAACATACCTGAAGGTTACGTTAATAATAATCATTGCACTTTCTCTTTGTAACCTCGTGGGTAGAACATACCTGACGGTTACATTTAATAATAATCACTGCATTTGCTCTCCGTAACCTCGTGGGTAGAATATACCTGACGGTTACATTTAATAATAATCACTGCATTTGCTCTCTGTAACCTCGTGGGTAGAACACACCTGAAGGTTACGTTGGTAATAATCATTGCATTTTCTCTTTGTAACCTCGTGGGTAGAATATACCTGACGGTTACATTAATAATAATCACTGCATTCGCTCTCTGTAACCTCGTGGGTAGAACATACCTGAAGGTTACGTTAATAATAATCATTGCATTTTCCCTTTGTAACCTCGTGGGTAGAATATACCTGACGGTTACATTTAATAATAATCACTGCATTTGCTCTCTGTAACCTCGTGGGTAGAACATACCTGAAGGTTACGTCAATAATCATCATTGAATTTTCTCTTTGTAACCTCGTGGGTAGAACATACCTGATGGTTACATTAAAAATAATCACTGCATTTGCTGTCCGTAACCTCGTGGGTAGAGTATACCTGATGGTTACATTAATAATAATCATTGCATTTTCTCTTTGTAACCTCGTGGGAGAAAAAATTAATGCCTCTCTCCCGGAAATTTTGCCCTGTCTTTTGAGCATAGTGATCTTTGGGTAGCGAAAACAGGTAAAACGCTTTTTTTAACAACAGCATTTATGTTATTTGGCTTTTTGAGGGAGGTTAAACATTAATGGGATAGAATATAAAAAAAGCTGATAAAGCGGAAAAAGTTATCTTTAAAAAAAGGGGGTTTGACAATGTCAAGGAGTGAAATAAGCTGAAGTTTTGTAGTTAGCCCGAAGAAAACCTGTTCCTGCGTGAAAACCAGTTCTGATTCCCTTCTCTTAACTAGAAGAGATGCATATCCCTGTGAACCAGTTTTTTAACTAGGAGCGATTCCCACTCACTTAAGATACTTTATTGACACGAGTTCCTATTGCAATGTATGTCTAATTCAAGCTTAGCCGCGTGATAGCTCTTCATTAGCGAAAAGGTCCAAGTGATATTTTGATTGACGTGTTGTTTTGGATCCTGAGGTTTTTTAACACCTTTTCTCTAGCTTAACTAGCGAAGATATTCTAGGAATTTGCCCTTCAATTCCAAATTCTTTGATGTGCCGCCAGATGCCGTGCAAAAATATCACCTCTTGCGGCTCCTCGTGAACTAACTACCCGGACTCTGACTTTCATGGTCATTGAAATTTGAAAAACTGTGACATTACCTTCTCTAAGCCCAGACTTGAGTAAACAAGATCAGAAAGGACTGGGCAACAAAATTTACATCAGTGGATGTGGCTGTGAAAAAATCTACACCATTTATGTTGGCGTCCGAATCATTAACTGACGTAGAAACCCTGCAGATGGGATGGGCACTAAGCAAGGCCCACGCAGGTTCCATCCGGTTTTCTCGTGAGGTTAAAGAATATCTTACAGCCAAGTTTGAAATTGGTGAGCGAACTGGCCGCAAGGAGGACCCTGTTCAGGTTGAAAAGGATATGAGAACAGCACGGAATGTGAATGCCAGGGTCCAGTTCAATGAATTTCCGCGCAGCGTGGGGTCCTGGGAAGGACGTGGAAACTGTAGTAGCGTGGCCATGGTTTCTCAATTCTCTTAGCTGAAATGTGTTGAACCATTTTTGTCAGTGCGTTTATGTTAAGCTGAAGAAGAAAACGTATCGAAGTATGGCGATTCAATGTTAATTACATCGAACTTTACAGAAAATGTTACGAAACAACCGTGTCACGCTCGCAACTGATGACGCTCTCTATTACTTTTATACAAACTAGATAAAAGATGCCGTTGAAGGACAGGTTTTAAACAAAAAATTCGATGTTTTTAGAGTTAAAGCGGCTACTTCAGGAGCAAAAATATCCTCTACAAAAACCAAGAGGGACATTACAACCTAAGAAGTTAATAAACAAGTGAACGAGCTAGTATTTGTTCAGGTCATCACCCAATGCAGGAGAACTGGGGATGAAATACAAAGTCACGCATTTTTCAAGTTTGTCAGAAGACTTGGTTAAAACGCTTTGTGAGCGACTCATCGCGTCGTATTTGCAAAGGAACGTGTTTTATTTGCCCTACAAATTTCACTGCGATGTCTTGAAGAGTATAATCTCAATGAACAAGATTGTACCCAACTAATTTTAGCAAAAGACCTTTCAGGACGGTGTCACGAACCAGTCACGCTCGCGGATGGCTGCCATTTTATAAACCAGATAACTTCTTTAAACGGACAAAGGACATGGAATCAACGGCCAATATAGTTTCAGATGATTGAGAAATAACCTTAAAATGTGAAAGAACTTGGATAAGATATATCACGCCATCAAATAAAGTTGGACCTTGACATGCAGATCGACAAGGCGAGTGTTCGTTAATTATCAAGTTTACGAAATTTCTGGAAATTCAAACGGCGGTCTCGTCTGAAAACGTGGAGAGCACAAAAATGTTATTCCTTTTTGTGTTTTACTATCATTCCTAGATTGTATTCATACAGATAGCGAAGTTCAGACAGGTGCCACACTTTTTAAAATTACCCTCAAAGTTGAGCTACTTTCGTGTTTTGATGGAAAGCCGAAAACACGTGCTGGGGAAAAAATCATTGCCGTTGAAATAAGCAAATAATTCGGAACTGTGATATGGCTAGGAAATCTACAGTGGTGTATCTGTATACGGAAAAGAAAATCAGGCTTTTTGAGCGAGTTGTTCGTTTTCTAGAGCGCGGTCAATTTTAGCGATTTTTGCAGTTTGAAAGGCTATGACGCCAGCGCTAATCGTCCGGAAATTCAAAAATTCGTAAAAGAATATATATATCTCTTTCGGTCAAACGAAATGTATTTTTGTAACTTCTAAGGTAAAGGCTTTAATATCCCAGAATATAAGGGAAATTAATTTTTTGATCCAAAATCACTGGTCGGTTTTTACGGAGACACGCTCTTAAGTTTCCTTTCTACCGCCGAAACTGACGTTCTCGTTCCAGTCCTTTCCCAGTCAACAGACGGCGTCGTCGTGGTTCTTAAGTTCCCAAATGTTACGATAAGGACGACGAAGACGGTGGAATCAGTTCAACTGAACGGCGTCGTCGTAAGTTTCGTCGTGGTTCTTAAGGGACTGGTCAAAAAGTATAGGAGGGGGGGGGGGTGGGTCGGAGCATTTGGAAATGTGGTTGATAAAGAATACATGACCCACCCCCTCCCTTCGGCACAAAAATGACTGACCCACCCCTAAAGCAAGGTTGGAAATTGCATGACCCACCCCCTAGTTAAAACATGGATGTTTGGTTTCCTCTTAATAATCCAATAAAACCTTGTTCTGTGTTTGACAAAATTTGTTGATTCACTGCTACCAATATCAAAATCACAGAAATCATACCTTTCACTGAAAAGACAAATGTGAAAAACTGAACATTCCTTGTTTCGACTGACGTTATGAGTCTTGACACAAATATACAGCAAAACGAGGGTATGTTGAAATTGTCTGTCACAAAGCATATGAAATTTCTACAAAGACAACCCATTCCTACACATTACTTGCCGGAAATGCTTAGATTAATCGATCCTCAAATAAAATTTCTTCCACTTCAATGAAAAGCACTACCTACAAAACCATGGAACTGCAATGGGCACAAAGACAGCAGATTTGATTCCTTTGCCAATATTTTCATGACATATTATTGAAACAACAACTCTAAGCAAAACTGTATTTAGAACAACAGTTTGGAAATGCTACATACACGATATCTTTGCGCTATGGGACATGAGTAAACCAGACATCGAAGCCTTCATTGAACAAACAAACTTACATCACCCAACTATTGAATTCACGGCCGAAACATTTGACACTGAGACTGCGTTTTTAGACACGGTTGTATACAAAGGCACAAGATTCAGGGAAAAATCTATCCTTGATGCAAAGACACATTTTTAACAAAGGCAAACCTTCTTGAACACACATTTCACCTCGTGTCACTCTCCAAATGTTAAAAAATAAGGATTTGTCAAAGGAGAAGCCTTGAGAATCCTACGAAAAAACTCCTCAGAAACAACCTTTGAGGAAAATAATTCAAATTTAAAAAATAACGCTTGATGGACGGAGGCTAACCACAAACTTTGATAGAAAACATACTATCAGAAATAAAATTCACAAAAGGGAGTCTAAACTCCTAAAACAAAACAACAAGGAGGAAAAAGAAATATTGTCATTCGTGACACAATACTAGCTCTCAGTGTCTACTATAAAGGAAGCTTGAATGAAAAAATGGAATCTTATACAAAACCAACCGTAACCTCAATAAATTTTTAAAGAACCACCAATCATTTCCTTAAAAAAAAGGAAAATCATTAAAGGACATGCTCGTAAGAGCCAAAAAAAAAAAAAAGGTTAACAGAGGGTTCCACGCCCGTATAGATGTGCGGCCTGTCACCCTTTTATACTTTCTCGCACAACAGGTTTGTGAGTATTTTAGCAATAATTCCAGCTGGCTGTGTTTTATATAACAACTGTAGTCAACTGTCTTGTTAGTAGTTAGTGTTTATCTATGTAATAAATAGCGTGACCCACCCCCTAAGGGTAGCTAAAAATTGCACGACCCACCCCTTGCACAAGGGTCAAAACCTCATGACCCACCCCCTCTCTTCTCCGGCCCACCCCCCCTTATACTTTTTGACCAGTCCCTAAGTTCCCTAATATTACGATAAGGACGACGAAGACGGTGGAATCAATTCAACTAAACGGCGTCGTCGTGAGTTTCGTCGTGGTTGTTAAGTTCCCTAATATTACGATAAAGACGACGAAGACGGTGGAATCAGTTCAACTAAACGGCGTCGTCGTGAGTTTCGTCGAGGTTGTTAAGTTCCCTAATATTACGATAAGGACGACGAAGACGGTGGAATCAGTTCAACTAAACGGCGTCGTCGTTAGTTTCGTCGTGGTTGTTAAGTTCCCTAATATTACGATAAGGACGACGAAGACGGTGGAATCAGTTCAACTAAACGGCGTCGTCGTTAGTTTCGTCGTGGTTGTTAAGTTCCCTAATATTACGATAAGGACGACGAAGACGGTGGAATCAGTTCAACTAAACGGCGTCGTCGTTAGTTTCGTCGTGGTTGTTAAGTTCCCTAATATTACGATAAGGACGACGAAGACGGTGGAATCAGTTCAACTAAACGGCGTCGTCGTTAGTTTCGTCGTGGTTGTTAAGTTCCCTAATATTACGATAAGGACGACGAAGACGGTGGAATCAGTTCAACTAAACGGCGTCGTCGTTAGTTTCGTCGTGGTTGTTAAGTTCCCTAATATTACGATAAGGACGACGAAGACGGTGGAATCAGTTCAACTAAACGGCGTCGTCGTTAGTTTCGTCGTGGTTGTTAAGTTCCCTAATATTACGATAAGGACGACGAAGACGGTGGAATCAGTTCAACTAAACGGCGTCGTCGTTAGTTTCGTCGTGGTTGTTAAGTTCCCTAATATTACGATAAGGACGACGAAGACGGTGGAATCAGTTCAACTAAACGGCGTCGTCGTTAGTTTCGTCGTGGTTGTTAAGTTCCCTAATATTACGATAAGGACGACGAAGACGGTGGAATCAGTTCAACTAAACGGCGTCGTCGTTAGTTTCGTCGTGGTTGTTAAGTTCCCTAATATTACGATAAGGACGACGAAGACGGTGGAATCAGTTCAACTAAACGGCGTCGTCGTTAGTTTCGTCGTGGTTGTTAAGTTCCCTAATATTACGATAAGGACGACGAAGACGGTGGAATCAATTCAACTAAACGGCGTCGTCGTGAGTTTCGTCGTGGTTGTTAAGTTCCCTAATATTACGATAAAGACGACGAAGACGGTGGAATCAGTTCAACTAAACGGCGTCGTCGTGAGTTTCGTCGAGGTTGTTAAGTTCCCTAATATTACGATAAGGACGACGAAGACGGTGGAATCAGTTCAACTAAACGGCGTCGTCGTTAGTTTCGTCGTGGTTGTTAAGTTCCCTAATATTACGATAAGGACGACGAAGACGGTGGAATCAGTTCAACTAAACGGCGTCGTCGTTAGTTTCGTCGTGGTTGTTAAGTTCCCTAATATTACGATAAGGACGACGAAGACGGTGGAATCAGTTCAACTAAACGGCGTCGTCGTTAGTTTCGTCGTGGTTGTTAAGTTCCCTAATATTACGATAAGGACGACGAAGACGGTGGAATCAGTTCAACTAAACGGCGTCGTCGTTAGTTTCGTCGTGGTTGTTAAGTTCCCTAATATTACGATAAGGACGACGAAGACGGTGGAATCAATTCAACTAAAAGGCCGCATAAAAATCGTTGGCTGTTTTCTTCCTTTTTTTCTGCCACTGTGTATGTGTTATTACTTACCCAAGCAAATTGTACTGTTATTGGACTGTAAAAGACCAAATTGAAATATGACTTGTCATATTGACGGTCAATATTTCAGATGTTACTTCACAGCAGTATACCAAGATTATTCCACGTCTTGAAATTTTCGACGAACAACAACAACAACAATAATAATTAATAAACTATGAACAGGTAAAAAAAACGCGAAATGGTTATTTGCTTACACAATGGAACTATAGAATTCAAAGTTACCACTTAGCTCACAGATGTATGCCAAATTTTTTCAAAAGTTTTGAAATTATTCCTAATTCTGGTAAAACAGGAGACTACATGGGAAAATCAGATACTTACCCAAGCACATTGTCCTGTTATTCGACTCCTGGAAACCTTTTGGACATTTACAAGTCTTGTTGTCTTGTGACATTTGGAATCCATTTGGACACTTACAATAGTAACTTCCTGGACTATTGATACACAAATGGCTGCAGTTGTTTTTAACATTCTCATTGCATTCATCGATATCTGTGACAGACCAAATTGAAAAATGACTTACCAATTGGACTTTCAGTAGTTACTTCACAGCAGTATACCAGAATTATATTAAGTCTTGTAATTTTCGACGGTTTGAAATAAAAACTATGACAGAAATCAAAATCTTTTCACTTTAAGGTCAGTTTATACTTGAACAAAGAATAATAGCAGCAACACTAATAATTAATAAACCAGGAACCGGGTTAAAAGAGTACGAAATGGTAAATAAAACTATATATATATTTAAAGCTATCACTTAGCTTATGCCAATTTTTTTCGAACGTTTTGGTATCATTCTTAACTCTGGCAAAACACCACTTACTTGCACATTGTTATATAAGATTGTGCCTGGTGTCAAGTTACTATTTCCACCACTATTATCTTTACCATTACTACATATTCAATTTCCTCTAAGATTATTTCAATATCAATCACATTTTCATCACAGTTGCAATAAATGTTACCCTTGCAGGTCGTCCTATTGTACAACTGAAACCCAGTTCGGCATTTGCAACGATAACTTCCAATGGTATTTTCACAGTCGTGGCTACATCCACCTTTATTGTGTTGTTTACATTCATTTACGTCTGCGTAGAGAATATATAATAGAAACAGTCACTAACGCGAGGAAATGAGTGTTAAACACCAAAAAAGAGAACAGGAAAAGGAAAAGTAACAAAAAAAAGAAAGAACAACAACAACAACAACAAAACAAAGCAAAACAAAAATACGAAACACCATTTTATTTGTTTCGATGCATGATGGTCATGCAACAATCGGGTAAGTGTGGTACCGCTTCCAATATCACCTCAAATATAATCTGCGTTCAGACTCTATTTTCGTTTCGCTTTAGCCGGAGAGACTGAAAAAACCTTGTATGAAACGTCCCCCACTATATATATATATATATATTTTCGTTCCACTTGGCAACAACAGTTTAAGAGCCGATCAAATGGTCGCAGGAGCACGGCCTAGTTGAGGGGGGTTTTAGCCGGTCCAATTTTAGCGTGATAGCGTAAGAGAGAATGTATGAGAGCTACTGAAAATGGGGCTGATCACAGGCTACTACTAGCATTACCGCTACCACGACTCTTATCACTACCACTACCATCACCCTCACCGATACTATTACTCGAAAAATACCAAAACCACTACTACCACCACCACCATTAACAGTGCCAATGCCAATTTTAACAGTTGCTGCTTAGACGTACGCAAGGGTCATTCTACAAGTAATGAATTTCGACGACTTCAAATGAAAATGCACGCATTATTTTAAAACTGACAAAAAATTAACGAAACAATGAACAGATTGTAAAATACGAAATTTTCATTTCCTTAAATTTAAAAAAGAAATTTTTCATTCTAAATTCTGGCAAAATGCCAAATTTTGTGTTTACTAAGGTATTAAAGTTTTATAACCGCAATTCGAGAAATTTATTCAACAAATTTAAGGGGAAAATAAAATGCTACTTACCCAAGCACATTGTCCTGTTTGCCGACTCCTGGAAACCTTTTGGACATTTACAAGTCTTTTTATCTTGTGACATTAGGAATCCATTTGGACACTTACAATAGTAGCTTCCTTGAGTATTGACACATTCATGGCTGCATTCGCCTTTAAACTTCTGGTGGCATTCATTTACATCTGTGTGAGAAATAAAATTGGCACGGTATGATGCACTGCTCTGCAATAAGACAGGCTTGTTCTTTCCTTGTAGAGAAGGAAAAATGAGAACCTCAAACTTACATACTACTATATATATATATATATATATATATATATATATATATATATATATCAAAAGTTTTCTCCCTTTCTGCTTGGCATACATCCCATGGCTTGTTTTTAATAACCAGCTAACGTTAACCTAAATTTGAAAGATCTTTGCTTGCATCTTATACAATAAACGTCAATAGTAAGCTAGAAGACTGAAAAAGGAACAAAGTAGACGCTGTGGGTCGGTTGTTTTAGAGTGCAGAATTGGGAAAATGGTGGGAGATTTCACACGATAAGCTTAAACAAAATAGTCGGAAATACTGCGGCCACACAACTAAAGCCAAAATGCTCAAAAATTTCTACTGGAAGGATGAGCCTACTGCAATATGAAGATTATCTGTCCTCGCATGACAACAATTGCGAGAGTCAGACAAATATTTTGAAGATGGGGAATTTAACAATCTATGTAGGCATGTCTTGGCCTTGTACACTTACAGTAGTTTAATAGATTGAATGAATAAAACACTAATTTAAATTCGGCTTTCGTTTTATATCAAGAATTATGATATGCAAACGATACTCAGTCCTATCAAATAAAATGGCGAGCATTCTTAAGATAGTAATGATCAATTTCAGTGAGAATGTATGAGGGTTACTTGAGTTGTGCCTGGTGTCAGGTTACCACTTTCACTACCACTATCTTTAACATTACTACATATTTAAGTCATGCAAAGTAAGTGTTGTTAAGGTGGCTCGATACAGTTTTTCAGGGCCAATACCTCCCAAGTTTGAGCATAAACTACGTCGCCATAAACAAAGTTTTGGAAAAATTGCCACCACAGTTGTATTAGATGAAGATGAAAATTTGTTATGATCAGGGTTGCAACGGCCTTAGAGTTGTCACAGCAACGAAATGACGCTATTACCTATTTTAATTGCAGCAGTATATCTCGGCACTGGGAACTGCTCTTCGAAAATCATTCACGGGAGCTTTTTCCTCCAATAGCAGCCTCGATGTTCGTGAAGTTTAAGCGAAATCTGTAAGAGCGTTATCGAGATATTTTGGGATAAAGATTTTGTCGTTAGAAATACTGTAAAAAATGGACAATCTTGGTGTTCGGCTGTTATCTGTAGAAAACGAAGCGCTTTTGACATGCAATTTCACCTCATAGTAGTTTCAATCTTTTTAAAAACGTGTGTGAAAGATCAAGGAGATAGCTCCAGCCGTTTGCTAGAAAGAAGGATTTGATTACTATGTATCGAGGCGCTCTTGTTAGCGGTTTTTTTGAACATTTTGGTCTACTTTAACAAATTAGCGAATAATTTCTAAACCGCTCGATAGATTTTTTTAAAAATTTAGGATTCTTGAGATTACACTTCCTTTTATATGACCTTTTAGTTTCAAGGTTATTGATATATTGTAAGGCAGTAAAATAAGGGCTACAATTCGCTAATATTTTGACCGAAATTTTGTGTTTACAAGTGTGAGCCTCTCATTATTCAGGGTATTGTGTCCAAGTTTCATATTTTCGTGCACAACAAAAGCTAGCATTTTTGCATATTTCAAATGCATTGTTAGTTACTGCTGTTCACGTGAAAATGAAACTTGGAGACAATGCCTTGAATAATTAGAGGCTTTCACTTGTAATGACGAAACTTCCGATAAAAAAGTAACGAATTGTAGCCCTGATTTTACTGCCTTACAATATATCAATAATCTTGAAACTAAAAGGTCATATAAAAGGAAGGTTAATCTCAAGAATCTTACATTTTTAAAAAAATCTATCGAGCGGTTTAAAAATTATTTGCTAATTTGTTAAAGAAGACCAAAATGTTTACAAAACCGCTAACAAGAGCGCTTCAATACATACTAATCAAACCCTTCTTTCTAGCAATCGGCCTGAGCTATCTCCAATGAGCTTTCACACAACAGCAAGTGGTAACTTTTGCGCATGAGTCAAGCTTGCTGGGAAGCACTTGTTGACCGGAAATCGTAATCGCCGAAAGCTGCCGTGAAGCACTCTCAAGGGAGATTTTTTTGCATACCCAGTCAATAGCAGACATGTATTGTAGATTGGATACTTTGGCTAAGCCATGTTGAAGTGTCATGTATGGTAGAAGGACCATTTAGCTGGTTAATTTTCATTCATTTGGCTCCTCTGATGAAGCAGATAAAGCGTTCACGAGGTCGTTTGTTGTGATATGTTGATTTGTTGACATTCAAGCGGTCACGGATTTCTGGGTTATCGTCCATGATCTGCAGAGCTGCCTAGCATTTAGGTAATATATACCCCTTTATTTACTTTGTGAAATGTGGAGCAGCATTATCGAATGTTATCTGTTGAAATTATAGCAGCCTGAATTCAACGTAATTTATTTCACCCCGTATTTTGGTAGTATTTGACCCTGACCGTACAGCGAGATCCAGTTATACATCCCACGGCACAAGCGACTAAACAGGTTAAACTTCTCTTTCGGTCGAGAGATACTAATGACCGAGTTACGAGTTGAGTTGAGTTTGAGTTGAGTTTGAGTTGAGTTTGAGTTAAGTCTGAGTTAAGTTTGAGTTACCGTTGCTTTCATTTTTGTTAACTTAAAAGTGGTTAATGGAAGATCCAGATCGTTTTTACACAAAATTGACCGACTGTTCGTTTTTTCACGAATGAAAAAGTGTTTAATAATTTTACATTCCCAAACGTGAAGCGTTGAATTGTCCTCATTTTGTTGGCCTTGACGGTCAAGATGACCGGTCACATTCGATGATATTGAAATGAACTAAAGTTTTCTATGCTGTTTTTTCCCGCGGCAATTTAATGGGTTCCTCCCGTAGAAAACAAAAAACTTCAAAAAATATTCAAAGTAAGGACTAAAATGTTGATTACTTTGTCAAGTTTGGTAGACAAAGCAACACTGTATTCAATGAAGCGATCCTTTCTATCAAAAGTGAACGATACGATAAGTTCTAAATCTCTTTTTGTTGGTTTGAACGGTTTGTTTACATCGAGCTGAGCTATGCGCGGGCTAATCACGCCATCATAATTTTGAAAAAAAGTTTTCGCTAAAAACTTGGCAAACTTGCGTTATTTACTCATTTTGTTCGACGCATGTTTCTTTGAAAAACTTCAGAAAGATGTTCTTTCGAATTTTTTATGTTTCAATGAGTAATTTATGGCGTGAAAAGTCGGGTTTTTCGAAACTTTTTTGCAAAACAAAAACCTGATAACGCGTATAGCAAGAATTTTTGTTTTGAGACGGCAATACTGCACTTTAGTATATACACACTCAGTGATCTTGGTGATTTAAGCAATCTGATTGGTTCGCTATCTCGGACTATTCAACAATATTCACCTCCTAGCGAGTGGATAATGTGTGAGCTCGGTGTTTTTCCCGTTTTTTTTAGAGAACGATCTTTTAAAAGTCGACAAAATCCTAGGGCTGACTTTTTTTAAGGCAAGAAAAGACTTGGAAGGATTCAATACGGCGTTTTTCAATTTACTGTAGCAGGAGTTTTGTGCTCAATGGATTGTTTACAACTCCCGTGTATTCGCGTAGAAGAAGCCGTTTCGTGAACTCAGCGTTTTCTAAGAAGAAAATTTTGGCTCAAAAATCGAAGTTTATTTATGACAAACAAATTTAAAAGGAAATGTTTGCAGAAATTCTACATTTCAAGTAAACAGGAAAAAGAATGATACAGGAAGACGACCTCTTACCTCGAGCAACCGAGCCGCCATTTTTGTCAGCACTTCATGCGAAGAGAGACACAACATGCCCTTTTGGCTATAAACTTGGCGAGTCAATAGAAGACAACACAGCTCTACTTTTTTTCTCAGGTAAGGAAACAGTTCAAACTTTTAGCGATTCCATTGAAGCCATTACGCTGTTGTTTGCGAAATGAGTAAACTTGTGAATTGCCATGTTTGAAAATTCTGCAAAGATCTATTTTTAAACTTACGCGTGATTTGATCTGTCAATCAAATCCTACTTTTGAATGGTTTCCTTTCTGATTTTGTTGAGATCACTTCGTGTGTATATACTAAAACAATTATTCTTCTCAATCTCGGTGAATAGTGGCTTTGGGAATATTTACCTCGCCGCTTTCGCGGCTCGGTAAATATTTTGCCACTATTCACCTCGATTTCAAAGAATAATTGTTAAATATTGACGGCTAGTTGGATCTCCGTATTGAGCCGAAATTGAGCCATCACGAGGAACACTGCTTCGCGTCGCGCCAGAGAGAGAGGAACCTGGGAGCGAGGTAACTCCGTTTACAAGATGGCGGCTAGGCAAGTCGCAGGTAAAACTCCAGGGATGTTTGCTGGTGGAATAATCGACGACCTCCCCGACCAATTTAAGAAAAACGGAATTACTCAAAAATGGCTCACAGGCATGGCTCGCATGACTCGCACCGTGGCTCGCGTGGCTCGCAGATTTGGTTGACCCAACTCGATCGGGTATTAAAAACTAAAATACCACCTCAAAAATAATAATTTTTATATAAATAATCCGCACATTTTATGTCGTGTGGATAGTATTAACGACATTTTAAGTAAAAACGGTAACTACAACTTAACTCAAACTTAACTCAAACTCAACTCAAACTCAACTCAACTCTTAACTTGGTAAATAGTCGATCCCCTTTCGGTCACTCCGTATTTTCACTTTTAATGGTTAATTCAAAGGGGGGAAGTTCGAGTATTTTGATACTATTTAGCGGCATGAAATCAACAAGCAAATTTCCTACTCTTACAAGTGAGGCCGTAGTCGGATGTTTCCTTCCATTTTCGAAAATTTGCTTTTCTGGTTTACATTGGTGCTCTATGGCGATTACTTATTCTCAGAGATTAAGAGATCGAGGCGGTGGATTGTGAAATATTATTTGCTAAAACTTCGTTTAAGATAGACCAATTTTTCTTGTCCTTTTCAACCTTGTTTTCAGATTTTTCGTGAACGTGTAAAAATTTATCCCAACAAAACTTATTTGTAAAAGCATTGTTTCGGAACACTCTTTCATTCTTGAATGTTTGATTTTGCATCCAAGGGGGGGAACACTGATGAATTTGCGTTTTAATAATCATGCACTGTAAGCTCTCAGATTCATTGACAAGAACCCTCACCATTTTGGAAGATGATTTTATTCTGATAATTATTCTATGATGATTTGTTTATACATATAAAATTGGCGCCTAAAACAATTTTAATGTTATGCTTAAAATGTTTACATAATGTCTTGAAACATAACTGAAATCAATATAAAATATGAAAATACACATATGTGCATTATTTTCCTTGCCCTACTGTAAAATATGATAAGTGTGATTTAATGTATTTTCATATGACCATTGCAATATTACTCCCACTTTGACACCAGCACAAGTTCAAGTGCAAAACAATTTTTTCCCTTGTTCAGCTTTGCACTGGCTGGACTGCCATTCCTGTTTGAAGCACAGACTACACTGGACATGAAATCTCTGAATTTGATTCCTTGCATTGGCATCCACATAAGAACTAGCTCTATCACATACAATGTATTTGTACGCTTACAAAAATCATAAATGTTATTATTCCTTTTCTATCCAAAAGATTTCTTTCCTTCTTGAATATAAATTCATATCCATCACACTTTAGAAATCTTGAATATCTAAAGGGGTATCGCTAGTTGTGGGCAACAACAAAATGCCATAGGGGTAACTTTTCTCTCTCCGATAGAAATAATTCTTTTGATACTCTAGGTCTCATATATTCAGTGTTTGTGCACATGAATTTAGGAGCACTTGGCTTGCCAATGTCAGTTTGGCTGTGTATACACAGTAGTAGTGTATATAGTCATCTATCATAGGCTGCACAAGTTGCAATTGATGCTCCTGGTGTTGCAAGATGACATTGAGTTATGGAAAATTTCATTTGCCTTTTGCCTGTTGCAGGAGCTCCCTACGAGATGCTCAGCACAAAACCTTGTTGATTCAGGTGATAGTCATTGAGGACGACTGCATCGTCACATTCAAACCAGTTGCACTTTTCACTCAAGCCATAGCAGAGCTGGTACAAAATGGCGACTATCTGGTTTTTTTATTTAACCCTATGGTATCTGCAGAATGTGAAGGGTCTGTCACTCCACCCTGATCTGCATCAAATAGCCTTGGTGCCCCAGAAGACACAGAGACAAGCTTTAATTTTATTGAGTCATACATTGGCTCAATTGAAGCTACCATAAACTCAGACTTTATAAATATCAGGTTTTAAGATCCTTAAGTTCTCCTCATGTTGAAATTGTATGAAAAGGAAAAGTTAGAGCAAATTTTCTCTCATTTTCAATTTTTTAATCTTCAAATCATAAGAACTTGGCCCCAAATAGATATGGGCTAGTCAAGGGAGCTAAGCCTTATTAGTTATATATTAAATCATTAACACATTTGCAGTAGAAAATACCAACAACAAAATTTATGAAAAGCAAAAATGAGGGCAAGCATGGAAGTATCAGAAGCAGAAAATTCACTTCAATATCTCAGGGAGAAAATGCAGTTTTAGATATGACTTTGATCTTTACTAGTTTAAGTATTTTCACTGTGTTGTGCATATTTGCAATTTTCTAGTATGTAGAAGTGTGGGGAGTAAAGGGAGAGGATTTTTCATGGTTAGGGTTACCTCAATAAGACACATCTGTAATATGAAACATCTTGTACCACACTCCTGTTTTGGCTCATCTAATTCTTAATTTTAGAAGTATAAGGGGCATCTTGGATTCAAGAGCCTCTATACTACAAAATTCTGCTTACACCCCTGAATAAGTTAAGGCATCACATACATTTAATAGATGTCATTTCTAGAGATTGGGTCTTTAGTTTTATGTCATCTAGTCAAAAATGGAAACATACAATTTCATAGCCCTGGGTGGGATATCTTTGAAATTTTATCCGTCGCAGAATTAGGGCACTGCACCTGGTCTGGACACTGGTGGTTAGGATAGGGTATCTCTGAAAAGTAATCACTGGCAGAATCACTGCACTAAGGTTGCACATCTCTGAACAACAGGGCGTTCCTGAACCATAACTGACGTGAAATCGTATTATTGCAAGGAGATTGTCACAAGAACTGCAAGTATGACTATATAAACAGACTAGCATTTAGCATTTAGCATTCTAGCATTTAATTTTTTTCACAGCGTTTTTATTCAAATCTAAAGCGTCGGACGTTTTGTACTCGGTCACAACTTACATGAAGAGATTTTTTCCCAGTTATCCAGTGTTTTAATAGAGGAGTTTTGCAGCTGTTACACAGAACCCCATCTAAGCTTGACGTGTCAGCGCGCAAGCCAAAACACGAAACAATAATCACTCATGGACCACAAACCGCGCAATGATAGTGAATGATCTGCGCCTTATTAGCCTTGAGACCAATCTCGCATATTACAAAAAAGACTTTGTCTTATCTGCACTCCACAAAGATAGAACAGATGACTAAGACGATGGTCGACGATGGTAATTTTTAAAAGAGGCGCCATTTTTCTTTGCTGCATTCGCTGCGATCCAATACCACCACAAACTTCCGTCCAGCGGCTCGCGCATACTCGCAACGTTACCACTTGCTGTTCTTTCACACATACTCGTTACCACTTGCTGTTCTTTCACTCACGCTTTTAAAAAGATTGAAAATACTATGAGGTGAAATTGCGTGTCAAAAGCGCTTCATTTTCTAGAGATAACGGCGAAACAACGATATTGTCCATTTTTTACTGTGTATTTAACAATAAAAACATTATCGCAAAATATCTCGATAACGCTCTTACAGATTTCGCTTAAACTTCACGAACATCGAGGCTGCTATTGGAGGAAAAAGCTCTCGTAAATGATTTTCGAAGAACAGTTCCCAGTGCCGAGATATACTGCTGCAAGTAAAATAGGCAATAGCGTCATTTCGTTGCTATGACAACTCCGATGCCGTTGCAACACTGATCATAACAAATTTTCATCTTTATGTAATACAACGGTGGTGGCATTTTTTCCAAAACTTTGTTTTTGGCGACGTAGTTTATGCTCAAACTTGAGAGGTATTGGCCCTGAAAAACTGTATCGAGCCACCTTAATGTAATTGCCATCCTTGAAGTATCCAACATTAAGCGGGTGTATTTTAACAATCCCAATCTTTCCGTTGCTTACCAAGGCAGAGGTTTCTGCCGAACCATACTGGGAAGAATCCTGTTTTGCATTTGCAAGAAAAGCTCCCTTGGGTGTTTACACATTCGTGATGACAGCCACCGTTCTTATCTTCACATTCATTGATATCTGTATTGGGTACAAACTATGATTATGGTTAAAAACGATTTGATAAATGCTTGGTTTGGCTGTTGTACTGCGTGACATGTATATTTATATATAAATAAAACGTCTTGTATTTTCGGGTAGCTACTACTACTGCTACTCCCACTACTACCACCGCAACAACCTCTTAACCACCTCTACACTCTGTAAAATGATGGACCCCTAAAACTTATCGGAAAAATTGAACTTCACAGTTTGAATGACCGTCTTGAGGTCTTAACGCCGTGATACTCAATGTAACAAAACGCTACTCTATTTCATTTTCATTGAAAAAAATCAACAACAACAACAATAATAATAATAATAATAATAATAATAATAATAATGATAATAATAATAATAATGATAATGATAATGATAATGATAATGATAATAATAATAATAATAATAATAAACATGATAATTATAATATTGTGTCGACATGTTTTTCGTTAGAGATAATGCAGTTTTCGTTATACGTGTGTCTGTTTATGGAATGTAAATGATTTCATCTCCTTGCTTACCGATGCAGCTCCTTCCACTTCTATTGTACGATGACACTTCGAATCCTGTATTGCATTTACAGAAGTAGCTTCCTGGGGTATTCACGCATTGCTGACTGGGATGACAGCCACCATTGCCACGCTTGCACTCATTGATATCTGTATTAAGTCCAATAACGATTAACTTAATTCATCAGCTATCAAGAAACCGTATAAGATACAGCTTTAACTTCAGCACTTACCCAAGCATTTGTACCTTTTATTCCTTTGAAATCCTCTCTCACATGCTGCATTGCAGAAAAAAAAAACGAAAAAAAGAATAACAAGCCATAATGCTTATTAAGCTAAGGTTTTACATGCACAACGTGATCAATTTGTTCAGTGATGGCTCTTCGTATTATACATGTATTTGCATAGAAAGCAACTTGAAATTCACTGTACTGAAATTCAGAAAATTTTGAGTTTCAAAATAATTGTCATTCTCAGACGAAAGTAACCACAGCGCAAAGGAAGTGTGCTAATTAATTTTTAAGTTGTAAAGAGACCTATCAAAGAAAAAAACCCGCAGTTTAAAGCCAGGAAGTGAAATTAGGATAATGATATATCCAGCTGTATTATGGAGAGAAGCGTAAATGATAGGAACAAGCAATGAATAAAAGGACTACCCCTTTAATAAGTAGAATAAAACGTCTTGATTGCATTACCTCTTATAACAATAGCCGAACGTTGGTGATACCCAAAGAATCTACTGTGTTGTAGAATAACCCATGAATTGTTCCCTTCCTTTCGAACAGCTATCTGGTTCAAGAAAGTAAATATATATTCAGAATGTCATGCTAGGCCCCAACTTCAATTGGACATGGAAGATTCAGATAACTTCGCGACTCGAGCACGAGGACGTGAAAAAATAGCACGTATTTTAATAGTCTTTGTAAGGTGGGTCTTTAAATCTTACCTCCTTCTAAAAGCAACAGGAAGCTTAATTGCGCTATCCAAGATTCTCTAGCGAAAAACGAAAACGAGAGAAGGCCAGTGGTAACAGAATAGAAACGCAAGGATTTCTTGGAAGTAAAGTCTTTCACAATTGCGAATATTTTTTTCAAAAGATGGATCTAATCTCCTTGAAACTTCAAATTAAAACGTTGCACAATATTGCACCCATGCCATCAGTTATTAAAAGGCTGAGAGAAAAAGCAATGAAGAAAAGGCAAGAAAAAACTAACACGAAAATGAAGACATTCTGGTCCAGGGTGGATTAGAGTAATTCACAGTTTGTAACTCGGCTAATGGTTTAAAATAGCTGGCATCGCTGTAAAGCGCAGTTTACCAAAACGCATTCCTTAATGACTCTGTAAACGTTAATCTAAATCGCCTGAAAACGACGAAATAAGGGTGTTTTGAATGGTGTATAAGTAAACTTTTGCATCTATATATTCTATATTCGGCCTATTATTTCACAAGTGATTTGTGTCTGTACTGTCTTTTGACATCGTTGGCTTCCTTGTTGTCTGTTTCTGCTAATTTTAAAAGGACGTGCCCTGATACTGACCTCACTTAAGTAGTACCACTTCCAATCTTCCTCTCCTCGAATGATTTTAACTGCTGCCAAATTACCAACATTCCTAGTCCGCATGTAGTATAATCGCGATCTTCAATAGAAATAAATAAATAAATAAATAAATAAATAAAATAAGATTAAAACAATAGTACATGATTTCCTGCCAAAATTAAAATTATGTAGCATAATTTCAGATGACAGTAGGACTTTTCCAAAAATTCTCAAAGTTTTCGGTTGGACGTTACATTCCACACAGCGTATTTGATGGCAAATTAAGTTCAACGGAACCTATAGTAGCGATTTCACTCACGTGGCAGGCAGTTGTGGACGTTTCCATTAGAAACTGAAATGCTGCGAGAAGAGCTTCGACCGGGAATAAAATTGCATTTTATATGGTTTGAATCAGTTTTGGTTCCTTTCGAATATAACTGATTCCGATTTTTTATATTTGGCATCAATAGAGTCAAATAGGGCAACATGGTAATCGATGAAATCAACATATCAAGTGAACCCTTTTGCTTTGCATGGTAAAGAAGGACAATTTTCCACCCACCTTTTTGCCATAACCATTACCCATTAGCCCTAGAAAAGCACAATATCAGCCAGGAACCGTAAATGCAATGCCTCTACCCCATTGAGACACTCTTTGCTGAGGGTAAAAAAATTCATCTTTCAACTAGAGATTGGTAATCAAATTTGATATACGTTATACCTGGCATGCATAGTCACTCTTACCTCCTACCTCCCCCACGAGGTATTAGCTTTTCTTCTCCAGTCTCACCATCTTCGCCTACAAACTTAATCTTTGCGTCTTTTCTTAGGGGGTGAGAGTATTCGTAACCGGACCTACGCCTAAAGCCAGTGGTAATTTCCACTATGTAACCTGTAAAATCATAAGTTTATTTAAGCAATAGACCACACTTTCTATGGGTTTACCGGCGTGATAACCCACGCGGGATGTTGGGAGAACACGAGAAAAAGCTTGTAAATCACGAGCCGAAGGCGAGTGATTTACAAGCTTTTCGAGTGTTCTCCCAACATCCCAAGTGGGTTATCACGCCGGTAAACCCATAGAAAGTGTGGTCTATTGCTTTTATAAAATAACTTTTAGTAGAATGGAGTCTTTTCGGTAAAAAATATGGTTTTAGTACCGTGATCAAGTCACGTCTTCTCTCTAAAGTCATCATAAGCCAATCATGACTCACGATTTAATAGCGTTGAACTTTCTTAAAACTCAGTTCAGTAAAACAACAAACAGCAGCACTTCAAAACACGAGTTTTTGCACTCATTACATGATAACTTATGAAAGCTGTTTTACAGGAAAAGTCAACATTTATTCAAGCGAACGTACAATGAAAAAATACGTTCATGGTTTGTTTACTACCGAAGTAGAAATTAATTGAACATCAGACTGTACGCCGCTGTATTTTGTTGAGCCGATCAGTAAGAATTTTGTGCTTACAGACGGAACTGGCAGCTATTGTAATGGAGGACTTCATTCACATTTTACAAGCCGCAGTGGTTTCAGATCTGTTTTCTGGACTTTATTATGATTAAGAAATGCTGCGGTAACGACGTGGCTGCATTTGCGAAGTTGTCGCATGTAACTTTCATATGCACGTACAGCGACCGATGGAAATATGTCAGTGGTGGAGAAACGTTTCTTTGCCGTAGCCACATATTGGCGTTAATATTTGTCGATTTGTAAAGTCAGGTGGTTTGAGGTAGGTTATGGCATCCATATCACCGAATAATTTGTGCAAATGTTGGAAAAAACCAGCCCGAAACTCTGACATCTTTCATCATCGTTGGCAGCTTGTTTACAACCTACAGCGGCCGATTTTGTACCATATCTTGATCAGAGATCTCTTTTTGGAACAATTTCTTTCATTAAGGAATTTAATTTTGACATAAAATAAATCAAGAATGCTAAAACTATCCGTTTTGTTGCTGGTTGGCACATGGTCAAGTTTTCCTGGAGACTTTCTACACCAGAAATTCACACAGTTGTTGCCTTTCTCAGCGATTTGGCATCGTCGTGAAATGTAAACTGCTTTCCAGCTTTGTAGCGGAGCTCCCGCGCGCGCTTCGCGCGCGCGTAGCAGAGCACCATGGGTAAGAAAATTTGGTAAACTATCCATCTCAGAAAATTTGGTTATGACGTAGCGTACGTCCGTCCGTACGGACTTTCCGGGTAGTGGAAAGTAGTCCGCATGGACTCTTGGGGTAGGGGAAAGTAGAGATTTTTTGGCGGGAAATCGCATGGCGCAACGCGTTAACGTCGCGCAATTATATCGCGCAACTGGTTTTGAAAAAAAGAAAGCAAGTAGAAAGAGTCAGAGCGAGAAGAAGGAGAGAAAATTATAGTGAAAAACGCCGGCAAGCAGAACGAGACAGAACTAGAATGAACAGACAAAGGCAACGCGAAAGAGAAATACAAAGGCAAAGAGAACGGCAGCAAAATAATGACATGATGACAGAAAGTGTTGTGTTAGTTTCACTATGGCCCCGCGCTATTAACATTTTGATTTCAAACTGATCTCGGACTCGAAAATTCAGCCAGTAATTTAAAAATACAAGCAGGGAAGACAGAGGCTTTTCACTTTTCTCACCATAGTCACGCGTTGATCACGCTCTACGACCGTCCAATTTTTATGCTCTGATTGGTCAAAATTTGACAGGTGAGTTCATGCAGAAACTGATTTATACAGCATCTTGAACCTTGTTTACTTTCAGTTTGACAGCTGAAGCTGACAGAGTATTTTGTCAACTTGTGATGTTTTTTACTGCCTTTTTCCACTGGATGCTTAAAATGAACTACAGCTGCTATCAACAGTCTTCTTTGATTCATGGCTGGTTTGTTTATTGAATTTTTGGTCGGGAAATGCACCGGTTGCCAAAGTTGGAAATCCGATTTCGGATGCATCGCTTTCGTTTTTACCTTGCTGGATGCGGGATGAAAAGTCCCTCAAGCGATTCTGGCCTTACTTTATAGCTTTCACGAGCTGCATCTCGAATGGTAAGCCTAAGTAATTATTGTATACAGTGTATGTTTGTTTTTTTATATCTAATTTCATGAAGTCGAGCGCAGCTAATGACGCTAATTTATGCACGGTTGTATAAAGATCTGAGACAATGATCTGATCTACTATATATAAGCTTACAGAACTTTAAAAAGCCTTTAGTCGATATTTTCTCTCCGCATATAGAACGAAAAAACGTTCCGAAGAGTATTTAGTTATAATTTTGGCTGTAGAAAGAAAGCTTTGAGCGATTTTCTTGCCTAGAGTTCATCTTTGAAAACAGTAAACACCAGGAAGCCGGCTAAAAGCTTTAAGGATTTTTAGAGACGCTTTAATACTTGTCTCCGTGAATGAAAATTGTTGACTCTGTAAATGTTTCACCGAATTACATTTCTTTTATTGATTGTTAGTAGTCTCGTGCAATTTTAATCGCTTTGCCGTTTGTTTTCAGTCGTTCATAAACAACGCTTGCAGGAGTACTCAAAATGCTGCGCGTATCAAACGCTTTTTAAGATTACACATCGTTATAAAACCATTTAATAAAAAAAAATAAACACAGTAAATTCTTTATTATGTTGAAGCGCGTAACTCTTTTAATGTTCACTGAAAATTTGGCGCTTGTCAAAAGTGAGAACCGGCTGGTCGTATAGGTGATTTTGGAAATTTTTGGAACGGTTTTGTGAAATACTGCATTTTGTGTGAGGTCTATATGATAAAAACAACGCGTCATATTACTGTTTCAGATGTGATGTATAAAAAGTATGAAATGTTGGTTTACACGCTCCCAGAGTTGTTGGCAAGATTTTGTTAAGTAAACTTGTCGAACGCAAAAAATTCGGCCTGATTTGTTTTCAAAAAATTCGTTTTCCAGGCCTAATCTACAGTGATCAAGAGCCATTATGGCTCTAAAATGTGATCGAAGATAATTGCTATTTTTTGGGTGTATATATACGGCTATCAATTCGATGTAAGATTTTTTTTTCACTCTAAAATCACTTAGCCTTAGCTTTCCCTTAAAGTTAACTGATTTGTGGATTACAAGTTTATTGTTTGCTTTAAATTATAAATCTATTAATGGGAGCTTCGCTTTTAGCCCTGGCTAAATCTATATATTACTTTATTACTTCTAAAGCTATGGCAGTAATAAAATGTGGAAACCAACGCTTTTGATATTAAGAAGGGCTGGGTAAGTAACTTGTTCTTTTTTTAGCCTTTCTAAAATCATTGTTTGCAGATCAATAGCCGGTTTTGTTTATGGCGCGTGGTCCGGATGCCTTTTTCTATGGGTTTACCGGTATAATAAACCATAGGTTTTTGACCAATCAGATCACGCGTACTATCTCAGTTATTTTATAAAGTAAGATAGAAAATATCGAAATGAACTTTAAACATTACCCTGATGCACACATGCGTTTATACTTGATGTACAGTATAGTATTTTTTAACGTTTTTTTTCCTCAACGGTTACGCATCTGAAATATCACTCTGGTCACTCCTGGGTTATTCTGGCCTACCAATCATCTCCAGCTAATGACTTGTAATTTTCCTTTTTCTCCCAAGATTTTTTAAAAACATTGCGTTATCTGGAATTTAGTAGAACTGACAATATAAAGGAGCATGCGTTTTTACGAGTGTTTACCACACAGAAAAATAAAAATGGCTGCTAGAGGCGAGATTCCTGGGAACAAAGAGAATAATTCTGATAGAGCGAGACAATTTATAAAATGCACATACTAATAGAGAGGAGTAGTCGTTACGTCACGTTGCCATGGTAGCAAAATTTTTGGATAACAACAAGTAGAAAATTAACTTAAAAAGAGAATTCGTACCGTTTCAAACTTCATCGATCTTATTCAACTTCATTTAATTTGTCAAAAGTTGGCGAAATTCTCTGGGTTGAATCTGAAAGGACCGTATCTAAGTAAAAACAGTTTGTCCACTGCCTCGTACCCGGACGTCTCTCTCTCGATGAAAATTTTGGCGCAAAGGAAGGCGGGAAGAAGAAAAGGGCGAGGCGTAGCTCCGCCTTACATTTTTCTCTTTCCCATAGTCCTTTGCGCTTCATCATCAGTCACTCGCGTTTCACTCGCGTTTTCGTTCGCCTCCGTGCCAAAAAACGCGGCGCCTGAGGAGGAGGCAGTTGTGTCCCCTAAAAAAACTGGAATGTCTACCAGAAAATTGTTGACTGGGACAGATTGTTCTCCTAAAGTGAAATTCTGGATCAGACACTGCGGTAAAGAGTTGTTACTTGATGTCCTGTAACTGGACACCTAGCGCTAATCCTAACACCTTCAGTCCCACTAACATACACACAAATGCACCTGCAAATGTGGTTTTACGTTGGATGCCAAAACAAACCTGGATTCCACATTCCACGAGCAAATATTTCCGCGCTTCCGGAATCTGGATGATCTTATATGCAACGAGTGGGCACTTATTCAAAATGTGTATCCGGTAATGATGAACAACGTACATGTGACGACTAAGGAAGTTAAGACAATGTCGCAAAACCAGCCCAAATTGTTTCAAACAGACACAGAACACAAAATATAGCAAACGCAAGATTTTTGTATTTTGTATGCTCAAAGATAAGCTAAGACTATGTTTACACTATACTGGATAGCTTTTGAGCCGCCACGAAAATCACAAGCTCCACCCCACGTGAGACAAAATGTCTCACTTCTCCGAGTTTGTCTAGGCCTCAGAAACTTTCTCGGACCACGTGACCCGAAACGCATCGGCCTCGCATAATAATGAGGCCTAGGGACTAGGCAAAAATTATCTTACATTAGAAAACGTTTATATTATTACTAAGAAAACGTATACGAGAAGTGACCCCGCCGTATCTGATAACCCCGATTCTTCAAAGCATTTTGCACACTACTCATTACAAAAACTAATCCATACCTATTTCCTCTTGCTTTCCATCAGGTTTCTGGCGAGTCGTTCGAAGATGGTAATTGCCAAGTAATGGATCTGATGTTGTTCCATAGAGAATCAGGGTCCAGTTTTGAAAGTGAAGCCATTCTAAAAGGGCATGAAATATTGAGCATTGTACGTTACTCTCGTGATGAAGAGCTACAAAATCCTAAATTATTATCTTTTTAACATAGCTATAAAATATTTGTTCCACAAAACCTTAAGAAGTCTCTTGTATTCTTCCTTATTTAGTGGCAAACCGGGCCTGTTGGAAATTGGGTCTCGTTGCTGTAGACAGCTGTAGACGTCACCTCAAGATTGTGTAGATAAAAGAGCCCTCGACTACCATAGGAATTGTAGGCCTATCACTACAACATAGGCACGTTAAACGTGCATGAGCTATTTAGAATGCTTCAGTGTAACTTTAATGCTTCAGTGTAACCTTACCAAGAGTGATGAATCTACCTTTTTCGTCTTAAATGTAGACTAGGTTTTTGTGCGAAATTGGGTATTGCCGTACATAAATAAAAGCGAAACGCTCAGCTGCGTCGATCCTCATGCTATATATTCACTTTCTTCTGTCTTTCCCTGTTACATTTGGTACAAGTTAAACAAATTGTTAAAGTAAAATAACTATCTACTCACCAAACGTTGATTAGAAGGAAAACTCTAAGGTTTCCTCGGAGTTTCTTAATTGCATCATCACAATTCACGAGGTTTTCACGTGCGATTCTACTCAGTGAAACAGTCTTTAACTCCGACTGACTTATTTCTTCATGTTTTAAAAGCTATTGCTTCTTAAAAGACAAGAGCCTTTTTTAAGGCATTGGTTACAAAACGAAACAGGTCTTCATACGTTCAAGTTACTATTATCATTGTGAAAAGCCAATCTGCATGAGATGTACAGTCACACAACTGTTACGCAAGTTACGCATCTTTACTAAATAAAATACGTTTCAATAACTATAATGCTTAGTATGCGGGAAGGATGTATCATGTTGTTCACTTATTATTCCTTTTTTGTAGTTTTGCCGGAACGACAAAGGTCTGTTGAACTTTGTAAGCGAGAGAATAATATTTTTAAAGCTTGTTTACAGGATTAACAATACTCGGTACAGCTTTCAAAAAGATAAGCTGCCTTTCAAACTTGTAAAACCACATTTTATAGGCCGCATACTTTCGAATTAACGACCATATCTAAATATCAATTATTGCTTCACTGGAAGAGCTTTGAAAATATATGATCTTTTATACTCTACCTTGAAGCAGGTGAAACACAACTCATAAATACGTGCGTCAGTAGCGTTAGCGATAGACGAATTCGGTCAGAAATGTCTTGAAGTAGCATCCACTCTAAAATATGAACCCTTAAACAGCTGCATCACTGTACACAGCGTTTGAATCGTGAAGATATTTAATATAATGTTTCCAAACACCCATAACCGTAATAAAAGACGAAAAAATTGTGAAGAATCAAGATGGCGGTCTCAAAGTGCTCTCCTTCGACCTTTAGCAATGTCATGTTTAAGTAGATGCCAAGATCTTATTGGTTCCTAAGCATCAACTCATAATACCTTCAACCTTATTGGCTCTTGCAACAAACATCCGAACATACAAAGATACAAACATACAAAGCCACAAAGATACATACGCTCACAACACTGACATATGAGTTTTTTTCAAAATAGCTCTTGATCAAAAAGCTTAGAAGACTTCGGGACAACACCTACCACATATTTTTTAAATAATCGTCTCATTTTCAAAGATTTTTGAACACCCTGCTTATACTTTTGACCAATTCTCGACGGCTCTCGAGAGCTATGTCTAGAATTCGACACCTTATAACATTTCGATGTACCTGATTCTTTACACTCCTCAACATCAACACCTATTTGTAATGCACAACTTCCAAGAAACATATCATACCTTGATCTATTATCTTCAAAATAATATACTTCTTTCTTGTCCAGACTCCTCTTTTCAAAATCGATGTCACAAACACTGTTCTTCTCAATAACAAAATTTTCCACAGCTAAAGATTCACTTTCGTTTTCTTTTTCTTTACAATCCAAAACGCTCTCCTCTGCACATATCCTCTGTAATTCTCCATGATCAAAGTGTATCCCCAACATTACCTCGCATAAGACGTAAAGAAACATCCTTATTAAATTCCACACACGTATAACAAACACTCCACAGTTGGGTATATGACGAACAAACTCTTCTTTTCTTTGTAATACACGAAGAATCCACCTTATTCAATTTTCAATTTCGACTCTATAAACTCACTAAACATTTCTTTCAAGAAGTCAGCAAAAATAGTCCGTTCGAAATAAATGCTCACAAAATAATGTAGTGTTGGATCTATTGCTGACGGCGTATGCGTTGTAAGCAAACGAGCATTAAAACGAATATCCTTTTTTTGCACAATAATTGACAATTTGTGTGATTTACTTGGATTAAAAATTTGCCAAGAACGCACTCTAGTGCAAACTCCACAAATGAGACACACTTGCGTTTCATTGCATCTTTTAAAATTTACTACGTAAAATACTTCACATCAAAAATTCACGAGTTAATTACGTGTCTGGTCACTTGTTTATACACAGCCTTTAAGTTACTATTATTACTGTGAACAGTAAATGTGCATGACAGTTTGCACGTCAAAATGTCGGACTTTGCCCCTTTTGCGATTGGTACGTGACGGAATTCGACTGCTTTTTAAAAATAACTTTCATGCACACAATTTACACGTGAAGATGTTGGACTTTGCCCCTTTTACAATTAGTACCTGAAACAACTCACAGTGTTTATAATATTGATTTGCTCGAACAATTTTAACAAATAACCTCCTTTTCCAACATCTCGGATAAAATTATACATCATTCAATAGGGACTTTAAGCAACGACTACGCAGGAGTCTAATACGGTGACCGGAAGTATTTTTTACCGCCACGCGTCAATGCCCCAAATTCAAGGTACCACGACGCGACGGCTGTAGCGGTCAAAACGTCGCTTTTTAATAAAAACTCAATTCACATTCTTTCATTCTTCTTTTAAAACCCATTACTTATTGCAACAGAAAAACCTTTACTTAGCATAAACGAATGGTAACAAAACTAAAGAGCTCTTGCACGGCCAATGTACATGAGAGTTTGAACGTCAAAAAGTTGGACTTTGCCCCTTTCGTGATTCGTACGTGACGGAATTCGAGTGCTTTTTAAAACTAACTTTCATGCACACAACTTGCTCGTGAAGATGTTGGACTTTGTTTCTTTTACAATTAGTACCTAAAACAACTCAAATTGTTTACAAGAAAATTTCCTCAAACGATTTTAAAAATCATCTCGGCTTTACAATACATGTATGTGCAATTAAATTAAACTAAATTACGCTTCAAACAACGTTAAGGTTGATAGCTTTACATTCATTTCCTTCCAAGAAAATATTAAACTGCCGAAATATATTTCTACTTATATCATGTTATTCCACGCAATAAGGCCCTGTTCAGACGTCGTGCTTCTGCCGTGCCGAACTTAATTGTAATTTGGTTCGACTGTAGCACGGCAGGAAAACAACTTTGATTCAGACGTCGTGCCAGAGTCGAACAGGAAAACTTCAGTTTATGAAGAATTCATTTGGCTAGAATTATATCAAGTAATTTTTTTGGTTCTCTAAACATAACCCAAATAGGTTCACTGTTGTTGTTAACGGTTTCTGTCTGATTCTGCAATGATACAAAGATACTTTGTCGAGCCAACCCCCTCCCCATTGGCTGGAGGTAGAGACGATGAGCCTATAAAAAACTCCTGGCATTTCTGTTTTTTTTTTCTCCTTTTAGTTTTGAAAACAGTCAGGCATTGAAAACGGTAACAACAATAGTGATCCTTTTTTGGTTATGCTTAAAGAACTCTTTAAATTATTATTATATTATTATATTATTATTGTTGTTGTTGTTGTTGTTTTCTTGGTCTACCCTGCTAAGGCGCAAAAAAGCTCACGGTTTACTAACCATAATCGCCATCAGCCTTTAATGTCCAGGTTCCTCTTAGATCCTCGCCCCAGTGATGAAGAGTCAAAATATTCCAGTTTGTAAGGTTAGTGGAGACGCTCTTAAATCTATCGAATGGCCGGTGCTGAGTAAGACGAGACACTGTTCCACTTGGCGACTTTAATGACAGTAGCAAGTCTCCTCTGGGCCAAATTTTAAGGTTGACTCTAACAAGAACATGTTCCAGAAAGCCAATTCGTTCCTTGCAGGAGTTAGCCAAAACGTTTATTTGAGATGTAAGGGGCCTATGAGAGAAGCAGTGAGAGAACAGTGTCTGTGTAATGACGTAAATATCTAGTCCAGAGGCGTAGCCCAGGGGGCTATAAGGTGAAACAGCACAGCATCATCATTGATGCCCTTGGGGGGTGGTCACAAGAGATGGACACTACAATGAAGGAGATTGTAGGGAGCAGAAGTAAAAGGGTGTTAAAAGGAATGCAGAAGGCGGTGATGTCAGCCATCTACGTGAGAGGCGATTGACTGTTACCGAACGATTTTTTTTTTAACTTATCTAAGGCCAAGATTGGATTGTTTTTCTTATGATAATACGTATACGTACGTATACTCAGTGTTGTAATGGAGCTTAGCTGATGAGTGGGTCACCTTTTTGGTGGCCTGCGAAACAAGTTTGTATTAAACAACCATGAACGCAGGATTTGAGTAGTTTACCTACTGGTATATTCCGCTCCTTCACTGCAAGTAGATCACTGTCTTGGCATATATATCTGTCTGATTTCGTTAAAACGTGGCCACTGGGTTTTCGCCTGGGTTTTCGCCCGGCTCTAGGCCAGTCCGGTGCCCAAAAATGTGGGGGGCTTGACGTCTTGGTTGGTATAGCTGGATAGCCCAGGGATTGCCCTAACAGTGGGTGGGTGGATCAGGCCTTGGGGTCAAAACTAGTGGGGTAGGGAGGGGGCTGTTTTGACACAACCCGTTCAGTAAGCAACAGTGTTCAGTGCAGGCTTTGACTGGCCAGTACCTTGGTCTTAATTTGCCCTAGCCAGCTGAATCAGGCCTCTGCTGAGAATGATTATCACGATAATTGCAGAGCTCAGTCGGAGGTGCAGACAGTCACCCATTGTCCTGTGTGTGGAGGGTCAAAGTCTTGGTACCAAGGACGGACTTAGCATAGGACCTTTAGACACTCACTGAAGCCATGTTTTCATAAATCCAGTCAGTTATATATATTTTATCATTATGGTTATAGTTCTTTTAACTCCTAGGCTCACAGGTTACGCTGTGCGCCCCGTGTAGCTTTTTAGCATCCAGTTGATAACTCGCTGCATAATAATAATAATAATAACCAACAAATTATAAATTAACCAAAACTAACGTACTTGTTGTAGATGCCTTGGAAAAGGTCTTTTTGCAGTTCACAATGCATTTGTTTCGGTACATTCTTCCACTTCCTTGCAAAGTTGACCATTTGAAGTGCGTCCATTAGCCCAAATCCCAAATAATTGCTAACTACAAAATAATAGAAAATAATAGACAGCTGAATAGAGATACAGCTAAAACAACTAAAAAGATGGCAAAACGAAATAAGAAAGCTTTTCATATGACAAGCAATCCTGAATGGGTCACTCCGATTTTGCTGTGTCTACCGTCAGGATTATCATTAAGGGCTGTTCTCACGGAAACAGTCTGGGCATTTTTGTTACCAGCTTCCCGTAAAACATTTCACACTTAAGGTGGCTCGATGGCGTTTTTCGGAGTCAATACCTCTTAAGTTTGAGCGTAAGCTACGTCGCCATTTACGATGATTTGGAAAAATTACCAACACACCTGTATTAGATAAAGATTAAAATTTATTATGATCAAGGCTACAAGGACTTCGGAGTTGTTATAGCAACGAATTGATGCCATTACCTATTTTACTTGCAGCCGTATTTCTCGGCACTAGAAACTGTTCTTTCAAAATCGTTTGAGCTTTTTCCTCCAACAGCCGCCTGGATGTTCGAAATCTATCAGAGCGTTATCAAGATATTGTGGAATGAAGTTTTTATGAATACAAATAAGTTAAAACTTGGACAATCGTGAGTTCGACCGTTATCTGTAAAAAACGAAGCGCTTTTCATCTGTAGTAGTTTCAATCTTTTTAAAAACGTAATACCGAAGATAGCTCCAGCCCATTCCCAGACAGACGGATTTGATTAACATGTATCGAGGCGCTCTTGTTAGCGGTTTGCAAACAACAGCTTTGGTCTTCTTAAGATATAAGCGAAAAATTTTGAAACAGCTGGATAGATTTTTGAGATTCTCAAGAATAACCCGCGCCTTATACGACCTATTGTTGATATATTGTAATTTTATTAAGTATTTTTTTTGTAAAGTAAGGGCTACAATTCTACATTTTCGTTTCCCCTAAAAATTATGCCATATGATATTAATCACTTACTAACTTCACTAGATTGGGAGCATTTTAAAAACAGACGGAATCAAAAAAGCACTAAAAAATGTATATAATTATATCATTTTGTCTTGATGAAGAAAAACAATCCCTCCTTCGTTCCAGTCAATCTACCATAAAACGAGAAAATCCTTAAATCCACCGAAAGGTAAAAATTACATTTGAACCGTTAGCTTTTCTTTATTGTTAAAGCCAATTAGAAGAAAATAGTTTCTTTACGGATTCTTCAGGACATAAAAAAGAACAAAAGGATGTTGTGTCATTAAGCAAGGCGGCAAACAGTCAACCACATTCAATAATAAATTGGTTAATTATTTTGTTTTCTCTAACCTTTCAGCCCAGCGCCATTTTCAACCATATCAGGCGGATTCCTTCGAGCAAACCTTGAACTTCTCACAATGATGTGTTGAACGTCGCGCCACGTCAAATTTTTACTAAAACAAAAAAAAAAAAAAAAATCACTGCTTTTACTAAGGGCGCATGCATACTTGTTTTAATTTTTTTTAGTACATTTTCCACTGTTGCTCCGTATCTTAGAGCATTATCCTAACTAGTAATAGTTGACACTACAGCTGCCCCCGTTCTGTATATTGTCGGTCAATAGTATTCTTGCTCGTTGTGTACGTAGCTCTTTGAAATATACCGATTCATAATGAAGATTTTTACACATATTCCATACAATAGGTGAGATAAATACAGGAAAGTTCACAAATCTTTGATTTATTTTGGAAACCTTGCCAGACACTCTTTCTCTCTCTTTGACCGGAATAAGACTCAGCCCCAAACAAGAAAGATGAGTGAACAACGGCTAGCTTATCACTAGCAGATTGATGGACAATTACATGAATTCGCCGACAATCAAATTCTGTGCTGACTTTTTTACTGCTCACAGATGTCCTTGCGTTATAAAGTTTCAAATAAGACTAGAATGCGCGTGCGTGAATCGATGAAACGTGCTTTTAATTTCTAAGGCTTACTTTCCGGCAAATAAAATGAACTGAATGTAAAAAGGGAAGAGAAATAGCGAAAAATTCAACTTCTAATTAAATCTTTTCGTATGGTTTAGAATAAACTATTCTCGAAACTGAGAATGTTTTGATCAAAGCTGTGTAAATCGACCTGAAACTGTGCATGGAACCTTGCGTTTCCTGTATTTATCTCACCTATTGTATGGAATATGTGTGAAAATCTTCATTATGAATCGGCATATTTCAAAGAGCTACACAACCAGCAAGAATACTATTGACCGACAATATACAGAACGGGGGAAGCTGTAGTGTCAACTATTACTAGTATAGTCAATATAGAAAAACATCTCGATTTGCTTGAACAGGGGCCGCGAGGAATCGGTAGGTAATGATGACGTTTCTATTGTTTGCGCCCGCAAGTACGAAATGGTTAGGGGTGGACCATTTGATTTTTGATGGGGGGGTTGTGCAAATCCCAAAAAAAATATCGAGCATATGTTTCTGGTTAAAAAAAAAATTCTTGCAGAATTCTTAAGAAGGAAAAAAAATCGAGCAGCCTTAACCTGGGCGTGGCAAAGGATTTTGCGTGATGCGTGACGGCCCCAAAAGTTGCTGTGAGCCACATGATACAGGACTGGGCATCACATTTTTTGATGCGTGAATTAGTATTTTGCAAGCGCGACGCATGATTTACCAATAAGATTTCCTATTAAAGTGAACCCTCTGATCTAGAAGGATATTATGATTCAAAGATATTCATGAATTCAGATTCCCACCCTAACAGTTGTCACGTGCAGTTATTTTTGTAACAAAATTAAAGATTTACTTTATAGAAAAGGAAATGGGACAAACAAGAGTAAAGGCAGGCCACATTGAATTGGTGCAGGGTTCAAAATATACAAAGAATGTGAAACGGATGCGCTGGATATGTGCACGAGACAAAAGACGATCAGATAGATCGAAGAGCATTTTTTCCCTCTGGGTCATTCGTGTTTTTGCAGAGTTCTATTACTTTTGTGTTCATTGCCTATTTTCAAGCCAAGAAAATAATAGTAAACAGTCTGTAGCACATAAATTAAAACGTAATTGTTTTAGTTATTTAGGCATTGAAATATTGTAATTTTATAGATCATGTACCTATATAAAAGATGATTCAAAGGGGTCAACTACCAATCTGATTTTCTCACCTATTGACAACTGTAGTGACAAATGTTTATTACAATGTCTTTAATAAACCACAAGCTGGCAGAAATTTTCTATATTTATCCATCAAGAACAATTGAGCCTTAAGAACAATAACAGTTTAAAATTTTCTTTATAAATGAACAAGGTTGTCTTCAACATCCTGTACATCTGCATATCTAGCCAAATTTAAATGTAAGGTGCAAAGCTTTAATAGCTATTTGCAACATTCTCATCTCCAGAGGGTGCAATCCTTTTGGTCCGCACCTGGAATTGATACCCGGTCCCAATTTTTGAGCATGTGCAGAGCACTCATTCTGCAGTTTTCAGGCAATCAGATTTGTCAGATTTGAAGAGCTAGTGCATTAAATGTGGACTTCCGGTAGTGGCTTTGCAGAGCAGCCAGGTCTCGATACTCGGTGCTGACCAAAATAATCGCAGCTTTTGGAGAGAAGAAATTCTCTCTATAAATATTTGAAATACTGCAAATTGTGATTTGTAATAAAAATCATTTGATCAATAAATAACAATTGAAATTTTTCTCTATAAATATTTTATGCAACAGTAACAATAAAAATGCAACAGTCCATAAGACAGGTCTATTTGAGAATGCTATTTTCTAAAGACTGCTTATTGTAAAATATTTTATGCAATAGTCACAGCTCCTATAAAAATGCAACAGACCAATATAAAGTTTTGTTTGAGAAGGCATGTATGACATCCACTAGCCTGACAGGGAAATCAACTAGCCGCAGGTTAGTGGAGATGCATTTCTTTGTACACTGAATAAAGATGAAACTCCTTATTACTTTGAAAGAAAGATGTAAACTTAAAAATGCATTGCGTGTAAAGGTGGTTTTTAATAGCCTAAAGGGTGAATTTTGAGTGGCTGGTGATGGTCAAGTTATTAAACTTCAAAATTTGTGTTTTAAATTTCCATTTAAAAAAATATCATGCAAGGACAGGGAGATTAAAAAAAAAATCCTGCAGGGCTGGAGCAATAAAAAAAAATATCTAGCAGTCTAAAAATCCTGCAACCCCCCCATCAAAAGTCAAATGGTCCACCCCTTAGGATGACTTAAAGACAGAACATCCCCAAGGGACCCCTTAGGTAGATTTTGTGACATTTATTGTGCAGTCATACTTCGACACTCTTTTGTGTTACGTGTTATCAGTGACATTCTGTGGAGCAGTTGTTTCAGTGAAAGTTATGGACCAAAATTTTAACGACACTCGTTAAGCGCTGAAGAAGTTATGAGGTGCGTATAACTGTGTATACATAAACACTTGGAGAGTTTGCCAGACATGAGTTCACAAATCTTTCGTTGGAAAACCTGGCAGATACTCTTTCTCTCTCTTTGACCGGAATAAGACTCAGCCCCAAACAAGCGAGACGAGTGAGCAACGGCTAGCTTCTCACTTGCAGAACGATGGACGATTACAGAAACTCGCCGACAATCAAATTCTGTGCTGACTTATTTCCTGCTCACAGATGTCCTTCCGTTATAAAGTTTCAAATAAGACTAGAATGCGCGAGTGTGCATGAATTGATCAAACGTCCTTTTAATTTCTAAGGCTTCCTTTCCGGTAAATTAAATGAACTGAATGTAAAAAGTGAAAGAGAAATAGCGAAAAATTCAACTTCTAATTAAATATTTTCTTATGGTTTAGAATAAACTATTCTCGAAACTGAGAATGTTTTGATCATAAGCTGTGTAAATCAACCTGAAACTGTGCATGGAACCTTGCGTTTCCTTTATTTATCGGTATGGAATATGTGTGAAAATCTTCCTTATGAATCGGTATATTTCAGAGAGCTACACAACGAACAAGAATGCTATTGACCGACAATATACAGAACGGGAGCAGCTGTAGTGTCAACTATTACTAGTATATACATAGTTAAACGCACCTTATATATAACTTTCAAAACAACTGCTCCAAAGAATGTCACTGCGTAACGCAAAAGAGTATCGAAGTATGACTGCACAATAAATGTCACAAAATCTACCTGAGCGGTCCCTTCGGGATTTTCTGTCTTAACGTCATCCTAACCATTTCGTACTTGCGGGCACAAACAATAGAAACGTCATCATTACCTACCGATTCCTCGCGGCCCCTGTTCAAGCAAATCGGGATTTTTTCTATATTGACTGTATGACGGTATATTTCAACTGTAAGTACTTTTCTTAAGGTGGCTGAACACAGTTTTGGCAGTTTGAAGGTATATGTCATTTGCCAAATCATAGCAAGAGAAAGGTTGCAGCTTACAAGCTGAAACTTGGCAAGTGAAAAATATACTGATAAAAGATTTTGATAGACGGTTAAAATTTGACGTTTTTGTAGTTTCCATGGCAACATGAACGATTGAATACAACCTTAAAATTTCCTTTTTGCTCAGTTTACATAAAACTCGCTCATTAGATTTTCCTATAAACTTGCACACACCTTACTATAATTAATCATTACCATTTGAAACTTATTTGACCAAATTTTAACAGACGGGTTTTTAGATAATCAACAATATAATTGTACTGTAATTATTAAATGTGTCTCAAAATTCGTCTGTTCAACTTCCGTTTTAAAGTTCTCATTATTTGAAATATGATAAAAGTAAAAATTCTGCCAAATATCACAAAATTTTAATGTGTAACATTGCTTTAAAAAGTCAAAAACAAGAGCGGTCTCACAACGGTCGCGCATTCTTTCCTTAACACGCATGCGCAGTACATAGGATTTCTTGGAATCGTTCGCAGACTCGTCTTTGGCCTTGGTTGTTTTTCACCCGGGATTTTCTACATCGCATGTGCTTTTATCGCTGAATGGGACCGTATTTGTTGGCATAAGTCATAGTCTACAAGTAAAACTAAGAGTTGAATTCAACTATTAATTTTTTTGAAATGGCTTAGAATTACATGTAATGTCAACGGGTCTGCAGTTCCACGAA
>OZ037777.1:14608176-14625676 GCA_964035525.1 Porites cylindrica
AGAGCCGGCTGAATTGATTCAAACGCCGTAGTTCACATGAACTTCATTCATTGAATTCAGTTCTATGTTCACTAAAACGGGGAAAAAGGAACAGGCAACAAACACAGGGAACGGGAAAATGAAAAGTGGGAATAAATTGGGGGAATTGGAAATGAAGGTACTGATTGGGCTAGGGTTCAAGTTAGGATTTGTTCCATTTAATTTTTCCGTTCCCCTTACTCGTTCCCCGCTCCCCGTTCCCCATATTAGTAACATTCAATTCAGTTCGGCTCATGTGAGGTGGGGCGTCTGAATCGGGCCTAATTAAGGAGCTAGAGCAGCCTCCACGAAGATGGCAGTAAGGAAGTCAAAGAAAAATTATGAGCAAGACAACTCTGCACGTGCATGATGCTTAGCTTTTTGTTGTATTTCTATCACTTCCACAGCGCGTCCACTGAGTAACTTCCTACTTAATGTGACGGTTTTATGGAAGACATGAATACTAGATGGGGAGCTTTCATTCCTATTTTGAGATTGGATATGGTGTTTCAGAGTTCAGCTCCAAGAAAGTTCCCATACATTTGACAAATTACGAGAGGCTAAATAACCGCGATTAAATTTTATAAAAAGAACACTATTATATTTTAGTGACGTTTTAACTGCCGTCGACCTCGTTGTTGCTTAAGCTTCCTATTGCCGGTTGTTATCTTTGCTACTTTTGAAGTAATCCGTTTATACACTTAGTCATACTTGGCCTCAAGGGTGAGTGCGATCAATCCTGACGCCATTGCATTAGCGGCAGAGCTTCCACCAAAATAGTATTCACATTTCCCATTCTGACCAGCGGTAACCTGCAACGAATTATTATTAACAACAAAGTGCGATTAATACCCCTTGTTAGCCGGCTTTGAGATCTGTACTGTAACTCAAGGACGAGTCTTTTTTTTCTTTTTTTTTTTTTCCCATCGATTGATGGCCCAAGCGGGAAGCGCGCAGGCCATAAATCGATAGAAAAAAAAAAAGGCACGGTCCCTAATTTACAGTAAGCACCAAAAAACAAGGCTTACAAGACGCGATATAATAAATATCTTATTACTAACACTTAGTAATAATAAGACATTTATTATATCGCGTCCTGTTTGGGGTACCGGATAGAAAGTGCAAGTCAAGCGATTTGGCAGTCATTTGACAGGCATCAGAAAGTGAACGTTTTCATTGGCTCGAGAAAACAATAGCACAAACTGAAGACTTTCAAAGTAAATCAAAATGCAAAAGCGCCAGGTTGAAAAAATTATTCAGTCAAAACTAAGAACACTGTAAGTTTTAGCTACCTTATGTGACGTTGGAGTCTTTTGAAAACTAAACACTGTCTAGCTCGAAGTTGCGGCCATCTTTCTTTCGTTGCTCTTTGAAAAAAAAGCTACAGGTGACAAAAAATCCTGTCAAGATCAGGTGCAGGTACGTTTGTTATTCGAAGGAACCGTTCGTTTTTCTCTAGCAAAACATCTCGTATCTCTGCCAGTCCAGTGTCGTCTTCTTAACTGTGTCTTGCGAGTTTTGACCAGACTTTAATCCTCTTCTTTGGTGAAATTACGATTCAGTTTCTACGTCCGCTTCGCTCTCAAATAAAAGCGTATTAGCATTTCGAAAACCTAAGTTAACCCCCTAGACCTTAGGGTTTACAGACACTAATAGTTTAATTTAATCTCATTTTCTCCTTTTTCCCGAGAAATATACAGTGAAAGACCATATTTCTAATACTAAACTAGAAAAAGGCGATCATTATTACATCCAAACACGGCACAAGGATCTTTTTTCCTGTTGCAATCTTATTCTAAGAAAACTTTAAGAAAAAATGTCCCGAAAAGCGCTCGAAAATACAAACGAAATGTGCTCATACCCCCTGGGCATCCTACAATACTCCTTAAATCGAATCAATTCAACATGGCCGCCGTATCGGTAAAAAGGTCTATTCTACAGACAGTAGTTCTGCCATACGTCAGAGAGTTCTGTTTTTCCCTTAACCTTTAGGGAACGTGCTGTGTTTTCAAGATTGAAATCCTGACTTACCACGGGGTTTTTATCTCCAAATGAGTCTCTGCTATAACCAACCGCCATTATGCCAGGGCAGCGTTCTCCATTAGGCACTGATCCATCTCTATTGACACTCGAGATAGCAATAGTGTAAATACTGTTGACATAGCCATTGTACGCACAGCTGTTTTTTGCTAATATTCCACCGTTGCCAGCCGCAAATACAAATATAGATCCCCTTTCATTACGGCCCTAGAGAAAAAATGAACATTTATCGGCGGTAAATACCATAGTGTTGTCACTTTAGTTTAAAACGCTCGACCGTAACACAAGCGTATTACTCAAAACATGCCTGTAAAGAGTTGAAAAGATTGAGTAAAAGTTAACTTAAGTTCAGTATAATTTGTAGAGGTTAAGCACCACGTTTAAGGCAACGACGACAAATGGCGGATAGTCACGTGATAAACTGAATTTTCCTTGCCATTTTTTCACCTCCGCCGTTTGTCGTTTGCCATGAAAAGTTGACTTAAAACGTGCGCAAAATCTTATTTATTTATTTATTTATTGTTAGCTGTTTCATTCATAAGGGATCGTACAGCTGTATGCTTCAATACAACGTTTCCCATAAAACAACTGTTGAGAAAAGAAAACCGACTTTCTATGAATACTGTAAACTGAGTTATTAATACGCCAAGCTTTAGGTCAAGACGCAATGATTCTCGATGGCAAGCGGAAAGCAACCGCTTGCCGTTTGCCGTAAACGTGGCGCTTGAAAGCTCTCTGTCATAAGACGAACAAAGCATACTGTCATCTTGCCTCTTTCGCTCCTTCCTCAAGTGTAGCTTGAGTTGCCCTGCCTGGTCCTTTCACTAGAAACCCTCTATCATCAGGCCCCCAGCTGTTGGAGTATATATCAATGTAGTCGCGGTTAAACATTAGAGCCTTTGATTCCGTCATATCAGTTGCCATTTGGTCTTTGAATAAGCGAATTCCTGAAAGCATTTAAATAAAGTTCCAAGTTTGTTTTAGGACTAGATTGACGGGGAAACTGAGGTTTTGATAATTTGTATGAGAGATGTGGTCGTTTACGTTGAAAACTAAAAGGGATTTCTTCATTGGAATTAAGACTGTTATTATGTAGGAAACTTATTAAAATAAATCAAATATTAACTAACAATGCAGAGTTGTTGTCAACTAAAAACAAGAAAATCTTAACTCTGTTTTAAAACTCGGCTAATTGCGAAACCTCATTAAATCTGGAGGAAAATATACATCTACAATTTTTTTAGCATATTTCTTATAAAAATCAAACTCAATTTCACGGGAAAGCTTTTTTCGGAACTCTGAAATCAACCTTTTTATTGCAGCATTCAATTGAAAACAGTTTAGTTTCTAACGGATGGAAACGGCCGGTTTTGTTGTCAAAATTTCTCGTGAACTATTACGATTTCCGTAGCGTCGGCTGCATACCAACAATTCATGTTTCTACTGAAACTAATCCAAGCGACATTTTGACCGAAATCATTATAGAACGTTCAAAGACAATATTATTAAATATATATATACCAGAGATCAAGCCGTGTTCTGTTGATTTTGAATCCAACGACGCGACAGCAACGAGAACGTCGCTTAAAAAGTGAATTTGCGTTGTTTCACTCTCAGTATCGCGATTATTCCTTCTTACTTACTTTGTCAAACGTACGCGAACCCTCCTGACTTTGAATTCCATGGGATGATATTCAAGTTCACAAAGCGAAATAAAATTTCGTCGTTGCTTGTTTAAGAGACGATTCGCAACGACGATTTTTAGCGCAACGCAGCGTTAAGCAACATTGTTACGTTGATTCGAATAGTTACAACAAGTCATTGTTCCCGCAACATTGCAACGTTCTGTTGCGCCAAAAATCGTCGTTGTGAATCGTCCCGTGTAAGATCACCCTTACGTTCTCCATAAAACGAAAACGGATCTTTCGTTTCTTGACTAAAATAAAAAAAACGGGTTATTGATCCAAATGATCCTCAACGGAGGTGGATTCTTTGGGCCATATCCAAAACCGGATACCTTGGATACATGATCCGAAGCGTTTCTTTACTACGGATCCGAAAAGAGTGAATAATACCAGAGTTAACTCGAAACAATTTTAGAACATACGTCAGGTGTTTGACAACACTGCTCATATTTACGACCATTTTTTAACCCGACGCTTGAATTAAACGATCCATTTTATCCGTTTTATCGGAGTGGTAAAATCGCAATTCAAACAGAACCTGCAATGTTCTAGTTCACAAGGACAAAACTACTACACAACTTCGCCGGCGTGTCTTGCAAGACTTTACTTTTCGAGTACATATCTTATTGCAAGATTCGTCTTCATTTGGCCCGTCCAAACTAGTATCCTTGACATAATCGTCAGAATGCAATGAAAGATCAGCAAACTTGCAACATTGTTAGTAAGCGTGGATATTGTGGGTCGTTTCTATGAAAATGAATGAAAAATAATACTTTTTTGGATACATCGTTTCTTTTCTTGACGAAAAATCCTAATGATCCGGATTTTTGATCTGATCTTGGGTTTTAGTAAGGAAACGCACCCTTTTTAAACCTATTGATTTTTAGCCGTTCTCGTCGCCGTCGCGTCATTGAATCTTTAAGTCCCTATTTTCAGAGAGAGGGGGCCGGGGCACGATAGAAGAAAGAAAAATGAAAAGAAGAGGAAACGCTAAAAAAATGATTTATATCAACTGCGATCTCTCTAGAAGAAAAGCGGTTTTACATTTCTCCTTAACTTTACGGTTTGTTTGTTACTGTTAGCCTTGCGCATTTAAAAGATTGCCTGGATTAATACTTTAGTAGACTGCAAAGCAGTCGGCTTTTTTTTTCCTTCTAAAAATCGATTTAGCGCAGCTTAATCTCGATCCAGGCCAATTGTTTGACTGCTCGCACTTATTTGAATACGCAAAAATATGGACTGTTTTGCAGTTCAATACTTTAGTGCTCTTTTCAGTGGGCGTACAGATGTAGATCGAGTTATGAAGAACGTCGTTGGAAATCACAAGCAGACTAAAGGATTGTTTGGTCAGATAGGGCATGTTCTATCTTTTCACCATGGTGACTGCTCTCAATACGATAGACCAGCATAAACGTGTTTTACTACTGTGACTCACTCACTCACTGAGGCCATGGAAAAGTAAGAGAACGAAATATTATGTCTTACCTCCTATCCTTGCGTTGTAAGCCAAGCCAACGCCGCAAAATCCATTATTTCCTTTCGCAGCAATTATCCCGGCACACTTTGAGCCATGCCTAATGGTTAAAACAAGTTGAATTAGAAAAGTCCCAAGTCATGTGCAGATTGAGATTAGGCCCACACGAAAAGAGGTACTTAGGTTTCTCACGATAATTGCTCAAGAGAGTGTTAATCACTAACTCCACAGGATGTCAATATAAGCTGTAAACTCATACCTCCAGTCCACAGAGGTAAAATGGGATGGTTGTAACCTCCGCTTGAATTATGCTAATGACAAAAAAAGGGACTGACAAAATATTGCTTTTAAAATTACTCTGGAAAATAATTTATATTGGTAGAGATAGACTAGCCGCATCCACAGTCCTTATTCACTTGCAAGGCTGAGAAGTTCACCCGGGAACTTAGAAATACTTACTTACCCAGACATAACGTAACTGCTACGCGGTTCAGGATGAGAATCGCCATCAACGAAATCCTTACTGGCTTTTTTATCCTACGAAAAGCAGAAGGTATTAATGAACTAGTTAAGGAATGTATAACTAAAGTATTTCTTCCTTTTCTTTTCCTTCCTTTAATGGACACAAACACATTGTGTGAATGTAACTGGAGTATTTTGTTCTCAGAACAATATCCATGACTGCATATTGAATACAGAAACAGATCTTAAGTAGTCCTTCGCACATGCAAAAGCAACTACAAGCTAAAACGCAGCTTTTTACTGGCACTCACGTAATTCTCGCGCAGCTCTGGGTGGTTCGTGTTTAGTCCTTCGTCGACCACGGCCACAACTATTCCAGCTCCGGTATAGTTCATTGCCCAGACCTCTTTAACATTGTAGTTATTCTCCGTAGTTGCATTCTGATAAGTTCATTCAAAAAATGCATGGCTTTATCAATTCATTAGACTACAATTCACCGGTTTGAGTCAACATCTTTTCTAGAACCTTTTGGTCAACTTTATTTATTTATTTATTTACTCAGGTTTGCAAATTTTGGCAGATTCACCGCAACAGGGCACGACCTCAATTACTGCGGGCTAGTAAAAGTATCTTCGCCCATTATAGATAGACCAAACTAACGGCGTTTACGCGACCTGCTCTTCTCGAACAGCAGTGTGGGTTCTTTACGTACCCTTACAATTAATAAGGAGGGATGAAGGAGACAAGGCTTAACGTCACCATTAAATGACGAGATCATCTGAACTGAGACAAGATCTTGAACCACAGTCAACCAATAAAGACCCTGGTTGTTGGTCCGGGCGGGGTTTGACACCAACTCCTGCCGATCGGCTGACTGGCACTATCCAAACTGAGCTATCCGGGCGGATGTGTGGATTGAGCTATACACAATCGAACATTAAGGGACAAGATCTTAAAAATGGTCTCTTTATTGTCCTGGTGGATACACTGATCCAGTTCTTAAACGGCTTAATTCCCAAGAGTGACCAACATCAATTTTCTTTAGTGAAAGGGCTAAGGGACTGGCAAACTTTGCCGTTTGCTGTAACAAGGTTTCATTATATGGAGGTTCTTTGTCATATATTTTACTGGTACTGGCGTAAGGAAAATCATTTGTTAGACATGTACCGAGGACCTCATTATATAGAGGTTTGTTGCATGTTATGTCTATCGAGGACCTTCTACTATACATTGTATGCTAATTTTTATTCTCATACTCAACTTGATAATGACCAAAGCATGATCCAAACGTCAATGTAAATTTTTACCATTTAATTTTACCTTAACTATTATTGTTTTAAAAAACCCTCGCTGAAAAGAGATCATAAGGCATTGCTTTAATGACTCATAACTTCTATAACTTACTATGTACCACTGCAAACCAATGCTTGGATCATTAAACTGCACATTGAGGTTAGAATATAACTGATAGGATTTTAAAGTCTGTTGCTCCAACCAGAGTACCTTAGAAAGGATTGAAAAGAAATAAATAATTAAGAAAAAAACAAACAAAAAGAAAAGGAAAGAAAAAAAAAAGAAAAAACAGACACAAAAAGAAAAAAAGTAGCAACAAGAAAAGAAAGGAAGAAAAAGTAAAAAAGGAAAGAAGAAGGAATATAGACATTCAGAAAGAGTCTGAGGAGAAACAATGACAATGAATGAATGAATGAATGAATAGTATCGTATCGTATCGTATCGTATAGTATAGTATAGTATAGTATAGTATAGTATAGTAGCAGAGCTTCCGCGCGCGCGAAGCGCGCGCAGCGGAGCACCATGGGTAGGAAAATTTGGTAAACTATCCATCCCAGAAAATTTGGTTATGACGTAGCGTACGTCCGTCCGTACGGACTTTCCGGGTAGTGGAAAGTAGTCCGCATGGACTCTTGGGGTAGGGGAAAGTAGAGATTTTTTGGCGGGAAATCGCATGGCGCAACGTCGCGCAATTATATCGCGCAACCAGGTTTTGAAAAAAAGAAAGCAAGTAGAAAGAGTCAGAGCGAGAAGAAGGAGAGAAAATTATAGTGAAAAACGCCGGCAAGCAGAACGAGACAGAGCTAGAATGAACAGACAAAGGCAACGCGAAAGAGAAATTCAAAGGCAAAGAGAACGGCAGCAAAATAATGACATGATGACAGAAAGTGTTGTGTTAATGTCACTATGGCCCCGCGCTATTAACATTTTGATTTCAAACTGATCTCGGACTCGAAAATTCAACCGGTCATTTAAAATACAAGCAGGGAAGACAGAGGCTTTTCACTTTTCTCACCGTAGTCACGCGTTGATCACGCTCTACGACCGTCCAATTTTTATGCTCTGATTGGTCAAAATTTGACAGGTGAGTTCATGCAGAAACTGATTTATACAGCATCTTGAACCTTGTTTACTTTCAGTTTGACAGCTGAAGCTGACAGAGTATTTTGTCAACTTGTGATGTTTTTTACTGCCTTTTTCCACTGGATGCTTAAAATGAACTACAGCTGCTATCAACAGTCTTCTTTGATTCATGGCTGGTTTGTTTATTGAATTTTTGGTCGGGAAATGCACCGGTTGCCAAAGTTGGAAATCCGGTTTCGGATGCATCGCTTTCGTTTTTACCTTGCTGGATGCGGGATGAAAAGTCCCTCAAGCGATTCTGGCCTTACTTTATAGCTTTCACGAGCTGCATCTCGAATGGTAAGCCTAAGTAATTATTGTATACAGTGTATGTTTGTTTTTTTACATCTAATTTCATGAAGTCGAGGGCAGTTTATGAGGCTAATTTATGCACGTTTGTCTTAAGATCTGAGACAATGATCTGATCTAGTATATATAAGCTTACAGAACTTTAAAAAGCCTTTAGTCGATATTTTCTCTCCGCATATAGAACGAAAAAAACGTTCCGAAGAGTATTTAGTTATAATTTTGGCTGTAGAAAGAAAGCTTTGAGCGATTTTCTTGCCTCGAGTTCATCTTTGAAAACAGTAAACACCAGGAAGCCGGCTAAAAGCTTTAAGCTTAAGCTTAAAGACTCAGGATTTTTAGAGACCCTTTAATACTTGTCTTCGTGAATGAAAATTGTTGTCTCTGTAAATGTTTCACCGAATTACATTTCTTTTATTGATTGTTAGTAGTCTCTTACAATTTTAATCGCTTTACCGTTTGTTTTCAGTCGTTCATAAACAACGCTTGCAGGAGTATACTCAAAATGCTGCTCGTATCAATCGCTTTTTAAGATTACACATCGTTATAAAACCATTTAATAAAAAAAATAAACACAATAAATTCTTTATTATGTTGAAGTAGTATGGTATGGTATGGTATGGTATGGTATGGTATGGTATGGTATGGTATGGTATGGTATGGTATGGTGTGGTATGGTATGGTATGGTATGGTATGGTATGGTATGGTATAGTATAGTATAGTATAGTATAGTATATCTTTATTGCGCCTTACTCTCCAAAGGGAGGCATCGGTCTAGTTACAATAAGGGTTTTTTCAACTACAACAAATTTAAAAAGAAAGAAATATGAACGGAAACAACAAAATTATACGGCATATACTGTTTCGATAATAATTATACTATAATTTAATTACCTAATCAATTGGATTTTTGACTCAGGAACTGTTTTCGTTTTTTAAACATTAGATGGGCATATTTGGCTATAATATGTGAAGTTTTGTCATTGTCCAGTCTGAGTAAATATAACGGTCTATCATGATCTGTTAAATTGATGAAGGTTGCATCATTTTCAGAATATGAAAATAAAGTTGCTGTCTAAGACTCTCGTATTCAGTACAATCAATTAAGAAGTGTTTCTCGTCTTCTATGCAGTTTCTTTTGCAAACCAAACAAAGCCTTTCCTCTACTGGTATAGAAGCTCCTTTATTTTCATATTTCCCCGTTTGTATACGTAAAGTATGAACTCCCAATGGCAGTTTAGTCATACTGATTCTATGAGCTGGATTTCTAACTATCTTTAGGTATTCTTCCAAGCGATAATCTTTTTTAATTTCCTTGTTTGTATATTTTTGTCTAGAGCTATCCGAAATGTCGTTTTGAGCTTTAAACCAATCTTGAGAAAATTTTTTCTGCAGCTGTTGTTTAATGCTAGAACGAGTGTTCTTAACACATTGCTGATTTTTTCTTACCTCGTCTTTGTAGTACATTTGTATTGTTTCGTCACTATTTAATAAATCATAAAACTGACTGTGATTTCTTGCGTAAATAAAAGCTTCATGTAAGAGAGGGTTGTCTGATTTTTGTTCTAATCTTTGCCAGTAACATAAAAGGGAGGCCTTTATGTCTATAGATAGAGGGTATGAACGAACGAACGAACGAACGAACGAACGAATGAGTGATCCATTTATGGAGTGTGTGAGAGAGTGTTTCAACCACGGTGAAATGTCAAGCTCTCAAAGAAAAGCAATCATAACTCTTATAGCAAAGTAACATAAAGATCGAACTCTCATTGAAAATTGGAGGCCAATCTCTCTTATTAACGTGGATGCAAAAATCATCTCAAAAGTGATTGCTTTAAGATTAAAGAAAGTTCTACCGAATATCATACATCATAATCAAACAGGTTATGTTGAAGATCGCTATATTGGTGAGACTATCCGATCAATTTTCGATATAATGGAAGTTACAGACAGTAAGAATATTCCAGGTATCTTCATTTTCATTGACTTTAAAAAGGCGTTCGACTCTTTAGAATGGCATTATCATTTCAGTTGCCCCGAGGCTTTTAATTTTGGCTCCAATTTTATAAATTGGGTCAAAATGTTTTAACCAAATATTCAAAGTTGTGTAAAAAAATAATGGAATGGCATCAGACTATTTTACTTTAGAACGTGGTGTGAGGCAGGGTGATCCTTTGTCCCCTTACCTCTTTACCTTAACTGTTGAAAGCTTGGCAATCTCCATTCGTCAAAATGCTGATATCAAAGGAATTAAAATGGGAAATCACGAAGCCAAGCTATTGCAATACGCAGACAATACCACAGCAACTTGTCTGATGAAAATTCTGCAAAAACGTACCTTATTTCAAGAACTAGAAGTATTTAAGAACTTCAGTGTGTTGGAGGTAAATAGCTCTAAAACAGAAGGAATGTGGATTGGTTCGCTTAAAAGAAAAGACAAAAAACCGTTTGGTATTAAATGGCCCAGTGAACCTATAAAAGCTTTAGGAATCTTTTTCAAATATGACCAATCATTACTTTACGAAAAAAACTTTCAAGAGAAGGTTGACAGCATAAAGAAGCTGACACTGATATATGGTCATCTAAAGGACTGTCCATTTATGGTAAAGTAACTATAATCAAATCATTACTTATTCCAGAACTAGTTTTTATACCTTCGGTTCTTTCACCTCCAAGTAAAATCATCAAACAAGTGAATAGAATGATTTTCTCCTTTTTTTATGGAATGGAAAGGATAAAGTAACGAGGCTCTCTTCAATAAACAGTTATGAAGACGGTGGCATAAAAATGACAGATATTGAAAGCTTGGTCAAAGCTGTACGACTAGCTTGGCTAAAACGTATTTTCAGCGATCACGAAAGTACGTGGAAATTATACTTGTTACATCTCCTACGTAATGCTGGTGGTCTTTTACTTTTTAAATGCAATTATGCAATGAACGATCTTTCAATTAACTCGGTTTTCTACAGAGAACTCTTAGAATGTTGGTTAGAATTTCGAAATCTCTTTTTAGCTAACAAGGAACGGCTCCGTATAATTTGGAATAACAAAGATATAAGAATAGATGGAAAACCAGTCTTTTATAAATCTTATTATGACTCGGGGATATGTATTATTAAAGATCTCTTGTTCAATCTCGACAATATAGAATCCTTTAATGCAATTAATAACATAGTTTAGAAAGCTAATTTTCTTACATGGGCAGGTCTCAGGCACGCAATTCCTTTTATTCTGAAAACAATAGCCGTACACTACCTTTACAGAAAATACTTATTTTACAAAGGGGGATGAGATTTTTGACTCAGCGGAAAAGAAAACGAAAGACTACTACTCTTTAATAATATCAAATAGAGCCCAATTACCTAGTAATGCCAAGAACTTAAAACATGATTTTGGCTTATCTGACGAAGACTTAAAAATTGCTTACAACCTTCCCCACCTGACAGCACAGGAGCCTTACGTCAAATCCTTTCAATATAAAGTTTTAAATTCAATACTTTACATTAATGCAAAACTTTTTAAAATTGGATATCTCCAGCATGACAAATGTACTTTTTGCAAGACTGAACAGGAAACATTATGTCACTTTCTCTTTTACTGTCAGCACTCAAATATGTTGTGGAAAAATGTTGAGCAGTATTATTTAACAATAACAAAGGAATTTCACGGGTTGTGTTTACGAGAGGTTATAATTGGAATAACGATGCCAAATGCCCCTTGTTAAATTATCTGATATTAATTGGTTAATTGTATTTATAGGATTGCAGAAAGAAACAGGTACTTCCAAACATCGAAGGTTTCAAATTTAAAGTAAGAATTAAATACCAAGTTGAAAAATATATTTCCCCTAAGAATAATAAATTAGAAACCTTTTATGAAAAATGGCCAAAAGACTTTTCCTCCCTTTAATTAAGTTCGTGTGTATGTAATTAAAATTGTAATCTTTTATTAGACACTCTTTTCTCTGTACTTTTTGTTGTTGTTGTTGTTGTTTTTTTGTATGTGTGTTTGTGGTTTTGCTTTATTTCAGAGTGTACTATAAATAAGTGTTAATTTCTCATTTATCTACATAATTAAGTATTAATTAATTCTTTTGTAAAATAAGCCTCATTCAGCAATTGCGCGGCTGTTTTGTGGCTGTAATGTATATAATTGTGAACTGTAGATAATTGTAAGTATGTCTGTTATTGCGGTTGTTTAGAATATTGTAATTACTTTCTTTTTAATTAGTTCTTTGTAATTAAAGTAATAAATGTCTTGAATAAAAAAAAACAAAAAAAACAAAAAAGAATGAATGAATGAACAAATGAACGAAAAAAAAAAAGAAAACAAACAGACGAACAGAAAAATGAATGAATGAATGAATAAGAGAAAGAAAGAAGGAAGGAAGAAAGGTAGGAAAGAAAGAAGAAAGAAATGTGATCAAATGAGTAAGTGTAGCTTAAAATAGCTACAAGTATGTGGACTATGTGTCTGTACAAAGTATTACATCTTTAAAGCCCTAACAAAATGGGCGCAACATTGTTGGCCAATACCTCCCAACAGTTGTTGCGTCCCTTTGCACATAGGTAAAAGTTTGACTGGTTTCAAACTTTGAACAACAATTCCCAACAACATGCAACAGGGTGTGCAATTGGACGTAACATGTAACATCCAACAATGTTGGGAGCTGTTGGCAAACAATGTTGCATGAGATTAGTTTATTAGTGACAATATTAATAATGGTAACAACAAACCCACTGTTTAAGTTAATATACAAAATCATTTAATTTCAACCTGGTCTTCACTCAACAAGTTTTCACTCAAATGACTGCTTGGTGTTGATGAATGCTCATGTACCACATCACAGCGGAAACTGAAATATGTAGAGACAACCTGAATGTAAAGACACAGAAATTAAGATAATTGATTAAAATGTGTAAGGTTCTGTTAATGACTGGATTTTAAGGTAGTGTTGGTTCTAACAAAATTTTTGAAGGACCATGAGAGGCAAAGATGGTTCAGTCACCTTTGCATTTTTGGCTACTGGGCCAGTGGCAATCAGTTATCTGGGATGGTTAACATTTCCATAATAGCCATTTTTGGCATGTTTTCTACGCTTTAGACTGTCTGTAGACTGTCTGTTTATCTATATCATTGATAAAAAAAACATCAAAACAAAAGACATACAAAAGAACATGAATTATAATAACGCTTATTTTGAACTTTTCTGTGGATGTACGGAATTCAACAAAATTTATGGAGAATAGGGGAACAAAACTTTGCATACTCACATACGTGTATGCATTAAATTAAAGTTATTTTTTGTTTGTTTGTTTGTTTTTTTGTTAACTCATAACTAAAGTGAATTGCTATCATGCATTACAATTTACTAAACTGACTTGGAAAAAGGTAAGTTTACGTTGAAAGCACAAATATAAAACCAATATACGACCAAGGTGTCACAGAGGCAACCTTCAGTACATACAAGTCATGTATTCATCCGGCAATAGCACACGCAATACTTGTGCAGCATGTTGTCACTCTCTGAGTAGGTGTACAAGTAAGTCGCCAATTTCTTCATGTAAAGCATATTTCCCTACTTCGAAAACGCCTTATCACCCTGTACGTTGTTGTTTTGGTTGAGGAAAACGAGACTAGACTTCCATTGACGGAAAATCTGGCCGCCAAATTTATTACACGTGTGCGTGACCACTCGCATTGTGTGACTAAAATCACACACTCTTGAAAAGCCGTTCACAGTTTCATGTTTTTCTGTATGATCATTGAGATCAAGCACTTACTGTCATGAAAGGCCATCTTGCTTTCAAGTGTAATTATAGCCAAGGAGAGAGTCCCATATCCACTGATAAGGCGGGAGACGGGAATCCCTCGGTAGATTTGAACAAAAATTAAAGATGGCTACCCGTTTAATGATCAAGGTAATTGGATTCTCGATTTAAGACTAAACGCTCGCTCTAGACGATCTAATCATGTCTAATGAGAAAAACAGAGGACAACAGACAGCCTACCACTCGACATTTTGATCACGAAGAAGCACACTGCAAGGTACAGAATCACTAATGGGTCGGTTTGCAAGAAAGTTTGAGTGAGTTTAGTGTGAGGCGCAAAAAGATTTTTTGGGACTACTTTTCAAAAAGCTTGGTAACCATTCAAGTTTTTACGAGTGGAACCTGGGCTCCAATCGGACTCAAAAATGGCGGAAACTAGTTCTCACTTCGTTTCGCTCCCTTCGCTCCCGTCGAGCGAGCTTTCCTTTCATTTCAGTGGCGGAACGACAGCGATTAAAGCTGGGAATGTTGGAAGAGAAGGACACCAATTATTGTTCCAGAAGATTATGAAGAAAGATTACCTGTGGCGACGTAAAAAGTGTTCCCAAAATATTTGGACAGTCACAGCAGAGATAATTTGGGACCACTTTGAAATCCGAGATACTACAGTTATGACGTTTCTATGTACATTTTTCTCTGTAACTTAATATTTTTGGCGGGAATTTGGCGCACAGGTCTTTCTGTTTAGTTGCCTGTCAACGACAGATAACAAAACTTTTCTGTCCGGTGTAAAGTTTATAGTCTGCTACTCTATTTCACTTCCCTAAGGATCGGTGTACATCATGTGTCTGAAACCAAAAGGTATTCAGAATTTAAATAATACTTGCTTTGCAAATAGTGTTTTGCAAGCTTTGTTATCAGTGAAAAGGTTTTCAAAGGGCCTTGAAAGCACTCAACATAGCAGAGACAAATGTGTTGCCAGAAGAACAGGTGAGATGCAGTACCCCTTTTTCCTTTCTCATATATTTTTTTTATTATCAAAATATGTTCGTCAGTTTTGAATATCATGCAAGTATATCTGAAGTTATGGAATTGCAGGGATTAACTTCATTCCACAGAAACCCGAGGAAAGATTTAACCTTGCAAAACTTGCCATTGGAAACCATCAGGAACTCCAGCTACATAAATTTGTCCACCTGCATGAAAAGACATCCACCGACATGTGTGTAGACAGCAATGACCATGTTGTGCCCATGGACACAGACACATTGCCTACTCCAGCAGATGACTCCTGTGGCAGCCCATCACCAAAGAAAGAAGTGGAATTGAAAGACACACTCAAACTGCACAAACAAGTAAGCGATGACATTGAATTGAAGCTAAAAACAACTGACAACAACTTCAGGGCCTGCTATATGAAATACCTGGAAGTGTATAGAAAAATAATTTCAAAAGCAAGAGGTCAGGCTCCAGTCGCAGCACTTGCAACAGCTTTTGTGAATTTTGGGAAAGATCGAAATGGGCTAACCCTACCTATTCTTCACAATAGTAGGGCCAAAATCCGAGTGCAGCCCACATCAATATCAAGACGAAAGTCCAAGGCAAAATCTTCAAGATCACAAGTGCCAGGTCGAAAGCCATCACTAAACGGAGTAAAGGGATTAAGAAAAGGTGACAAACAGCAACTGAAGTTAAGAAAGACTGCCTCCAGCTCAAAACGCAAACGTAATCTGGCAGAGAATGTCAAACTGAACCTTCCAAATGCTGGACATGCCCGCTAATACAGTGGAACCCTGTTTAACATGGTCACCAATGGGCCAAAAAAATTTGGCTGTATTAACAGGTGACCGTATCAACAAGGGTTTTTTTACAAGGAAATGTATGGGCCTTTTTGCCAGGTGGCCAAAAATAATGAGGCGGCCATATTACCGAGGTGGCCATAAGGTGGGGTTTTACTGTATTAGTTAAAACTCAAACTTCATTTCATTCTCTGGGCTCCAGTTTTAACTTAATGCTTTTACAGATGTTGTCATTTTTGCTATGCAGAGCTTTACATTTACATTTACTGGCAAATAAACCAGCTGTAAGGTGGGCTCTCAGTTCTACATCCCAAATAATTCCTCTTTACAAGTTTATTCATTAGCCCACATGCGTGTTAATTCAGCCAGAAAAGCATCCCATCAGTCTGTGACATTTGATAAACATCAACTTTGAGAAAAACATTCAAATAAGTGCAAGTCAGCCAAAGTTAGGCTCAACCAGCAGGCACTGTTCAGGGAAGTGGACTTACGCTTCTCCCTGGAAGGAACAAAGACAGTTCTCAAGAGAGCAGCAAGAACCATGCCCTGTCTAAAGTCTCCTTGAGATCAAATTTCATAACGACAGCATGTTCTCATCAAGTTAAATCAATATATTAATTATTATTAACAACTGTGAAGGTATAAGTTGAAGAAACATATGGCTATGGTGATACAGGAAATGTGACCTCTACAGACAGCCTTTCATGCCTTTAAAGGTCATTTCTTGCTAGCATAATTTCAAGTTGGTTCTATAAACGATGTGAACTTCGCATCAATATGTTGTTCCCGAAAAATATCCATACTTCTTTTCACAGAAAGGTTTCTGGATTTCTACCCTCCCTTCTCCCCTAGACACTCATGGACATACCTCACTCACCTGTAGCCTTTCTGTAAAGTTTCATAAAGTTGGCATTTTTAAGAATCACTTTCCTCCCATAATTCCTAGATTCGTTTGTATGGATATTGTCTGGAGTCACACAAATAATTATTATCCACTTTTTACTGCCCATTCCATATGTATTCCATTTCTTAGGATAAACCTGACGGGTTTTTGGGGTTAGAAAATTACATTCAGTTTTTGTGAAATCCGGAATAATCAAGATTGAGGTAAGTCTTATATCAGCCAAGCTGAAGGCCGAGGCTGATAACACTGACGTGCTTATTCTGGATATCATAAAAACTGAATATAATAATACATTTTACTGCACATTGCTTGGAAATAAATAATGACAAATACGCCAGCGCACAGAACTGTTTTGACATTGCTCTTTGAAATCATAGAAGTTAGCAGAAAACTAACTAATACGTAGATTGTTCTGCTTTCCAAAAGTAACTGTAGGCTCTTAGTCAATCAGGAGATAGATAGTGCAATGACACAGTTTGTAAATAATAAAACAAATACAGTACTTGTTGTTAGAGAAAGGATCACAAAAATCCGTTATAATAATTAATTTGCCCCTTAGGTGAACATTGGGCTCCCACCTACTTGTATTAGTATTAAAACTTTGTGATAGGATATCATGATTCAA
>OZ037777.1:14628176-14635676 GCA_964035525.1 Porites cylindrica
AAGGTATAGCTCCTCCTGTCTTGTTAACAGTAAGTTTGTTTATTTGCAGGTCTACTATTTAAAATCAGGTGAGGTCACCTCTCTATATCTAATGGAATGTAGACTACATGTATATATTAAAATGCAGTTATGTGTCAGTTAATAAACTACAGGTTCTGTATGATGAATATTTTGCCTTCCAAAGCTACTGCTCCTACATGTAATTGTTAGTTTCCAATCCTTACGGTCCCCAAATAATTTTGTCAAGGTATCTACCATCTATTTCCCCATGTTGTGCTTTTAGCCTCTCAAGGTAAGCCCTCTTCCTCTGTCTGATTTATTCTAAGTCAGTAGCCTGCTTGCTTCCTGGTATAGCCAGGTCATTGTCTAAAAGCATGCATGCTGTATAGAACTTGGCCTTAAACTATGAAATTTTTGTTAAATTTCCCCTAAATTGTAGTTCCATTAAATCACCTAAAGTCTCCTTAAACCGGGAGTAGGCTGAACTCACCTTAAGTTGTAGTTAGTTGACTTAAATCGCCGACGTATGGCTGGTTGATTTCCTAAAGTCACTTTTAATTACATTAGGGCCTCTTCACATGAGCCCAGTTAACCAGGCTGGCCTGGTTTTCAAGGTCTTGCCTGACCTCTAAATCCTTCATAAAATTATGGATGTGTATGAGAGGGCGGGCTGGCAATATGAATAGTTCAGCCCAGTCAGGTTACCGGGATGAAGACATAAAGAATTCTTCGCAAAAGGGCCCCTCGGTTGGCATAATCTTGCTTTGCCTGATGTAATTTCCACATCATGAGCATCCCATTTAACTGCAGTGATGGAGCAAAAAGAGTTACCAAAGCCATGATAGGCACTTGCTTCATTTCTCAAATATAGCACTAGAACTTGTCCTCAGGATCTTCTTCAGAAACTGGGCTGAAATTTCTCAAATGAACCCAAGGCAATACACAAATTGGTCCCGGTAACTGGGCTAGCCCAGTCAACTGCAGGGCCCATGTGAAGAGGCCCTTAATTGCTCAAAGTTATGGGACAAAATTATATTCATAGTAATTATACTAAGAGAGCTATTGTGTTACATACAATATATTGTGTACTGTTTTCTTTTGAAACATTGTTGTGGTTTCTACATTGTGTAATTAACTCTTCTATTTTCCTAAAGAACTGAAATTCAGTGTGCAGGTTTTGTCTTCGTGAAATATTCTTCGTAAGTTTTTCTACTGGATACCCATACTCTAACGGCATCACTTTCTTCTGGGGCCAGGAAGGATAACTTATAAGTATTATTTAAATGGGAATAAAATGGGTCATAGACAAAATAAAAGAAAAAGAAGGACAATTTTGCAGAATTAATAATGTGTTGTATCTTCTTTTTTTTTTGCATGTACATTTGCAATGTTAACATATTATTCATGTTCTAAGAAACTGAGTGTAGAAAAAAAAACTTAGATAAAACTTCACTAAAAGTTTCGACCTACCCGGCCTTCGTTTACAAAACCATGCTTCTGTGCCAATTTGTCAGCCTCTGCGGTATTTCCTTTTATTTGAACTAGCCATTTGTTCGTGTAGATTTGGCTTTTGTCGTGACATACTGTAAGAGCGAGTTGTGCTGTTACAATTGTCCAAATTAGAGTTTTAGAAACCATCTTACATGTACCTTGAATGCGAAATGAGTGAATTACGAACATTTGCGGCCCATATCAGCGTGAATCATTTCGTTTATTGCATTTCCTGTTTTTTTCTGAAAATGAAACATAAGACGTGTCAGCAAAAAATCTGAACTACCGCCCTGTTTTAAAAAAAAGAAAGAGATGAAAATTAAAGAAAACAGGAAGTCGGCAAAACTAAAGAAATCTTAAAACTTCTTCGGTTTTTTGAGCCTCCCACTCACGTAGGAGGCCAATGAATCCCCCACAAAGGTTAAAATAAATTGCCCCGAGAACGTACAGGGTCTCCAAACACGAAATCCAAATAAGTCAGTGTTCGTACCTGCTCTTCTTTGATCGTGTGACTTGTCGGATATCTTCTTAGTGCGACTTGCTTCTGGAGTTAAAGATTCTCGTAGGATTTAAGGCCGCTTACGTGTTTGTAAGCTGTCAGTAAACTTTAACAAGCTCAATAAATACCATACTCGGGTCTTGAAATTAACACAAGTCAAAAGTAAATTGTCAACATTTTCTTGTGTTCAGTGTAAATCGAAAAACTATCCTTAATTATGCGAATCAGCGGTATGATGAAGTCGCCGATCAAATAACTAGGTGAAATAATAATATCAAATCACGTATAAAACGCTGATCACGCTATATACACTTTTTGATCCTCAAAGGTCATGCAAACATCACTTTTCTGTTTATCTGTAGCTGTTGAAAAGTATGATTGCCCACAATGGTGCGCAACAGAGCCACGACTTTTTAAAATTAAAATCCCTTAATGCCTCTACAACAATGGTGGTCGACCTTTTTGTGACTTAATTAAAATGTATGTGTCTTTTAAGATAGATGGCCTTAAAAACTTACGGCTATCTCAATGGCGAAGGTCTATTCATGACAGTCTGTCCAAGGGACAGGGAATGAAACGATTGTGGCGCAAGTGGCCCTAAAACAAGAATACGTTGGGATGGGTAGTAATCTGTACAGCAAGAAAGACAATTTTCATATTCTGGTACTGAAAAGAAGGAACTTATACTGTCGTAATAATAAATTATAAGATCTGTGAATCCTGACAATCTTGCAAGGTGTTTTCTTCGCGATCACGAACCTCCTCAATTCAGGGGGCTAATCGGAGGAGTTTGGCAAGGAACTGAAACAGCAAGCGGCCCATCAAACTCTTGGACAGCTTCCTAAAACCGATCTTTGCACACTTTTGTGGCAGGAAAAGGGAGGCGGAGTTGTGATTTAAATTGGAGCCAAAATATATCTACCAATACAAATGGGACGGATATAAATCTTTTTCTGTTTGTGTGTTCGCCTTTGTTTGTTCCTCTAACATATTAAGTTTCGTTTTGAACCACTTTTTAGCTGACAGGAAACATTAATTTATTGGATAAAAGTGAACCACCAATGTAAAATTGACTTGTTGAGACCGAGAAAATGTTCATACCTGTTTTTGATCGTATCTGGAAAGCGTCAAAATGTGTTTCAAGTCCCTGAACTACGTAGTCTGCTACACAGCAGTTTTTAGTGTCGTCACGGACCGTTGCGTGACGACACTAAAAACGGCTGAATAGCAGACTAAGCAGACTATGTTTGGAAAAGGGTGAAAAGATACTTCCTCTTTGGTCCTCAAAGGTCATGCAAAACACCACTTTCCTGTTTATCTGTATCTGTTTATAAAAATAATATTGCCCACGATAGTGCGCATCAGACCCACGACTTTTTTTAAAATTTATAATATCCCATAACAAGAGCCACGGTAGATTTTTTTGTGACTTAATTAAAATGTACGTGTCTGTCATAAGAAATGACGAAGTAAAGGCTGTTATAATTGCATTTTGTCTCATCAGCTATTTCACATCACATATTCACAGTACCCATTATTCCAGTTCTGAAATATGAAATCTGCGTCAAAGCTTTGAGCCTTCAACGCCCCTGATCCAGACTTGTACGGCAAAAGGTCGGCTAAAAGCCAAGTCAGTATGTTTTGACAATTTCACCACGCACTATTTTTCAAAGCCATTAATACTCCTCATTTTTTTATAGTTAATCCCTGCATCTAGCAGTGTCGTCTATTCAATATTTATCATCAATACTGGGAATATCTCAATGGCGAAGATCTACCCACGCCAGTCTGTACAAGGGATGCATATAGGAACAAGAGCCATAAGATAAGATTATAGCAGAAGTAGCACTATAAAAACAAGAACAATCAGAAAAAACAGTTTTCAAGGAGTCACACACAGCTGGAAGAGCTTTTTGTTCTGTTGAATCTGTGTGTCTTACTTCACTTTGCAACACCACCAGGAACACGTGACAATTACGTGATTCAAAAATCGTTTGATTTATTTGAAGAATTATATGTAATATAATTTCCTGTTTATTTTTTAAAATAACTTTCTTTCTTTTTATTTCAAAACTGTTTCCGTTAAACATGATTTGACAAAGCTGAACAACATATCTAACTAAATTTTTCAGCAGGGTTAATTTTGCATGATTCTGAATAGTTATAGCGCCTTTTATGAGTTAATTAAATAGAACTGACCACTTTTTTGTTTTCTATCGCCTCGACATTCCCACTTCATGGAGTATTCCAGGTAACCTAAAATTTTCCACACTACATAAAGTTGTATTATAATCGCTGAAGACACCTTATTGAAAAATCTATCATTTAACTATATTGGTAAACCTGTGACACGCTGCTAGTGTCCTGGGACGAAATAATAAGACGCCATTTTGTTTTTTGCTCGGTGGTTTGGTGTTGGCAGCTCTTCAAGATGTGTAATTAATCAGGTATGGAATCTCGTGTACGTTGTAAAAGACCCAAAACAGAACCACAGTGTATCAAACACTGTACTGATGATAAAGAAAATCTAATTAGCCCGAATACGCTAGAGTCATTGAAAACTTTGAAACGTGCAGGTCAAATTAGGCAACATGAAGGCATTTTGAGTTTAATGGTAGAAACCTCAGATGACGAAATACCTGAAGGAGAATTTTATCACAGAAAATGTAGAAGTGTTTTTACTCTTAAAAGAGACTTGGAGAATATCGTAGCCAGAGATAGGAAGAAGGATGATTATGAATTAGAAGAAAAAGAAAGTGAAGGGAGACGAACATCTATTCGGCAGGTTTCTACACCAAACATCTCTCGAGTGTTTGAACAAGAAGGTATTTTTTGCCAAAGGAAAGAGAAGTATTTAAAAGGTTCGAGGTCAACGGAAAGTCTGACACAAGCGAGGCAACTGAGAGTTGACAATAATGTTCGCAAAGCTGCAGAGGCAAAGCAGGATTCCAGAATGATTACTATTCTTACTCGTGAACTTGTTGCAGCAGAGGCTCATTACCATCGTTCATGCTATAGACAATACACCAAGACAGGCGAAACTGCGACAAGTATAGAACCTGACGAAAGCGATGATGATTACGCTAAAGCAGAAGCATGTGCCTTTTCAAGGCTTTGTGACTACATTAGAAGCGACAGGATTAAATCAAGTTCTGGAGCTTTCACAACTGAATTAAAAACTGAAGAAGTGGATGATTGAATCCGGCGTTTAAACCCTCGACCTCTACACATTTACGAAGGAAGCTTAAAACTGAATTTGGAGATGTTTTGCACATGATTCAAAATGAATCCAGCAAGGTACTAGTGTACCCAGACAGTCTAACACGTGAGCAGGTAGTTCTTTTATACTGCAGACTCCAAAAGGAAGTTAGTCTTTTGAAAACATGTCATTCAGATGCCACGGCAAGCATTAAGCAAGTAGCTTACCAGATTCGAGAAAGTGTCAAGCAAAACTGTGTTACTAAGGAATGGCCTCCGGACTCTTCAAGACTGAATATTGACCACATTGACGTACCACCCGAAATAGATACATTTCTGCAACATCTTTTCTCGGGCGACTACTCTGGCCTCAAAGACAGAATGACATGCCTAGCAAATTCTATTGCACAGGATATCATGTTTTAACCTGTGCCAGACTCTCAGATAGTATAGTGGGGACGTATTAAACGAGCAAAGCGAAAATAAGACGCGCACGACTTGGGAAAGGGGGCGGTGGCGGCGGGAAAATGGGAGAGAGAGCCTTTTAGCATTTTTTTAACGACCCTCTTCCGCCCATTTTTGTCAAGTCTGGATCTGGCTGTCAAAACTGTTAACACTTCAGTTAGATACAATCATTCTCAAGTTTCTCGCACGAGCATTTCGCGCGACGTGCGAAACATTCTCCTTGTGCGAATGTGTGGAAATCCATGTCTTCGAATTCGTCAACGGCGTCTGCGAATCTCGTACTCGATCGTTCAAAGTGCTGCAGGTTTTGTACAAAAAACCTGACTTGTATCGGAACAAAAGTTCCTCGAATTTCTTTGTACAACGTGGTCAAAAACAAGGCGTTATTGCCGTTTACGGGCACCGAGAGTTTAGTGTTAGCTAACGTCGTTGAATCTCTAGGTCATAAGCTACTCAGGAACAATGAACTTTCACAGGTCAGCTGTTTGACCTGTGCGAGAACCCTAATGCGTTTATATGCCACTTTCACAACGCTTGTAAGTGGATCGAACGGCGGAATTTCTTCGAAAAGACTGTGCAGCAATTCGCCTACTGAAATTTGTCCAGTGTCAAAGCGAACGCGTGAGGATGGTGCACCACGAGCAACAAACTCTCGAAGATGCCTTGCGCCAGCAGAAGAAAACACAGGCTTACCTCAGGCACCGTTGGTTGATAACATCAGTGAAAATTCAAATCCTTTGGCGGGTATTTCTTTTCTCGAGAATGCAATGGATTCTAGAAGAAATATATCCGCCACGGAAAGTGTACAACAGCCACCCACGATCACAAAGGTGAAATTTCCTGTTTGTTGAGAATCTTCTTAAACTAATATTTTTTAGCTCGATGGAGATTTGTATCGCGAAGGAGCAGTGCCTTAATTTTTCATTTTACGAAGACTTTATTTTAAAGCATATAAGCTTAATCCAAGAATAAAAGGCGATGTTGATTTCTTCTTTTCTGAAATATAAGTTTACTTGATAACTAAAACCATTGTTGTGGTCTTTTAATTAGCCGATTAGCTTTGGAGACAGACAAGTCTTTAATAGAATTCGAATGATGTAATTTTCCCTAGTCAATGTGTTTGTGCTGTTCATGAAGAGACATCTAAATATTTCTTTCCCTGAGTGGAAATGCTTGTTGGGCAACGTTTCGTTCATTAGGATTTTTCTCAATTTCAGAGTGAAATTTCCCTGAAGTCACTTGGGTTTTCCGTCATCCATATCGATTTTCGAAAGCTGTAACACCGGTACCGTATCATTTTTTTCTTTATTGATTTCATAGGTTATTATAGGTTACCCTGTATCTGGAAAAATAACCGAGTATGCTGTAGAGAAGAGCACCACAAGGAGTGTTGTCAAAAATGTTGCATGTGGTAACAACTCTGCTTTGGCAAAAGCAGCTCTAAAGGACCAGGAACTTAAAGACCTTATTCTGATGGAAATGATTAATGAAATCAAAAAGGAAATCAGGTTATATTCAAAGGACCCTGCATGCCTATTGAAGCTGCAAAGTCCAGCAGACATCAGAAGATTTTCAAACGAATCATTCTACCAGCAATTACTGGTTAAGTGCCCAAAATTGGCTGTTCTTTTTTCTTGTCTATCACAGCCTGGAATCTTGGACAGAAATCTGCCAGACTTTAAGGAGGCTGAAATTACCAACCAGTTCCGAAATTCTGTTTGCATGGCAGCTTCCATTTGTTTACACCAGTACAACCAGCAGATGAGTGCTGCTCACTATAGAATTAGTTTGTTGTTATTGAATGCTGGGGCGAAGGCACTTACCCTGCAACGATGTGCTGGTCTTGG
>OZ037777.1:14640676-14655676 GCA_964035525.1 Porites cylindrica
TATCTGCGATGCAGGCGTAGAATTTTTAAAGGGTCACGAGGTATGGTTGTGTTTGGTCCATTCTGTCATGACTAAATTACATTAAAGTGCCCTTACCCATTCAAAAAATGCCTGTGTGTGAGATATGAAGAAGATATAAAATAAAACTCATCATAGCCTGTTCAGTCCAGGTTCCAAGATAGTGGGGAAAGCGTAGCTAGAAAAATTGCGCAAAACCGCGGAGAGCTGGGAAGGGACGGGTAAGTGGGGTATGTAAGGATCTTTTTTAATAAATCATTCCGGTATACCAGCTTTTGGTATACCCTATGATTGCCAATTTTGACAGTTGGCGTCAAACAGGTTATTAGGGACTTACAATTAGAAGATCCAACGACGCGACGGAGACGAGAACGTTGCGTAAAAGGGATTTGCCTTCTTTCAGTCTTTATCACAATTATTCCTACTTGCTTACTTTGTCAAATAAAGGTGAAACTGCCGAAGATGAATTCCAAGGGACCATATCCAAGTTAAAAAAAAAAAAAAAAAACACCGTTGCTTGTTGACGTTCTCCATAAAAAGCAGATCGTTAGGCATTTTCACTTCCTAGTTGTGAAAAAACGGCAAGGAAATGTACAAAAAAATTGTGATACACGTGCAAAGTTGTCGTCTTGCATATGAAACCTATCGTTATCAGGCATTCTCGTTTCCGTCGCGTCGTTGCATCTTAAAGACCCTTTAAGATCCAACGACGCAACCGCTGGACGAGAATGTCAAAGACAATAAAGCACAAATACGCATACACATACAAAAACAAACAAACAAAGAAACAATAGGTTTAATAAGCAAAAAACAACAACAACAGCAACAACTTCGCAGGCGCATCACTTTTTGTTTCATCTCTTTGCCCTTTTTACACGACTTTTATGGGAAAATGTCTAATTTTACGTTTTATGGATAACGAAAACAAGCAACGACGAAATTTTAATTCTCCAACTTCAGAGGGAGGAGGTCATTTACGAGAAGTATCATATGAAGTATTCATACTTTAGCTCACTCTATGAATCCATGTAAGTTGTTTTATATTTAGACTGCAAAACAGTCCGTATTTTTTGAGTATTCAGGTATGCGTAAGCAGTCAAACAAAAGGTCTGGAACCAGGCTAGCGCGTTTCCCGCGCGTAAGACTTTTATGCCACGCTTTACCGATTTCTTTACTGATTTTAAGAAAAAAACCGACTGTTTTGCAGTCTATTTTATATTTTACATGTTTTCAAGCATGTTGCATCACTTGGTATCTGACACTTCAATAAGCTTTGAACTAAGCTTTTTCATGATTCGCTGTTGCATCTCATTGACTTTTGGTCGTCGAACACCGATTGATGAATAACCAGAATTCGCGCCGTTCATTTCACGTTGTGAGTTGTCTCGCCTTATTGATGCCTGAGAATACAGCCGTCTCTCTTCAGTCGCTCTTCATCATTTGCAATTCAAAGCTACCTGTATCTAAGCAATTGTGAATAAAATAGTTGAATTCAATAACAGTCTTGTTTACTGTGTTTTTCAATTCAATTTCAACGTTCATGATCCGCCGTGATTCCTTCTGTTGATACTGGAACTATTAAATAGGAATTTTGTATTCACGTACACAATTATGAAAGCGGTTCTCAACATCAATCGCACCTTTCGGTAAACGCACATGTTCGCCCGCACTTCGTAACCGTTGGTTACTGCTAGTACTATCTTTGTGTTAACACTTACCCAAGCACATTGTCCTATTGACCGACTCCTGGAAACCTTTTGGACATTTACAGGTCTTGTTGTCTTGAGACATTTGGCACTCATTTGGACACTTACAATAGTAACTTTCAGGACTATTGACACACATATGGCTGCAGTTGTTTTTAACATTCTCATTGCTATGTGGAGGCCGAAGCACTGGCGATGTCGATGCCGAAGCACTGGTCGACACAGTGGCTGACACAATAGCAGAGGTAGAGGCCGAGACACTTGGCGACACACTGGGTGATGTGGAGGGAGAAGTACTGGTCGACAAACTGGCTGACATGCTAGCAGAGGTGGAGGCCGAGACACTGGGCGATGTGGTGGCCGAAGCACTGGTGGAGAAACTGACTGACACGCTAGCAGAAGTGGAGGCCGAGACTCTTGGCGAAACACTGGGCGATGTGGAAGCCAAAGTACTTGTTGACACTCTGGCTGACACGCTAGCAGAGGTGGAGGCCGAGACACTTGGCGACACACTGGGCGATGTGGAGACCGATGCACTGGTCGACACACTGGCTGACACGCTAGAAGAGGTGGAGGCCGAGACACTTGGCGACACAATGGGCGATGTGGAAGCCGAAGTACTTGTTGACACACTGCCTAACACGCTAGCAGAGGTGGAGGCCGAGACACTTAACGACACAATGGGCGATGTGGTGGCCGAAGCACTGGTGGAGAAACTGACTGACACGCTAGCAGAAGTGGTGGCTGAGACACTTGGCGACACACTGGGCGATGTGGAGACCGATGCACTGGTCGACACACTGGCTGACACGCTAGAAGAGGTGGAGGCCGAGACACTTGACGACACACTGGGCGATGTGGAAACCGAAGTACTTGTTGACACACTGGCTAACACGCTAGCAGAGGTGGAGGCCGAGACACTTGGCGACACAATAGGCGATGTGGTGGCCGAAGCACTGGTGGAGAAACTGACTGACACGCTAGCAGAAGTGGAGGCTGAGACACTTGGCGACACACTGGGCGATGTGGAGGCCGAAGTGCTTGTTGACACACTGGCTGACACGCTAGCAGAGGTGGAGGCCGAGACACTTGGCGACACACTGGACGATGTGGAGGCCGAAGTACTTGTTGACACACTGGCTGACACGCTAGCAGAGGTGGAGGCCGAGACACTTGGCGACACACTGGGCGATTTGGAGACCGACGTACTGGTCGACACACTGGCTGACACGCTAGCAGAAGTGGAGGCCGAGACACTTGGCGACACACTGGACGATGTGGAGGCCGAAGTACTTGTTGACACACTGGCTGACACGCTAGCAGAGGTGGAGGCCGAGACACTTGGCGACACACTGGGCGATGTGGAGGCCGAAGCGCTGGTGGAGAAACTGGCTGAGACGCTAGCAGGGGTGTAGGCCGAAACACTTGGGGACACATTGGGCGATGTGGAGGCCGAAGCACTGTTCGAAACACTAGCTGACACGGATGCAGATGTGGAGGACGAGACTAGCAACAATAATAATAATTAATCAACTATTAACCGGGTTAAAAAACTACGAAATGGTTAACTGCTTACGAAATAAAACTATATTATTCAAAGCTATACCTTAGCTTATGCCAAATTTTTTCGAACGTTTTGGTATTATTCTTAACTCTGGCAAAACACCAATGAATTGCTGTAACAAGTTTTTTTAGGTCTAATTAAGCAAAGTACGAAACTACGGGAGAAACTTAGATGCTACTTATATACCCAAGCACATTGTCCCTTTGACCGACTCCCGGAAACCTTTTGGACATTTACAAGTCTTGTTGTTTTGTGACATTAAGAATCCATTGAGACAATGACAATAGTAACTTCCTAGACTATTGATACACAAATGGCTGCAGTTGTTTTTAACATTCTCATTACATTTATCGATACCTGGGAGACACCAAATTGAAATATGACTTGTCATACTGACGGTCAATATGTTAGATGTTACTTCACAGGAGTATATTTTACGTCTTACAATTTTCGACGACTCCAAAAAAAACTATGGCAGAAATCAAAATCTTTTCACTTTGTTGACAGTTTATAATTGAAAAAATATAATAACAACAACAACCATAATAATTGAAAAACCATGAACACGTTAAAAAAATACGAAATGGTTATTTGCTTACAAAATATAACTATAGAAATACAAAGCTATCACTTAACTTATGCCTCACGTTTTCAAACGTTTTGGAATCATTCTTAATTCTGGTGAAATACCACTTAACTGCTATTAATAATAAGTTTTTTTGACGTCTAATAGACCTAAAATACGAAACCACAGGGGAAAATTAGATACTACTTACCCAGACAAATGCTCCTGTTATTCGACTCTTGGAAACCTTTTGGACATTTACAAGTCTTGTTGTCATCAGACATTTGGAATCCATTTGGACACTTACAATAGTAACTTCCTGGACTATTGACACATAAATGGCTGCAGTTGCTTTTAACATTTTCATTGCATTCATCGATATCTGTAAGAGACCAAATTTGGAATATGACTTGTCTATTTGAATTTCAGTTGTTACTTCACAGCAGTTTCCTAGGGTTATTCTACGTGTTATAGTTTTCGACGATTTGATATAAAAAGTATGACGAAATCAAAATCTTTTCACTGTATGATACTTTAACAAAAAATAATGGCAACTTACAACAATAATAATTAATAAACTATGAACCGGGTTAAAAAAGTACGAAATAGTTATTTTCTTACAAAATAAAACTATAGATATTCAAAGCTATCGGCTTAGCTTATGCCAAATTTTTTCGAACGTTTTGGTGTTATTCTCAACTCTGGCAAAACACCACTTAATTGCTGTGATAAGCTTTTTTAGGTCTAATAAACCAAAGTACGAAACTACGGGGGAAATTAGATGCTACTTACCCAAGCACATTGTCCTGTTGAAAGACTCCTGGAAACCTTTTGGACATTTACAAGTCTTGTTGTCTTGTGACATTTGGAATCCATTTGGACACTTACAATAGTAACTTCCTGAACTTTTAACACATAAATGGCTGCAGTTGCCTTTAACATCGGTATGGCATTCATTTACAACTGTAAAAAAAAAAGAGAGAAAGAAAGAAAGGTGTTATAGGTCCTTCACATTAACTGTTTTACTTCTACTGCTGCTTCTACTGCTCAGTACTGTTACTGCAACCGTTTGTACTGCAAGGTGCCGCTTCTAATATCTCCTCCAACATAATTTGAGATAAGACCATATTTTCGTTTCCCTTTAGCCGGAGAGCCTGATATAAACCTTACATGAAAACCCTCCCCAACCTCCCCCCCCCCCCCTTCAAATACAAAAAAATTCTTGTTACGCTTCGCAACAACAGCCTGACAGCCAATCGAATGGTCACAGGAGCACGGCCCACATAAGAAGGTCATTATCAGGTTCAATTTTAGCGTAATAGTGTAAGAGAAGATGTATGGGAGCTGCTGAAAATGGGGCTGATCAAAGGTCACCACTAGTACTACCATTATGTCTACCACTACCACTACCACCACCCCCATTACTACTACAACCACCACCCTCACCACTACTATTGCTCTTCAAACCGTACCAATACCACTTTCACCACCACCACCACTAACACTGCCATCACCACTAACAATACCAGTACCAATAACACTACCACCATCACCATTACCACAAACCCCACCACTAACACCACCACCACCACTATCACTATCACTGCCACAACGACCACCACTACCGCAAAAGGCACTAACACTACCACTACCATCACCAATAACACTACCACCACTAACATAAACCCCACCACAAATTGTTGCTGCATAACAGTATATACGCGAGGATTATTCCACGTCTAATGCTGATTTTCGACGACTAAAAAAAAATTAACGTCATGTTTAATAACTGATTAAAAAAGCAAATTGAATGAACAGATTGACAAATACGAAATTGTTCTTTCATTACAAAATATAATATGAAGATAATTTACAAGAAATGGAGAGATTTTACGTTTATTTAGAACGTGAACGGCAAGTCCAAAAATTCTAATATAGCCATCTTAGCTTGAAATGATCTTAGCTTAGCTCAGCCATCTTAGCTTGAGTTCATACAATTGTCGCAAAAGTTTTAAAGGACGAGAAGCCAGTTTTTTCGCACGGTGAGGTCGGTTAAGGATGGATAAACGTCATTGGTTGTTGTCCTCTTTTCTACCTGCCACACTCTTTTTGATGATACTTACCCAAGCACATTGTCCTGTTGGGCGACTCCTGGAAACCCTCTGGACATTTACAAGTCTTGTTGTCTTGTGACATTTGGAATCCATTTGGACACTTACAATAGTAACTTCCTGGACTATTGACACACATATGGCTGCAGTTACCTTTAAATTTCTGACGGCATTCATCGATATCTGTCAGAGACCAAACTGAAATATGACTTGTCAATGTCAGGAGCCCATAATTTTAACTGCTGGTTCATACGAATATGGGAGAACTATTCTACGTAAAATGAGTTTCCATGACTGGAAAACACGCCAGACATACGCGATGGGGGTAGGCGTGAAAATTATTGATTGTTCCATTCCGCACCCAGACACCCATAACAGTGTTTGGAAAACGGAGGAACGTAGGACGTAATAAAGGTCAAATTGATTATAGAACAAAATACGGTATATAGCACAAGTTCATGCTTACTTTCTGTATCTCGAGAAAATTTCGAAATTCTATTCATTCACTAGTTTTAGACTTGCTAGTAAAAATCAGGTCAACAATCTGCCTGCAAAGATGGAGGATTATAGCATTCCTATTTTAGCAAAAAAAAAATGAATATAATCAAATTTGGAATACATTTTTAAAATAAGGGTAGCTACGCCATTAAGGTTTCGCGCCATAGTTATGGACTAGCGACATAGTCTGTAGTAATAATGTTGCTATGATCTGGTAAAGCCAAAAATTATGGTGAGCTATCGTTTACGCTTAAACGCCTTTCAAAATACCGTCGAACCTCTTCACAACGGCCACCTTAGGGACAGAAGAAAGTGGCTGCTGTGGAGAGGTGGCCGTTATGGGCAGGTAGGGGTGTAATGGGACCCAATTTTATTTTAGTGCGTACAACATGTTTATCGTGCTAAGTTCATGCTTACTGTATCCCATAATGGTAATCCAATTATAAATAATATATAGAGATAAAATACACAAAAAACTAGAATAGCGTTTTGAATCAAAATGTTAACGTGACAAAACGAGCAAGTTTCGCAACATTCAGTATGCGTATCGTAGACAATTTATGATTACGCTGCAGCAGCATAAATGGAACACAGTCAAAGTACGATTACCACGATCAATCACCAACGTGACAAACGAATCAATTTTCACGACCATTCTTTACTCTCTCGTCAGTTGCTGAAAAAATTCTGGCTGTTGTCGAGAGGTTATTTTGGCAGTTGGGGACACGCCTTAGTGGCCGTTGCCGTTGTAGAGAGGTTTAAACAAGAGCCAATGTATGGACTATCTGCCGGGACAAAACTTAATGGCTGTTGCCGAGAGGTGGCCGTTAGCGGACGTTCGACAGACAGAGATTTAAAAACACTTTTAAGGTAAAGGACAGAGATATCCACGTGATCTAGCCTGTCCACAACTTTTTTTTTCCAACTCGGAGAGCGTGTGCAGAGCGCGAAAAGGAGGAAAGAGAAGGACCGTAAGCGGGCTGGGCTACACGAATCAACTTTTTCCCCGCCATTCTTTCACGTTTGCCGTTTAATTTTAGAGGTGAATAGATTGGTTTTCACGTCCAGAAAAGTAAGTAAAAACGGACTTTTTTGAAAAATGCTGGTTTAATTTTCATGCTGCTCATGAACAAATTGATAAAGGAAAGTCAAATGCCATCTCACCTAAACAGAAAACCGACTGTTTGCGAACAGTTTACTATAAAGATGAAGTTCACCTGGATGGCATGGAGCGCTATGTATTTGGGGTATACGCGAAGCTTAAGCACAAGACGCTTTCCTGATTACAGACGCCGGGAAAACGGCAAACGTGAGGCAAAACGTGGTGCTTAACTTCTCTAATCTCTGTTAGCAGTAATACCTCAACACAATAATAAAGAAAGAACAGGCAGGATGATTGTGGCAACATTACGAGGGTGACGCTCACTCTATGTTGGCACAATTATGAAACCGGCTGCGAGTTTTAATAGTCGTTACAAACCTTGTATTAGATGCTTTGCTTGACAAAGTCGTGGTCGTTTAACCAAGCGAAGCTCTTGTAGAGAAACCCATCCGAAATGACCATCATCGAATCTTACTGACACCATTGAAGCACTCGTATTCATTACGATACCAGTTCGGTACCACTCTGGCATTGCAGGTTTGTGAACAGCTATAACTGATGTATTGACTGATATTTCCCTCTTTTCTGGCTCCTTATCTATTATAAGCACTGGATCAGTCCGTTTGTATACTCGTTTGAAATCGTTGTTGTATTCCAAGATGAACTCAATATGAGTGTCATTTATCCCTGAGATAAAAGCCCTGTAGTAATTATTTGAGCGATCTCTTTGCGACCACAGTCCCCAAAACTTTGAACCAACCAGGATACAATCTAAACAAAAATAGAACCGGAGAGAAGTTACTTTTTAAATGAAGGAAACATGAAAGCTAAAAACTTGAGTGGGGTGCTACTTTAAACCATAGGTTTACGGGACTTACATAAGATTCAATAGAAGGCCTAATTTAGGCTGACGGTTTACTTTGAGAACACATCATAACTTACCCAGTGTCACAACTGATTAATAAATTCCTTAATATAATTTACTTTGCACAGAACGATAACATGACACTCAAATATTACAAAGGTATTGATATCTCCACCCCTATTTGTTGCTTCGTATACTAAAAGTATGGATAGATACTGATTTGCTGTGATAGCAATAAGTATCCAATTGTTTTAAAGCTGGAAATTTCTTTTCAACAGCATGCGCTCTCATTGGTTAATTAAACAATGAAACTGTTTCCCGCAAAAATTTCTGAGCGGGCAACATTGCAATAAAATATATGACGTCAGAGGGTAACAATACAAAGTTAGCGAATGTTGACGGACGACTGCCGTTACAGCGAGGTTTAATCAATTTCCAGCTATATAACAAACCACTTAAAGATTGGTCCCTCGGGAAACAGCCAAGTTTGTTTCCCTTGAATCTCAATGTTTAAACCTAGGCGAAACAAACTTAACTGTTTCCTTCGGAACCAGTTATTAAGTGTTCAATATTTGCTAAGGAAAATATTCTTCGTTAAAAATTACAGTGAGTCGGTTCATGGACAAGATCTTTGATCATGACTCAATACTTACCCTCCATAAAGTAGTATTTATTCTGTATACGTGTTCTAGTGCCAATTTAACTTGCATTATTTACTTTTACACGGTTCTCACTATCTGAATTCTCATTGGCTGAGAGACTTGAATTAATTTTGGAAATCAGCGCAACCCACAAAGTAGTCAGTTTTTTGCTAGCCAAATGTCGACTAATCTGAAGGTCGCGCGAACAATGCACAATTTGCAAGAGCAATGTCAAACTTTGTTCCGTGTGAAGATGAACTTGTCGTTACTTTTTCAAAACAATGTATAATAAAACAAGTATTAGAATCGGCTTTCGTGATATCCGCCTCGACCTTGATTATTCCGGATATCAGGCGAACATCATTCACTAATTTCTTATTAAATCATTAGTTATCAGTACACTATGATAATGCCATTACCAGGAGTAAGACGACATCCATATATTTCTGTTCTTAAGTAAACCGCCTGCGAGGTGTCAACATCCGGCAAAATTTGTAAGACTCTGGTAACAAACGGTTCTTTGAAATGATACCTTACTACAGAGTAAGCGTCTTCATTACTGTTTATGATCTTTGAAAAATGGAAATACAGAAAAAAAGAACAATGAAAAAAGTAAGTAAAAGGTCGAAACAAATAACTCAAAGACAACAACAATATCAACAACAACAAACAGACCAAAAAAGTAAATGTAATGTCAGTTAAAAGGGCTATGTCACGCTATTTGCAACCTGTTTGAAAAGCTAATTAAAGGTGAGACTTCGTAATATAGATTTAGCCAGGGCTAAAAGCGAGGCTCCCATTAATAAATTTATAATTTAAATTAAACAATAAACTTGTATTCGAATTCCACAATTCAGTTAACTTTAGAGCACATTTATGTCACTTTTGAGGGAAAGGCTACCAGATTTTAGAGAAAAATAATTTGCAAACAGCCCAAGAGTGAACCAAATCTTACATCGAGTTGATAGCCTCATATGTACACTCAAAAACTGGTAATCATCTTCGATCACATTTAAGAGCCATAATGACTCTTGATCACCGTAGATTAATTAGTGGAAAAAAAATCAGGCCAACTTTTTTGCGTTCGACAAGTTTACTTTGCAAAATCTTGTCAACAAATCTGGGTGCGTGTAAACCAACTGTTTTTATCATACCGGCATTCATAAACTGTTAAAAAAATTTCCAAAATCACCTATACGGCCATCCGGTTCTCACTTTTGCAGTGCGAGCTGTGGCGAGTGTTTGAATGAACATTAACAGAGTTACGCTCCAACATTATAAAGAATTTATTATGTTTATTTTTTATTTAATGGTTTAACGCGCGGCATTTTGAGTACTCCTGCAAACGATGTTCACTGAACGACTGAAAGCAATCGGCACAGCGAATAAAATTACAAGAGAGACTACTAACAATCAATAAAAGAAATATAATTCGGTGAAACATATACAGAGACAACAATTTTCATTCATGAATACAAGTATTAAAGTGTCCCTAAAAACCCTGAGTCTTCAAGCTTCAAGCTTAGGTTTATGTTTTAAGCCGGCTTCCCGGTGGTTGCTTTTTTCAAAGACGAACTCGAGGCAAGAAAATCGTTCAAAGCTTTCTTTTCCGGCCAGAATTATAACTAAATATTCTTTGGAACGTTTTCTTTCTATTTGCGGTGAGAAACTGTCTAAAGGCTTTTTAAAGTTCTGTAAGCTCATATCAAACCTGATACTCGGTCAGATCATTGTCACAAATCTTACAAACGTGCATAAACTAAATGCCCGCATAAACTCTGCCTGAATTCATTAAATTAGATACAAAAAAACAAACATCAAATACAATAATTTCTCTGGCTTACCATTCGAGATGCAGCTCCTGAAAGGTATCAAGAAAAGCCAGTATCGCTTCAGACTTTGCAATCCTCTTACGCATCAAGCAAGGTGAAAACCAAAACGATGCCATCCGAAATCGGATTTCCGACTTTGACAAGCGACGTATTCCTCAACCAAAAACCCAATAAACAAACTAGCCATGAATAACAAAAGACTCCTGATAGCAGCTGAATTTCATTTAGCACATCCAGTGGAAAAAGACAGTTAAAAACATCACAAGTTGACACAAAACTCTGTCAGCTTCAGCTGTCAAAGTAAACAAGATTCAAGATGCTGCATAAATTTTCCGCATGAACTCACCTGTCAAATTTTGACCAATCAGAGCATAAAAATTGGACGTAGAGCGTGACCAACGCGTGACCATGGTGAGAAAAGTCATAAGCAACTGTCCTCCCTGCCTGTAACAGCTGGCTGAATTTTCGCGTCCAAGGTCAGTTTGCAATCAAAATTTTAATTGTGCAGCACATAAACACAACATATTTCATATGAATTTAGAAAAAAATTGATCTTGAGCCTGCGATCAATTGAAAACTAGTAACTTGTCAGCGGATAACTTCAAAAAAATACTTGACCTCGATGGGTCGACACCTGAGCCCGCGATACGGTCAAGTGACACTGGTCAGCGGGTACCCTGTTTTGACAGCTGTCAATTGATCAAAACATTGATGTCCAATATGTGTGCATTATCAGTTTAACTAGCAAAAGTATGAGATTGAACATTGTTCCCGATCTAGTAAAACAATTAACTGGTCAGCGGACAGCTTCCAAATAAATCACGTCACCTCGATGAGTTGACATATGAGCCCGTGATATGGTCATGGGATACTGGTCAGTGGCTATCCTGTTTTGACAGCTGTCAATTGACCATATTGTGAATGTCCTATACTAAAATCCTATATTAAAGATGTGGACTTGCCAAGACACGCCTGAGACACCCCTCCCTTCCTTTTGATAGTCTCCCCTACCCCACCCGTACAATCTGTAGACGCGTACGTACGTACGTACGCTCGGTCAATCACGTGACAACCAAACGAAAAGAGGTTGACCATATTCCATGGGTATGGGGCTCTGTCCCACGCGCGCTTCGCGCGCGCGGGAGCCCCGCTATCAATTAAATTCCTAGAATTATGGCCCAGTTTGTCATTTAAGCTCATATTCAGCAAATGAAACAGTTTCCTGTTGTCATTTTCCTCTCGCTACGAACGGAAAGGATGCGAAAAATCACCCCAAAATAATTATGGTTAGTGCTCCCTGGTGAAATTTGTTTGATATCTGGTTCATAACTACGAGCATTTTGTGTTTATGTGACAAAAAATCGAAGACAGCAACATCCTTGTAACATAGCCCTTTTAAGCCACATACAACATTACAAAAAAAAAAAATTATAATAAATAAGAAAATAAGAAAAGGAACTTGCACTTCTTTACTGGAAAGATCCAACGTTATGTATTATAACGTTAAATTGATTGTACAACTACTGATTTTCTCCTTTATACTCTTAACAATTAGTGTACTTCACTAACGCAAGTCCTAATTTAAACGGACTAGATTCATTTTAGTAAAATTCAAGGATTAAAGTATAAGTGGTTACTCACAAAAATTCTGGGTTAATGGGTGCATTCATTCTTTTTTCCATTACTTTTTTTTTCTGGGATGGGGATGGGGGATATATTTCACCCCCTGTCAACTGATAGTTATCTAATTACTTGGATGAAGTCGGGTGTTCCTATTAGTTCGGCATAATACTCCAAATGAACATTGTCTTGTGTTGTTGGGTCCTATTGCTGGCCAAACCCCCAATATTAAGTTAAGGAGAAAAAAAGTCTTCATCTCACTTGCTATAGCAAGAAAAATACTTTCAGTCATAGTGGAGGCTTCGCGTGTGCATTAAACTTAAGGGGTCCGTTATTAAAACGAAGTCTAACTTAGGCCGCGGTTTAGACCTTCAGATCTCTTTCTTAAGGGCTTAATTTAAGAAGATAAGTACGTTTCCAGTCTACGCTGTATGCTTTGTTCAAACTGTTCACGAAAAATAGTGTTTAGATAAAAGCGTTGGGCAAAACAAAAATGGATTAGAACGCGGTTTTGTTAAACACGGGCCGACCTCCTGGCCCTAAAGGTCTATGATTATATCTAACCTTTTCTATACCAGACTCTGTATAAGAAAATGACTTTGCACCAACGAAAAAGCGAAGTTTGTATCGCTTCACCCAGTTGTTCAAGTTTGCTCCTCCCTGAGTAGATATACCCGTGATTTTGAACCTATCGGTTTCACTGAGGTCGATCTGGAAAAACGTCTTTACTGATGTACCCCATGGGAAGAGTCCATGAAGCTGGCTTTGGCTAAAGTAACGAAACTTGGCCGACGTTAAGTTCTCTGTATGAAGTGACATTCCACAACCTGTAATCGTAATTAAAACTTCATTTTACTCTCCTCATAATACGTTGATGAGGAATTGTTAGTTACTGTTGCAGATGGCTTGCGCATCTGCTAACTAACATCAAGCGGTTTAGAGTGTGTGCCACGCGGGCTTGAAATTCGTATCCGCTGTGAAGATTACCTACATGTATCGCTAAAAATCATATATTATATTATAGATACTATAGCTCTATCTAACCTAAGATGGGAGAGGGGTGGGGGTGAGCAATCGTTGACTTGCGATAACTTTAATTACAAGACGATGTGGCTGCCGTAAAATACGAAAACTTAAATTCATGACATCATACGACGTGACATGCATTTTCAAGTGAGTCCATCATTTCACCAATATTCTAAACAACGGCTGCCTCGCCTTTTTTTACCCGCCCATCCGACATGAAGTTATTTTTCGGAATATGATGGTGAGATGCTAATTTTCAGTTTCACTTAAATTTTTCTTTAGAGACAAACATGCTACAGTTATATCTATGTTGAAGCCAATGTTACTTGGCAGATGACAGCTTAGAAATCAAGACTGCTATACCTGAAACTGTGTTGCAGATACTAGTTTTCTACTATTATAACTAGGTACCACTACAAAATTAGTGTCAGTTCGGTTTCACTTTGTAGATAAATATTTGTGCAGTTTAATTATTTAAACCTCCTCTGAAATTTCCCCCAGGCTTTTTGTTTCCCGATTGAATTTTAGAATGATTCGCTGCGCTGCTTGAAATATTTTCAAGGACATGCGATGTACGACATGTACGAAACGTCGGTATTTTGTTTTCACTTTACTATAAACTCGGCCAGGTTTCGAAAAAAATAGCGTTGTTTTCTTTTCCTTTGTCGTTCGCTTTAGGCTTGTAATTCTTTTTTATTCTTACTTTTCCATTTGCTGGTTAGATTTTTTCCCCAACATCAGATTTTCCAACAGAAGCGACTATATATTCTTCGTATCAAGCCTTCCTTATCTCTTCGTGTAATCTGATCCTTTTTAGTGTTGAGAATTGCTTGTTTCACATGGAAAACTTTTCTTTGCTTAAACTGTTGTTTTACAAGCTTCTCTTCGTAAAACGATGGTTAAAACCTTACATCAGTGCCCCCCAAAACTGATACAATGCATCAAACTTTCATTTTCCTTGACTGCCGGGGCCAGATTTAGGTGAATAAACAATAAAAGCGTACCACACTCAAGTTCAGTCTTCGCGTGCAACCGAGGAAAGAACACATGGGCGCCAAGTATAGTTTACCGCCTTTTCATTGGCTGAAACTGTCACATCACTTGGTCTCAGGGGAATCTATTTTTGAAGCTCGATCGAGAATTTTTCTGCCTACAGCCCAGTCTTGCGCTGCTCTATTCTGCTGCCGCCTCGCCATCCGACCGTCTTCGCCTGGATGGCTCGTTGGCAACAAGCGACGTTGATTGAAAATTCGACTGATGAATTGTTTTTATTTCAAAGAATGACAACACAGCTGTGGAGGCCGAGCGAGCGAACGCGTAATTGATAAATGTATTTGTACGTATTAAGGAAGGGCAAACTTTTTGGCTTTTATCTTTAATAAAGAGGAAAGAAAATTTACATGGAAAACAGCTATCGCAATGCACTTAAGTGGAAATACGCGTTTCCGTGGT
>OZ037777.1:14660676-14688176 GCA_964035525.1 Porites cylindrica
TTCTCGGATAAGGACGAAAAACCGTAGGTCCCGTCTCACAGCACGTTCACTGATTTGTTCTTGTGGGACGTAAAAGAACCCACACTACTCTTCGAAAAGAGTAGGGGTCGTAGACCCCGGTGGTGTGGTCAACCTTTTACGGGTTGTGGGATTGGGTAGGGATGGCACCTTGCATGGGACCTGAGTCCCGTTCGTGCACTTTCCCTCTGGCCAGGCCTGTGTCCAGAAAAGCTGGTAAATAAATGAAAAAAATCACTACCACTACCACCACTAACACCACCACTACCACTACCACTACCACTAGCTATTACTACCACTTCCACTGCCACAACCACTACCACTACCACTACCATTACAACTATCACTACCACCACCACTACCACAAAAAGCACCACTTACACCACTACCACTACCACTACCACTACCACTACCACTACCACTACCACTACCACTACCACTACCACTACCACTCCCACTACCACTACCACTATGACTACCACTTTCACTACCATTTCCACTACATTACCACTATCACTGTCACTACCAATGCCAATACTACTACCACGCTTCTTGTGCTCCCAGTACCAACTCCTCTGCAAGAAACGTGACGAAACTATAGCGACAACGATACAAAAAGAAATAAGAAAAAGAAACAAGTTTGGTAAGCAAAACTAAAAACTCTGCTTACCTACCACGCTTTTCGTTTAAGTTTCTTTGCCTTTGACTGCACAACTTAGACATGAAAATATTAAAATTTACGTCTTTACTGAGAACGTGAACGGCAAGGCGAAAAATTGTGCTGTATCAACCTAAGTTCGAACGAGTTGATAACTACTTTTCATCTCGCGAAGATTTTAGAGAACGAGAATTCAGTTTATGAACAATGTTTTTATTAGCATCTCCATTTTCAGGTCGTAAAATAGCTACTGTTACGATAAGAACAACGAAGACGGTGAGACCAATTCAACTAAAAGGCATCATTACCTGCCACTCTCTTTGTGTCGGTACTTACCCAAGCACATTGTCCTGTTTGCCGACTCCTGGAAACCTTTTGGACATTTACAAGTCTTGTTGTCTTGTGACATTTGGAATCCATTTGGACACTTACAATAGTAACTTCCTGGACTATTGCCACATAGATGGCTGCAATTGCCTTTAAATTCCTGATTGCATTCATCGATATCTGTGAGAGACCAAATTGAACTATGACTTGTCGCTGTCAATATTTCAGATGTTACTTCGAAGAATTATACCCGGATTATTCCACGTCTGGTAATTTTCCACGACTGTAAATAAAAACTATGACAAAAATCATTTTATTGTCAGTTTATACTTGAGTCAGGTAACAAAAACAACAATAATAAATGAACCATGAACAGGATAAAAAAGGGGAAATGGTTAATATTTGCTTACAATTTAAAACTATAGATATTCAGAGCTATCACTTAGATTAAGTAAAAATTTTCCACCATTTTGGCTTAGCACTGTATTGCTATGATAAGTTTTTTTCAGGTCCAATAAACCAAAAGTACGAAACCACAGGGCAAAATTAGATGCTACTCACCCAAGCACATTGTCCTGTTAGCCGACTCCTGGAAACCTTGTGGACATTTACAGGTCTTGTTGTCTTGTGACATTTGGAATCCATTTGAACAATTACAGTGGTAACTTCCTCGACTATTGACACACGTATGACTGCAGTTGTTTTTAACATTCTCATTGCATTCATCGATATCTGTAAGAGACCAAATTGAAATATGACTTGTCAATGTCAATTTCAGATATTACTTCCAGCAGTATAACAGGATTTTTATTGGTCTAATGATTTTCGACGACTTGAAATATAAACTACGACAGAAATCAAAATCCTTTTCCTCATTTGTCAGTTTATACTTGAACAAAAAATAATAACAACAATAATAATTAATAAACCATGCCGGGTTAAAAAAATAAGAAATGGTTATTTGCTTACAAAATAAAACTATAGAATATTTCGATAGTTTTGGGATCATTCTTAATTCTCGTGACATACCACTTAACAGGTTTGATAAGCAAAACTAAAAACTCTGCTTACCTACCACGCTTTTCGTTTAAGTTTCTTTGCCTTGGACTGCACAACGTAGACATGAAAATATTGAAATTTACGTTTTTACTGAGAACGTGAACGGCAACGCGATAATAATAATAAGCTTTTTTTAGGTCTAATAATATACATGAAAAAATTTCTCGATTGTGATTGGCTACGAGGAATGCAGTTTTTAGGTAACACAGTGCAGAAAAAAGGTAATTGAGTGCAGAAAAGAGTAACAAACGTGACATTCTGATTGGCTAATAAACAAAGGAACTCACTGAGAGCCAATCAAATGCGCTATCTAAATGGCTCAAAATTTGGAGCCGCTCCGGACCAGTTTCGAGCAAAACCCGCAATGGTTGGCGATTGCAGCACATTTGCTTTTGCGACCGAAACAACTGTAGAGGAGCTGAAAAACTGCTCTAAAAACGAAAACACTGGAAAATCACTGGTTTTTGGCTCTCTTTTTGGAAGAATTGGTGCGTAGGTAAGGAAATTACTGATGAAATAGAAAATTATGAGCCGGCTTAGCTTAACACTTTGCCCGAGTATTTCTACGCCGAAGTAAACAATACAAAAAAGGTGAAGATTTATGAACCAGAAAGCCTTAAAGTAATGAAGACATCGCTTGATAGACACTTAAAGAACAAAGGCTGCACCCTGTCCATTGTACGTGACCTAGAATTTAGTTCGTCCAAAGAGGTGTTGGAGGAAAAAGCAAAACAGCCTTGCTTGGCTGGCCGTGGCAGGCGCCCAAACAAAGCTCGGCAAGTATCAGAGGAGGAAGAAGAAATTCTCTGGAAGAGCGGAAAACTCGAGGTAATAACCCAGAATCTTTATTTCAAACACATTGAACAATTCCATGAACTGTTCAGCCCGTTTCTGCAGCTTGCAAACTTTAAAAACATCGAGCAAAATGTTGTTTGACTGCACGTGTGATGATATTTGCAGCATTTGAATAATTTATTTTTGCACGTAGTTTACGCGGGTTGACTCGCTATTAAAGAGATTATAAAGCTATCTCGCAATGTTTTCATGAATATTATTAATAAGTAATCACATAATTTTTCTCGTGCAATTTGGAATAAATAAACACTCGTAAATTTTTCCAAAGACCACAAATTGCACTCGCCCTACGGGCTCGTGCAATTTTGTTAGCCTTTGAAAAAATTTACTCATGCATATTTATTCCAAATTGCACTCGAAATCATGTGATTACCTGTACTAATAAACCCAAAGTGCGAAACTAGAGGAAGAATTACCCAGACAAATGGTCCTGTTATTCGACTCCTGAAAACCTTTCGGACATTTACAAGTCTTGTTGTCTTGTAACATTTGGAATCCATTGGGACACTTGCAATAATAACTTCCTTGTCTATTGACACATAAATGGCTGCAGTTGCCTTTAACATCGATATGGCATTCATTTATATCTGTAAAAGAAATTAAAGTGGTAATAAGTCCTTCACATTAAATGTTCTTCTACTACTACATGTTACATTAAATGTTCTTCTTCTACTGCTCAGTACCATTACTGCAACTGTTTGAACTGGTGCCGCTTCCAATATCACCTCAAACATAATTATAACATAGCTAGAAAATTCGCCTAATCAAATTCAATAGCGCGAGCGTGCTTCATATTCCTATTGAGCACGCTGATGACGTCAATAAACTATTCGTAATTCCTCGAGTTGTTGATGTGAGCTTAGCAATCCTGAGTCTCCTGAGTGCATCCATAACTCAGCAGTACACGATGAAGCGTTTACCATGTGTTTTATAAGGAAATTTAAGAGGAAACGTTTGAATTTGCTAACCGATAGTAAGGAAAAGAGGTGAGTGTTGTTGTTGTTGTTGTCATCTCCGCGAGCCGTGCGGACTATGGCGTGAACTCATTCTTTGCAAAGTTGTTTTCTCTCAATAACAGTTTTTCGGTGAATTAATAGTTTTCCGACACCTAAATATGGATTTTACAATCATTTTAGAGTAGACTTTCTCTCAGTTTCAGGATAAAAACATAAGCTTAACTGTGAGCAAAAAAAACATAGTCACGTAAACATTGACGCGTACTGCTTTGAGCGCGCCCTACAATAATATAATTTTAAATTAACTGCTGCATTGATCGCTTTGATAATGTTATAAAACAATTAGTTCATGCTGCAGCTGTGCGTATGTCGAGATACTGAGCACTTGGGAAGTTTGGAGAGCACTCAAGAGGCTGGAGTTGCACTCGGCTGCGCCTCGTGCAACTCTTACGCCTCTTTCGTGCTCTCCAAACTTCCCGCGTGCTCAATATCTCGACATACGCACGCTGACGCATGAACTAATTGTTAATCTGAGGTCAGACTCTACTTTGGTTTCGCTTTAGCTGGAGAGCCTGTTATAAGCCTTCTATGAAACGTCTTCCCCTAAATATTCTCGTGCCCCTTGGCAACAACAGGTTCACAGCCAATGAAATGGTTACAGGAGCACGGCCTAGTTGGCTTTTTATCAGGTTCAATTTTAGCGTGATAGCGTTAGAGAGAATGTATGGGAGCTGCTGAAAATGGGACTCATCACAAGTTACTACTAGCACTAGCACTACCTCTACCACTACCGCTACCTCCACCCTCACTACCAATATTACTCTTAAAACTACTATTTTCGCTACCACCACCAATGCCATTCCCTATACCACTTCTGCTACCACAACCCTCTACAAAACTGCCAATAACACTACCACCATGCACCACCACTAACACTACTACCAACATCAACACTACCACTACCACTACCATTACCACTACATCTACCATACCACTGCCACTAGCACATGTACGTCCACGACCCCAAGTTGTCACAACCGTTACCACTACAGTGGAAACCAATTAATACGGACACCAATAGGACACACCATGCCATGTGTCCGTATTATCCGGGTTTTCAGAAAAAAACGCCTCGGTCACATGTTTTATTGATATAAAGACACAAGTATACATTTTCAAGAGAAGATTTTTATTTCTAAACTTTAGCTGCAACAAGTTCATCCTTAAAAAAAACCCTACGATCTTTTATCACAGTATCAGACTAAACTTTCCTTATAAGTCAGTGTTCTTCAACTTAACAGACCTCCATGACAATGGAATTCGTGACTTCACTTTGTATTGACGGTTTTATTTTGCGACTGAGCCAGGTGGACTGAACACTAGACAGAACCTTTTAAAGGCCATTTGCTGTTTCAGAGAGGTTATCACTGGTAAGATATTCATTCATAGAAACAGCGCAGTTGAATAGTGTCCGTAAAACGGGGTTGACTATATATGGGAGTTTGTGACTCGGGACACCGATTAGTGTAGTTGTCCCTATTAACTGGTGTCCGTATTTAGCGGGATAATTTTAGGGAAACTATGTGAGAAAAGAAACTGTCCGTGGGGTTGGTAGAGCAGGGTTCCAACGTATAACTACCATCATCACCACCACAACAACCCGACTCCCACTCAAACTACCACTACCACCACTACAACTTCCACAATATATGAGCTTTTCGACTGAAGAAAAGAAACTGTCCGTGGGGTTTGTGAAGCGGGGTTCCAACGTACAACTACCATCATCAACACCACAACCACCCGACTCCCACTCAAACTACCACTACCACCACTACAACTTCCACAACCATTACTACTAACCACTACTATTACCACAACCACTACCATCAACACTTCCACTTTCACTACCAAGCTTCTACTGCTAATACCACCTCTGCCTCTTGAGATAAAAAGAAGGTTTAGGGATTAAGACAAATTAGTATATGCACACTTAGTGATCTTGGTGTTTTAAGCAATCTGACCGTTTCGCTATCTCGGACTATTCAACATTAGTAAAATCCAACTAGTGGTCTATTATCAATGCAGCGTTCTGATTGGTTGAGCTACTACTTAGGCTATATGTTATAGCCCACAAGTAGCGAAAAGCGCTAGCTTTGAAAACCAAAACAATGGCGGCGGAATCACCTTTTGCTAGCTTAAATTGTTTTGTCTTGATATTTTTGACCAACTAGTTAGATTTTACTAAAACAATTATTCCTCTCGCCCTCATGGCCTCTGAGTTAATAGCCCATTCGGGCTTGAGGAATAATTGTTAAATATTCACCTCCGAGTGAGTGGATAATGCCTGAGCTCGGTATTTTTTAAGTAAATAGAACAAAGAACACTATAGAAAAACGACGCCTTACCTCAAGTAACTCAGCCGCAATATCAGCATCATGCAGAGAACGACACAAGAAATCTTTTTCACTAACTTGGCAAAGCTCGACTTTTCGTCTCAGGTAAGGAAGCAAGTTAAACTTTTAACGGTCCATTTAAGCCATTACGTTGTTTTTTTTTGCGAAATTGCGAATTGCCATGTTTGAAAATTCTGCAAAGATCTAACTTTTGCGCATGTACTGTATTAAACTGCAGCTACATGCAAATTTTTCACGCATGATTTGATGCGTCAATCAAATCGTAGTTTTGAACGGTTGCCTTTAAGATTATTTACCTCGATTTCAAAGAATAACTGTTAAATATCGGCTCATCTATCACGCTTTCTCTGCGTTCACCTCACAAGAAACGATTGGATTTTATGTTTTATTAAGAACGTGAACGGCAACGCGACAAATTTTAGTGAGTCCACCTGAGTCTTAACGAGTAAATATAATCTCGCAAAGTATCAAGTCCTCACTATCATGACCAGGACGACAAAAACGTCGATATCAGTTCAACTAAAGAGCCGGAGGAACATTAACTGCTGTTGTCCTCTTTTTTTACTGCCACTGTCTTTGTGTTGGTACTTACCCAGGCAACTGGTCCTGTTTGCCGACTCCTGGAAACCTTTTGGACATTTACAAGTCTTGTTGTCTTGTGAAAGTTGGAATCCATTTGTACAATTACAATAGTAACTTCCTGGACTATTGACACATGTATGGCTGCAGTTGTTTTTGAATTTCTGAATACATTCATCAATATCTGTGTGAGGAAAAATTAATACAAGGTTATGCATTTACAACGGAATATGACTTCTCAATGTCAATTTTAACAAATTGCTGCTTAGCATCAAGTACGCCAGGATAATTCTGCGTCTAAGAAATTTCGACGACTTGAAAAAAAAATACGTGCATTATTTTGACTGAATAAAAAAGTTAACGAAACAATGAAAAGATTGTAAAAATATGAAAATAAGAAAAAGGTAAATGAAGAACTTTCAAGCTACATTTACCCCTAAGCTTATGCCAAAAGTTTTCGAACAACTTTCGAGAATTATCAAGATCGCAACGATCAATTTCAGCAATAAAGGTAAAGTGACGATAATGAAGCTTATGACGAGGTTTATGGGCTAAATTGTTGTTCCTATAGGACCAGTACATTTTGGAAAAGACTAGGCTATTTTTGTACATTTTGAAAGGGGGAAAGAATAAAACATAAAAGCCATCAATATATGATCAAACATCTATTCAAAAACATTTGTATCAATAGTATTACCCTCGCAGATCCCATTTTTGTTCAACTGAAAACCTGTTGGGCATTTGCAATAAAAACCCCCGGCGGTATTGATACAGTCGTGGCTGCATCCACCTTTGTTGTACCGTTCACATTCATTTACGTCTGCGTAGAAAAAATATAATGAAAAAATCGATAAATGGTGAAAATAACTGTCAAACTAAGCAAAACAAAAAAAAAAAATTAATAATAATAACAATATTAATAATAATGATGATAACAATGACAAAAAAAAACAAAACAAAATAAGAAAAAGAGCACTGGCAAGCAAATAATTAAATAATAGTCGCCTTTGGAAATGTCGTTTTTTTTTCGTTGCTTCTCAATGCAGCGATCAGCAGAGGGATTCCTCTCCACAATGCGCTCACATTACTTCCGTAAATTGAGAAGATCAAGAGAGGACAAGAGCAATCATTTGAAATTTCTCAAATTCCGTGGCACATAAACTGCAAAAAGGGCATATTTTCATACCGTATGACATTACTCTACGACCAATCAGCTGGTGCTACCAAAATTTAGTCACAGCAGTACTGACTTGTGTACGTTTGTGCCAGGCCCAATTTTAGTACAAATATGTAAGAGAGAATGTCTGAGGGTTATATAAGATTGTGCCTGGTGTCAAGTTACTATTTCCACCACTATTATCTTTACCATTACTACATATTCAATTTCCTCTAAGACTATTTCAATACCAATCACATTTTTATTACAGTTGCAATAAATGTTACCCTTGCAGGTCGTCCTATCGTACAACTGAAAACCTGTTCGGCATTTGCAACGATAACTTCCAATGGTATTTTCACAGTCGTGGCTACATCCACCTTTATTGTGTTGTTTACATTCATTTACGTCTGCAAATGTCCCCCACTATTTTCGCTCCACTTGGCAACAACAGTTTAAGAGCCAATCAAATGGTCGCAGGAACACGGCCTTATTGAGGGGGTTTTTAGCCGGTTCAATGTTAGCGTGATAGCGTAGCAGAGAATGTATGAGTGCTGCTGAACATGGGGCTGATCACAGGCTACTCTTAGCATTACCGCTACCACGACTCTTATCACTACCACTACCACTACCATCACCCTCACCAATACTATTACTTGAAAAATACCAAAACCATTACTACCACCACCACCATTAACAGTGTCAATGCCAATTTTAACAGTTGCTGCTTAGAAGTACACCAGGGTCATTCTACAAGCAATGAATTTCGATGACTTAAGAAAAAAAAAACGCACGCAGTATTTTATAACTGAAAAAAAAAATTAACAAAACAATGAACAGATTGTAAAATACGAAATTTTCATTTACTTAAATTTAAAAAATAAATTTTTCTCTCTAAATTCTGGTAAAATGCCAAATTTTGTGTTTACTAAGGTATTAAAGTTTTATAACCGCAATTCGAGAAATTTATTCAACAAATTTCAGGAAAAAAAAATGCTACTTACCCAAGCACATGGTCCTGTTTTCCGACTCCTGGAAACCTTTTAAACATTTACAAGTCTTGTTGTCTTGTGACATTAGGAATCCATTTGGACACTTACAATAGTAGCTTCCTCGAGTATTGACACATTCATGGCTGCAGTCGCCTTTAAACTTCTGGTGGCATTCATTTACATCTGTGTGAGAAATCAAATTGGCACGGTATGATGCACTGCTCTGCAATAAGAAAGGCTTGTTCTTTCTTTGTAGAGAAGGAGAAATAAGAACCTCGAACTTATATACAACTACATATATATATTTATACAACTACATATATATATATATATATATATATATATATATAATTTTCTCCCTTTCTGATTGGCATACATCCCATGGCTTGTTTTTAAAAGCCAGCTAATGTTAACCTAAATTTGAAAGATCTTTGCTTGCATCTTATACAATAAACGTCAATAGTAAACTAGAAGACTGAAAAAGGAACAAAGTAGAGGCGCTGTGGGTCGGTTGTTTTGAAGCCGCAGAATTGGGAAAATGGTGGGAGATTTCACACGATAAGCTTAAACAAAATAGTCGGAAATACTGCGGCCTCACAACTAAAGCGAAAATGCTCAAAAAATTCTACTGGAATGACGAATGACGAGAATTGCGCATGACGAAAATTGCGAGAGTCAGACAAATATTTTGAAAATGGGGAATTTAACATTCTATGTAGGCATGTCTTGGGCTTGTACACTTACAGTAGTTTAATAGATTGAATGAATAAAACACTAATGAATTCGGCTTTCGTTTTATATGAAGAATTATGATATGCAAACGATACTCAGTCCTATCAAATAAAATGTCGAGCATTCTTAAGATAGTAATGATCAATTTCAGTGAGAATGTATGAGGGTTACTTAAAATGTGCCTGGTGTCAAGATACCACTTCCACTACCACTATCTTAAACATTACTACATATTTAAGTCATGTAACAATCAGTAAGTGTTGTTAATGTAATTGCCATCCTTGAAGTATCCAACATTAAGCGGATGTATCTTTAACAATCCAAATCTTTCCGTTGCTTACCAAGGCAGAGGTTTCTGCCGAACCATACTGGGAAGAATCCTGTTTTGCATTTGCAAGAAAAGCTCCCTTGGGTGTTTACACATTCGTGATGACAGCCACCGTTCTTATCTTCACATTCATTGATATCTGTATTGGGTACAAACTATGATTACGGTTAAAATTTAAATGTTTGCTTTGGCCGTTGTACTGAATGACATGTATATTTATATATAAAGAACACGTCTTGCATTTTCCTGTAGCTACTACTACCGCTACTACCACTACTACCACCGCAACCACCTCTTAACCACCACTAAACTCTGTAAAGTGATGGACCCCTAAAACTTATGGGAAAAATTGAACTTGACAATTTGAATGACCGTCTTGAGGTCTTAACGCCGTGACACTCAATGTAACAAAACGCTACTCTATTTCATTTTCGTTATTTTTGAAAAACAACAACAACAACAACAACAACAACAATAATAATAATAATAATAATAATAAACGTGGTAATTATAACATTGTGTCTACAAGTGTTTCGTTAGAGATAATGCAGTTTTCAAAAAACCTGAGGCTCGTTGTGCGCGTGTCTGTTTATGGAATGTAAATGATTTCATTTCCTTGCTTACCAATGCAGCTCCTTCCACTTCTGTCGTATGACGGTATTTTGAACCCTGTTTTGCATTTACAGTAGTAGCTTCCTTGGGTATTCATGCATTGCTGATGACAGCCACCATTGCCACGCTTGCACTCATTGATATCTGTATTAAGTCCAATAGCGATTAACTTAAATCATCAGTTATCCAGAAACCGGATAATCTTAAGATACAGCTTTAACTTCAGCACTTACCCAAGCATTTGTACTTTTTATTCCTTTGAAATCCTCTCTCACATGCTGCATTTCAGACATAAAAGAATAACAAGCCATACTTTTTGTTAAGCTAAGGTTTAATATCATAACGTGATCAATTTGTTCAGTGATGGCTCTTGGTATTATACATGAATTTGCATAGAAAGCAACTTGAAATTCACTGTAATGAAATAATTGTCATTCTCAGACAGCGCAAAGGAGGTGTGCTAATTTTTAATTAATATGTAGATAGGTCTTTTGATATATATTCAGCTGTATTATGGGGAAAAGCGTAAATGATAGGAACGAGCAATGAATAAAAAGACTACCCCCTTTAATTAGTAGAGTAAAACGTTTTAGTTACATTACCTCGTATAACAGTAGTCCAACGTTTGGGATACCCAAAGAATCTATTGTGTTGTAGAATAACCCATGGATTGTTCCCTTCCTTTCGAACAGCTATCTGGTTCAAGAAAGTAAATATATAGAGGGCGTTTCAAAACTTCGTTCCGATTTTAAATTGTATTTTGCGAAAAGCATTTCATGTTTCTTCAGGTAAATTTGAACTGATTCAAGTAAGAAATTTATGTAAATAACCTTTCAAAGCATTTTAAAGAAATTATGATATTTTTGAAGTTTTGCCCCAAATGTGCATAAACACGAGTTTTTTCCCGCCATATTTTTTCCTGCCCATTTGGTGCGTTTTCTATTTTCGTTTTTTTTTTTTGCCGTTTCCTTTATTTTCTGTACTCTTTCACGAAAATGAAGGCCTGCACTGTTTGTGATAACGTTCAGACATCTATTTTTTACGGTCTTCTGGCCATTCAGTCACAGAAATTGCTAAACTGTTGAACATGTCTCAACGATATAGGTGAACAAGTGGTCAAAAATAAAGACTTTAGAAGACAAACCAAGGAGTGGAAGGCCGTTCTTTTTGTTTAAATGTGTAAGAAATATTATCGAAAAAGCTGTAAGTATATGCGTAATAATTCTACAAGACGGAAACGTAAAAAAAATTCAACTTCACAATTTCAAAGTTTCGAGCACAACGGTATGAAGATATATGACCAACAAAGACTGGAAAGCCTTGAAGAGAAAAAAGCGGCGCACATGCAGACATGGTGCCAGAAGGATTTGGAAACTTTATAGCAAAAGACGACCGGCCGGCAACTCACGTGATGTGAACCCCCTAGAGACCATCTGGACTATCTCTAACGAGACAACATACAAAGATACAGCCCCAAAAACTGAACAGGCTAAGACAGTGACTACGCTTCGCCTGGAAAAATGTGCCTTGAGACACGCTTTGGGAGCTCATACGTTCTATACCTCGCCACTTATAAAATGTCAGACAACATCAAGGAAGACATTCTGGTTACTCATATTTCAGTTATTCAATGTTAAATAAATAATTAACAACGTACTTAGTTTTCACAAAAGGTATTTTTAATAATCAGTGAAATTTAAGCGAAGAAAAAATCGGAACGAACTTTTGAAACACCCTGTATATTCAGAATGTCATGCCAGGCCCCATCTTCAATTGGACATGGAAGATTCAGATGCTTTCGCGACTCGAGGACGAGGACGTGAAAAAATAGCACGTTTTTTAATAGTCTTTGTAAGATGGGTCTTTAAATCTTACTTTCTCTATACTAAGAGCAGCAGGAAGTTTACCGAAGATTCCCTAGAGAAAAAAGAAAACGAGAGAAGGCCAAGGGTAACAGAATAGAAACGCAAGGATTACTTAGAAGTAAAGTCTTTCACAACTGCAAATAATTTTTCCAAAAGATGGATCTAATTCCCCTGAAACTTCAAATTAAAACGTTGTACAATATTAAGCCCATGGCATCAGTTATCAAAAGGCTGAGAGAAAAAGCAACGAAGAATTAAAAGGCGAAAAAAAACTAACATGGAAATGAAGAAATTCTGGTCCAGGGTGGGTTAGAGTAATCCACAGTTTGTAACTCAGCTAATGGCTTATAATAGCTCGCATCGCTGTAAAGCGTAGTTTACCAAAACGCATTCCTTAATGACTCTGTAAACGTTAATCAAAATCGCCTGAAAACATAGAAATAAGGGTGTTTTGAATGGTGTACAAGCAAACTTTTGCATCTATATATTCTATATTCGGTCTATTATTTCACAAGTGTTTTGTTTGTTTATTGTCTTTTGGCATCGTTGGCCAGTCCTTGGTGCCTATTTCTGCTAATTTTGAAAGGACGTGCCCTGATACTAACCTCACTTAAATAGTACCACCGCGAATCGTCTTCTCCTGGAATGATTTTAACTCCTGCCAAATTACCAACATTCTTAGCCCACATGTAGTATAATTGCGATCTTCAGTAGAAATAAATAAATAAATAAATAAAATAAGATTAAAACAATAGTAGATGATTTCCTGCCAAAATAAAAAATTACGTAGCATATTTTCAGCCGACGGTACGACTTTTCCAAAAATTCTCAAAGTTTTCGGTTGGACGTTACATTCCACCCAGTGTATTTGATTGCAAATTAAGTTCAATGGAACCTATAGGAGCGATTTCACTCACGCGGCTAGCAGCTATGGACGTTTCCATTACAAACTGAAATGCTGCGAAAAAAGCTTCGACCGGGAATAAAATTGCATTTCATATGGTTTGAATCAGTTTTGGTTCCTTTCGAATATAGCTGATTCCGATTATTTATATTTGGCATTAATGGAGTCAAATAGGGCAACATGGTAATCGATGAAATCTAAACTTTGAACCAACATATCAAGTGAACCCTTCTGCTTTTAATGGTAAAAAAGGAAAATTTTCCAGCAGCTTTTTGTCATAACCATTACCCATTGGCCGTAAAAAAGCACAATATCAGCCATGAACCGTAAATGCAATGCCTCTACCCCATTGAGTCACTCTTTGCTGAGAGTAAAAAATACATCTTTCTGCTGAGGATTGGTAATCAAATTTGATATACGTTACACCTGGTATGCATAGTCACTCTTACCTTCCACCTCCCCCACGAGGTATTAGCCTTTCTTCTCCAGTCTCACCATCTTCGCCTACCAACTTAATCTTTGCGTCTTTTCTTAGGGGGTGAGAGTATTCGTAACTGGACCTGCGCCTAAAGCCAGTGGTAATTTCCACCATGTAACCTGTAAAATCATACGTTTATAGTAAGATAGAAAACATCGAAATGAACTTTAAACATTAGCTGATGCACACATGCGTCTATACTCGATGTATAGTATAGTATTTTTTAACGTTTTTTCTCCTCGACGGTTATGCACCTGAAATGTCACTCTGGTCACTCCTGGGTTATTCTGGCCTACCAATCATCTCCAGCTAATGACTTGTAATTTTCCTTTTCTCCCAAGATTTTTACAAAACATTGTGTTATCTAGAATTTAGTAGAACTGACAATATAAAAGAGCATGCTTTTTTACGAACAGAAAAATAAAAATGGCTGCTAGAGGTAAGATTCCTGGGAACAAAGAGAATAATTCTGATAGAGGGAGACAATTTATAAAATGCACATACTAATAGAGAGGAGTAGTCTTTACGTCACGTTGCCATGGTAGCAAAATTTTTGGATGACAACAAACAGAAAATTAGTAATGGTAACAGGACTGAGTGTAGTCCAATTCGGTCTGTAATCATACGAGTGATTAACAAAATCGGACTGCCGCGTAGCGGGAGTCCGATTTGTTTAATCACGAGTATGATTACAGACCGAATTGGACGACACGAAGTTCTGTTACCAATTAATCATAACCTTAACAAAATTTGTGACATAATAGGCTATTTTGTAAATCAAAACACAAGAAATTCGAAATTTTGTTTTGCTAGCAGTGAAAAAAAAAGCTATTTAAGCGCGCGCGTGATGGCGCGTACTGTCCAATTACTTAGGCATGACGCGTACTGTCCTATTAAACTGTCCAATTAAGGCTGAAATCAGGGCAGTTGATAGCCAATCAGATTTGACAATTTTGTTATAGTTATGATTAACTTAAAAAGAGAATTCGCACCGTTTCAAACTTCATCGATCTTATTCAATTTTATTTAATTTGTCAAAAGTTGGCGAAATTCTCTGGGTTGAATCCGAAAGGACCGTATCTAAGTAAAAACAGTTTGTCCACTGCCTCGTACCCAGTCGTCTGTCTCTCGATGAAAATTTTCGTGCAAAGGAAGGCGGGAAGGAGAAAAGGGCGAGGCGTCGCTCCGCCTCACATTTTTCTCTTTCCCATAGTCCTTTGCGCTTCATCATCAGTGACTCGCGTGTCACTCGCGTTTTCGCTCTCCTTTGTGTGAAAAACGCGGCGCCTGAGGAGGAGGCAGGTGTGTCCCCTAAAAAAACTGGAATGTCCACCAGAACATTGTTGACTGGGACAGATTGTTCTGCTAAAGTGAAATTCTGGATCAGACACTGCGGTCAAGAGTTGTTACTTGATGTCCTGTAACTCGACACCTAGCGCTAATCCTAATACCTTCAGTCCCACGAACATACACACGAATGCACCTACAAATGTGGTTTTACGTTGGATGCCAAAACAAACCTGGATTCCACATGCCACAAGAAAATATTTCCTCGCTTCCGGAATCCGGATGATCTTATATCCGACGAGTGGGCACTTGTTAAAAATGTGTATCCGGTAATGACGAACAACGTACATGTGACGACTAGGAAAGTTAAGACAATGTCGCAAAACCAGCCCAGACACAGAACACAAAATATAGCAAACGCAAGATTTTTGTATTTTGTATGCTCAAAGATAAGCTGAGGCTATGTTTACACTGTACTGGATAGCTTTTCCGCCGCCACAAAAATCATACCAGATAGGGCTTCTGTTCACACACAAGAACGGTTGTGGCGCCGCGATTTCTGTGACGGAGCGAAGCTGCGCCGCGCCGATCTCTTAAGTGAAGAGTCACATATTGGATTAATGTTCATACTATATCGGATAGCTAGCCAAAAATAGCTATCCAGCATAGTGTGAACAAAGCCTAAGATTGGGCGATATTTTTTGGGGCCATTTTTTACATCCAGATTAACTAGAATATTGCTCTGATTTCAGTGTCTACGGAAATGGATATGAGTTCAGAGTGTTTTTGTATGCCTCCAGGTCTCCAGAAAAAGAAAAAACAGAACAAAACAAAAATTTCACACAAGCCGCATTCTAGTTTCATGCTTGTCAGCGACTCGTAAAAAAGTTGTTTTATGCTGCATGCTGTCCTGTCAATGAATTATCTTACATTAGAAAACGTTTCTACTACTACTAAGAAAACAAATACGAGAAGTGACCCCTCTGTATCTGATAGCCCCGATTCTTCAAAGCATTTTGCACACTACTCATTACAAAAACTAATCCATACCTACTTCCTCTTGCTTTCCATCAGGTTTCTGGCGAGTCGTTTGAAGATGGTAATTGCCAAGTAATGGATCTGATGTTGTTCCATAGAGAATCAGGGTCCAGTTTTGAAAGTGAAGCCATTCTAAAAGACATGAAGAGCTCTCGTGATGAAGAGCTACAAAATCCTAAATTGTTATCTTTTTAACATAGCTATGAAATATTTGTCCAACAAAACCTAAGAAGTCTCTTGTATTCTTCCTTATTTAGTGGCAAACCGGGCCTGTTGGAAATTGGGTCTCGTTGCTGTAGACAGGTAGACGTCACCTCAGGATTGTGTAGATAAAAGAGCCCTCGACTACCATAGGAATTGTAGGCCTATCACTACATAATGCAGGAAAGGTTACAGTAATGAGTATCGGCTCAGAACCTGTGGCCCATTTTAATTCAATTAGTTTTTATTTTAATTCAATTAGCTTTATGGTCGGTCGCATATTAAAAAGCGCAAGTTGGTTAAGTGGGTGTCATATATTATGGAACTAGACTGTTCAAAGTCCCTTATTTTACCATAAGATCTTCGAGATCGAGCGCTTTGCGTTACGGGCTGCCATCTTGCATGAGTGTCAACACTACTTAGGGGGCGGGGGGCGGTTTGGGAGGAAGCGAGAAAAATATTTTTCTCGCCCTCCTCCCACTAGAGCTATAATGATCGACGCCCGCCCCCTAGATACATTTGAAAATCAAGATGGCCGCCATTAATGGTAAGAAGCGCTATATCTTGACGATCTCACGGAAAAATAGGGAACTGTGAACAGCCTATTACAAAACCTGACAGGCTAGATTATGAAATGAGAAGGAACAGTTCATTGGACCATTTTAAACGATCATTTATGAAAATGACTTGACTTGGGAAGTTTTTTAAAATTCTTGATTTCAAACTGTATCAGGCACTAGCAGCTTTTACCATTAAATCTGATTTGAATTCTCCAATATTTTTTTAAAATTTTATTTCAGACAGGACCAATCACCTATGCTGAAATAAATAATTGCTTCAGTTTATGAAGAATTCATTTGGCTAGAATTATATCAAGTATTTTTTTTTAGTTCTCTAAACATAACCCAAATAGGTTCACTATTGTTGTTAACGGTTTCTGTCTGATTCTGAAGTGATACAAAGACACTTTGTCGAGCCAAACCCCTCCCCATTGGCTGGAGGTAGAGACCATGAGCCTATAAAAAGCTCCTGGCATTTCTGTTTTTTTTTTTTTTTCCTTTTAATTTTGAAAACAGTCAGCCATTGAAAACGTTGACAACAATAGTGATCCTTTTTTGGTTATGCTTAAAGAACTCTTTAAATTATTATTATATTATTATATTATTGTTTTGTTGTTGTTGTTGTTGTTGTTTTCTTGGTCTACCCTGCTAAGGCGCAAAAAAGCTCACGGTTTACTTACCATAATCACCATCAGCCTTTAATGTCCAGGTTCCTCTTGGATCCTCGCCCCAGTGATGAAGAGTCAAAATATTCCAGTTTGTAAGGTTAGTGGAGACGCTTTTAAATCTATCGAACGGCCGGTGTTGAGTAAGACGAGACACTGTTCCACTTGGCGACTTTAATGACAGCAGCAAGTCTCCTCTGGGCCAAATTTTAAGGTTGACTCTAACAAGAACATGTTCCAGAAAGCCAATTCGTTCCTTGCAGGAGTTAGGCAAAATCTTTATTTGAGATGTAAGGGGCCTATGAGAGAAGCAGTGAGAGAACAGTGTCTGTGTAATGACGTAAATATCCAGTCCAGAGGCGTAGCCCAGGGGGGCTACAAGGTGAAACAGCACAGCATCATCATTGATGCCCTTGGGGGGTGGTCACAAGAGATGGACACTACAGTGAAGGAGATTGTGGGGAGCAGAAGTAAAAGGGTGTTAAAAGGAATGCAGAAGGCGGTGATGTCGGCCACCGACGTGAGAGGCGATTGACTGTTACCGAACGATTTTTTTTTTAACTTATCTAAGGCCAAGATTGGATTGTTTTTCTTATGATAATACGTATACGTACGTATACTCATCAGTTAAACTCCATTAAACCCCATTACAACACTGAAGCGTTAGGGTCTACATCAACATTATGATCGCGTAGTGAAAACGGTTACATATGTTACATATGTTTTAAAAATATAAATTTCAAACGTTATTTGTAACGCGATCAGACTGTTGATATAGACCCTAACGCTTCAGTGTTGTAATGGAGTTTAGCTGATGAGTGGGTCACCTTTTCGGCGGCCTACGAAACAAGTTTGTATTAAACAACCATGCACGCAGGATTTGAGTAGTTTACCTATTGGTCTATTCCGCTCCTTCACTGCAAGTACAGCACTGTCTTCGCATATATATGTCTGATTTCGTTAAAACGTAGCCACTGGGTTTTCGCCTGGCGCCGGGCGCAGCCCTGCTCCAGGCCAGTCCAGTGCCCAAAAATGTAGGGGGCTTGACGTCTTGGTCGGTACAGCTGGATAGCCCAGGGACTGCCCTAACAGTGGGTGGGTGGATCAGGCCTTAGGGTCAAAACTAGTGGGGTAGGAAGGGCGCTGTTTTGACACAACCCCTTCAGTAAGCAACAGTGTTCAGTGCAGGCTTTGACTGGCGAGTACCTTGGTCTTAATTTGCCCTAGCCAGCTGAATCAGGCCTCTGCTTAGAATGATTATCATGATAATTGGAGAGCTCAGTGGGAGGTGCAGACAGTCACCCATTGTCCTGGGTGGGGAGGTTCAAAGTCTCGGTACCAAGGACGCACTTAGCATATGACCTTTAGACACTCACTGAAGCCATGTTTTCATAAATCCAGTCAGATATATATATTCTATCATTATGGTTATAGTTCTTTTAACTCCTAGGCTCACAGGTTACGCTGTACGTCCCGTGTAGCTTTTTAGCATCCAGTTGATAACTCGCTGCATAATAATAATAATAACCAACAAATTATAAATTAACCAAAACTAACGTACTTGTTGTAGATGCCTTGGAAAAGGTCTTTTTGCAGTTCACAATGCATTTGTTTCGGTACATTCTTCCACTTCCTTGCAAAGTTGACCATTTGAAGTGCGTCCATTAGCCCAAATCCCAAATAATTGCTAACTACAAAATGATAAAAAATAATAGAGATACAGCTAAAACAACTACAATGATGGCAAAAATAAAGAAAGCTTTTCATATGACAAGCAATCCTCTGGGTCACTCCGGTTTAGCAGTATCTACCGTCAGGATTATCATTAAGGGCTGTTATCACGGAAACACTCTGGGCATTTTTGTTACCAGCTTTCCGTAAAACATTTCACACTTAAGGTGGCTCGATGGCGTTTTTCGGAGTCAAAATCTCTTAAGTTTGAGCATAAGCTACGTCGCCATTTACAATGATTTGGAAAAATTACCAACACAGCTGTATTAGATAAAGATGAAAATTTATTATGATCAAGGTTACAATGACATTGGAGTTGTCATAGCAACGAAATGACGCGGCCATTACCTATTTTACTTGCAGCCGTATTTCTCTGGGATGTGTTCTTTCAAAATCGTTCAAGGGAGATTTTTCCTCCAACAGCCACCTCGATGTTCGAAATCTATCAGAGCGTTATTCAAGATATTGTGGGAGTGAAGTTTTTATGAATACAAATAAGCTAAAAGTTGGACAATCTTGAGTTTGGCCGTTATCTGTAAAAAAAAGCGAAGCGCTTTTGAAACGCAATCTCAGTCTCATAGTAGTTTCAATCTTTTTAAGAACGTGTGTGAAAGATAATGAAAATAGCTCCAACCGATTCCTAGACAGAAGGATTTGATTAATAAAGCGCTGTTGTTAGCGGTTTGTAAACAACAGTTTTAGTCTTCTTAAAGCGAATAATTTTGAAACCGCTAGACAGATTTTTCAGATTCTCGAGAATAACCGTCGCCTTATACGACCTTTGAGTTTCAAGATTATTTATATATTGTAATTTTACTAATTATTGTAATTCTATTAAGTATTTTTTTTGTAAAATAAGGGCTACAATTCGCTAACTTTTAGTTGATATTTGGTGTTTAAAAGTAAGAGCCTCTCAGTATTCAGGGGTATTGTCGCTAGCCTGCGAAAACAGCCGTTTCTTCACCTTCCTCGCCGCTTGGGACGTTTCGCGAGGAGCCGAACGTCTGGGAATCAGCGAGAGAAATTCCATATTGATGACGTATATCAACGTTTACATAATAAATCTGGTAGTTATGAGGTTCCAAAAGCAAATTTGTCCAATTTAACGTTTCTCCTGGTCGATTTTGGTAAAGAGTTGTGTTCATTTGCGAACGAGATCCAGCAAAACTCGAATGCTTCTTCTAGAGAAGAATACATTCCACAAATATTGACTGTTTTGTTATAGATTCATCCAGTTTATATTTGACCTTTGTAGCCCTTTGTCTTTTGTCTGTCATTCTTAAACAATGGCTAGAACAATATAACTACTCCGACGTCCAATCAGCGCTTATGACCGGATTCAGAATTTTACGTCAACAGTATGGAATTTCTGTCGCTGAGTCGCAGACGTTCCTCCTCGCGAAACGTCCTCCAGCGGCGATGAGCGAGGAGAAACGTCTGTTTTCGCAGGCTATATTGTCTCCAAGTTTCATATTTTCGCGGACAACAATACCTAACATTTCTGTATATTTTAAATTCATTGTTTAGTTAGTTATTGCTGTTCGCGTGAACATACAACCTGTACATGTAAAGGTCTATTGTTCACCTGTTATCAAAGTTTTTCCATGAAAAAAGCGGAGTAAAAAATGTAGAAAGAAAGAGCTAGCCTCTTAATTTTCTTTTACATGGCGAAGTTATTGGGCGAGAGGAATTCACCTTTACTTCAGGCAACATCTAGTCTGGTATTCTTAAAGTCCTTAATTTTTGTCTTACATTTTGCGGGCAAAAGACGAAAGCCGAAAGCTTCGCCAGGTACACCAGCTAACGGCTTCAAAAAATAAATAAGATTGCTGGAGGATTCTTTCTGACGAGTTTGCAGTTTGAAGCTTCGGATTTCCGCTCTTGTATGATTTCTTAATAAAAATTAACAGAATTCCTTAAATGTTAAAAGTGCTTTGTTGTTGTCAAAATCCAACGCTTCATCAAACGTGGGAAAGTCCCGAAAGCGTTTCGTTTCCCCAAAAATTATGCCATATGATATTGATCACTCACTAACTTTACTAGATCGGGAGCATTTTAAAAACAGACGGAATCAAAAAAGCACTGAAAAATGTTATTTTATAACTGTGTTTTAATGAATAAAAAAATCCCTCCTTCGTTCCATTCAATCTACCATGAAATGAGAAAGTCCTTAAATCCACCAAAAGGTAAAAATTACATTTGAACCGTTAGCTTTTCTTTATTGTTAAGGCCAGTTAGAAGAAAATAGTTTCTTTGCGGATTATTAAGGACATAAAAAAGAACAAAAGGATGTTGTGATATTAAGAAACGCGGCAAACAGTCAGCCACTTTCAATAATAAATTTGTTAATTCTTTTGTTTCCTCTAACCTTTCAGCCCAGCGCCATTTTCAACCATATCAGGCGGATTCCTTCCAGCAAACCTTGAACTTCTAACAATGATGTGTTGAACGTCGCGCCACGTCAATTTTTTACTGGAACAAAAAAATCACCGCTTTTACTAAGGGCGCATGCATACTTGCGTTAATTTTTTTGTACATTTTCCATTGCTGCTCAGTATCTAATAGCATTATCCTTATAATTTTACCTTGAAAGAATCCTGTGAAAGACAGAATCCACTTCATTATAAAGGCGTCCGGTGCGGATGTGTCTCGCCGAGCTTTAGTTCGACTCACACGCATAAAAAACAAGGTCTACTTATTTAAACGTACCTATATTTACTCGAGATTGAGCCTAAGGCCCAGTTTATTGTCAAGGGTCACCTGCCTGGTCAAGCTACCCTGGGCGAGCCCGCCCTGCCGGGTCACTCTTTTGTGATGTTAAGGTCATCACCCTCGCAGCCGCGCTAACTCTTCTCCATATAAAAACCTTGGCTCACCAAGCCGGAACAACTCAATCAAGGTGAGACAGTCATGCGCGAGAGCTGTTCATTCGAGCAAAGGAATCAACCTTTTTCTCACATAAAGGTTCGCTAACGTTGACTCGGTTTGGAGGGTGACCTTTCTACTCGGGCTTGTTTTCGCCATATAAACATGTAAACATGCGTCTTTGCTGCTTTCATTCAGGGTCCATGTTTTACTCGAAACTGGACTGTTAGGCCCCGGTTCATACGCCGTACCTGATATGACCCGAATGGAATTTGAATTTAGTCAGACTCAAACTAATTTAAGAGCCGGCTGAATTGATTCAGATGCCGTAGTTCACATGAACTTCATTCATTGAATTCAGTTGCATGCAACTAAAACGAGGAAAAATGAGCAGGGAACGAGTACTGGGAACGGGAAAATGAAAAGTGGGAATAAATTGCGGGAATTGGAAATGAAGTTCCTGATAGGGCTAGGGTTCAAGTTACGATTTGTTCCAATTTTTAATTTCTCCGTTCCTTTCCGTACTCGTTCCCCGCTCCCCGTTCCCCATATCAGTAACATTCAATTCAGTTCGGGTCATGTGAAGTGGGGCGTCTGAATCGGGCCTAATTAGGGAGCTTGAGCAGCCACCACGAAGATGGCAGTAAGGAAGTCAAAGAAAAATTATGAGCAAGACAACTCTGCCCGTGCATGATGCTTAGCTTTTTGTTGTATTTCTTTCACTTCCACAGCGCGTCCACTGAGTAACTTCCTACTTAATGTGACGGTTTTACGGAAGACATGAATACTAGATGTGGAGCTTTCATTCCTATTTTGAGATTGAATATAGTGTTTTAGAGTTCAGCTCCAAGAAGGTTCCCATACATTTGACAAATTGAGAGAGGATAAATAACCGCGATGAAATTTTATAAAAATAATACAAGTATTTTTTTGGTGACGTTTTAACTGCCGTTGTCCTCATGGTTGCTTAAGCTTCCTATTGCCGGTTGTTATCTTTGCTACTTTTGAAGTAATCCGTTTATACACTTAGTCATACTTGGCCTCAAGGGTGAGTGCGATCAATCCTGACGCCATTGCATTCGCGGCAGAACTTCCACCAAAATAGTATTCACATTTCCCACTCTGACCAGCGGTAACCTGCAACGAATTGTTATTAACAAAGAAGTGCGATTAATACCTCTTGTTAGCCGACTTCAAGTTTGAGATCTGTACAGTGACTCAAGGACCGAGTTTATTTATTTATTTATTTTTTTTGGTCTATGGCCCAAGCGGGAAGCACGCAGGCCATAAATCGATAGGAAAAAAAAAGGCACGGTCCGTAATTTACAGTACGGACCAAAAAAACAAGGCTTACAACATGCGATATAATAAATATTTTATTACTAACGCTTAGTAATAAGATATTTATTTTATCGCGTCCTGTTCGGTGTACCGGATAGAAAGTGCAGGTCAAGCGATTTGGCAGTCATTTGACAGGCATCAGAAAGTGAAAGTTTTCATTGGCTCAAGAAAACAATAGCACAAACTGAACGCTTTGAAAGTACCACTGTAAGTTTTAGCTACCTTATGTGACGTTGGAGTCTTTTGAAAAGTAAACACTGTGTCTGGCTCGAAATTGCTTCCATCTTTCCTTCGTTGGTCTTTGAGAAAAAAAAAAGCTACAGGGACTCGTTTCTCGAAAGTCCCGGTAACGAAATATAAAGTATAAGGGCGCGGATCCTGGCTAGCAAATTACTCCATTTTGTTTCATTAACTGATGGTTTTATCATGTTAGATGCAAAACTATTGAAACCTCTGTCTTGCATGTAAACAACGACATCTTTACGGGCCCGTTAATTATCGGGGCTTTTGAGAAACGGGCCCCCGGTGACTAAAAGCTTGTCAAGATCAGGTGCAGGCACGTTTGTTAGTCGACGGAACCGCCCGTTTTTCTCTAGCAAAACATCTCGGCTCTCTGCCAGTCCGGTGTCGTCTTCTAACTGTGTCTTGCGATTTTTGACCGGACTGGAATCCTCTTCTTTGCTAAAATTACGATTCAGTTTCTTCGTACGCTTCGCTCTCAAATAAACGCGTATTAGCAAATACGTATTAGAAAACCGAAGTTAACACCCTAGACCTTAGGGTTTACAGACACTAATACTCTCCACCTTATTTTCGAGATAAACAGATTTCGAGCTGCAAAATAAGTATTAGCTTTTGACATTTTGGTCCGTATAGCTTTCGTTATATAGACCACCTGACCAATCACAGGGCGAAAGCAGACTTAGTCATATAATAATTCCATTTACGGCAACAGAAAATGAGCGTTTTTGTGTTTTCAAAACTCTTGTTCAAAAGAACAAAAAATTCAAGAAGTTGGATATGTTAAAGAACCGAAACCGAAATAAATTCTACAGACAGTAGTTCCAACATACGTCAAAGAATTGTGGTCCCTTAACCCTTAAGGAACTTGCTGTATTTTCAAGATTGAAATCCTGACTTACCACGGGGTTTTTATCTCCAAATGAGTCTCTGCTATAAGCAACCGCCATTATGCCAGGGCAGCGTTCTCCATAATAAGGCACTGATCCGTCTCTATTGACACTCGAGATAGCAATAGTATAAATACTGTTGACATAACCATTGTACGCACAGCTGTCTTTTGCTAATATTCCACCGTTACCAGCCGCAAACACAAATATAGATCCTCTTTTTTTACGTCCCTAGAGAATAATGCACATTTATCGGCTGTAAATACCATAGTGATGTCACTTTAGTGTAAAACGCTCGACTGCAACACAAGCGTATTACTCCAAACATGCCCGTAAAGAAGTGAAAAGATTGTGTAAAAGTTTAAAGTAACTTAAGTTCAGTATAATTTGTAGAGTTTAAGCACCAGGTTTAAGGCAACGACGACAAATGGCGGAGATAGATACGTGATAAACTGAATTTTCTTTGCCATTTTCCACCTTCGCCGTTTGTCGTTTGCCATGAAGAGTTGACTTAACGTCAGTAAAATCTTATTTATTTATTTATTTATTCATTTATTGTTAGCTGTCGCATTCATAAGGGATCGTACAACTGTATGCTTCAATACAACGTTTGCCATAAAAGGACTGTTGAGAAAAGAAAACCGACTTTCTATGAATACTGTGAACTGAGATATATATACGTCGAGCTTTAGGACAAGACGCAGTGATTCTCGATGGCAAACGGAAAGCAACCGCTTGCCGATTGCCGTAAACGTGGCGCTTAAAAGCTCTCTATCATAACACGAACAAAGTACATTGTCAACTTGCCTCTTTCGCTCCTTCCTCGAGTGTGGCTTGAGTTGCCCTGCCTGGTCCTTTTACTAGAAAACCTCTATCATCAGGCCCCCAGCTGTTGGAGTATATATCAATGTAGTCGCGGTTAAACATTAGAGCCTTTGCTTCCTTCATATCAGTTGCCATTTCGTCCTTGAATAAGCGAATTCCTAAAAGCATTTAAATATAAAGTTCCAAGTTTGTTTTAGGACTAGATTGACCGGGGAAACTGCATGAGGTTTTGATAATTTGTATGAAAGATGTGGTCGTTTACGTTAAAAGCTAAAAGGAATTTCTTCATTGGAATTAAGACTGTCATTATGGCGCAAACGTACTGAAATAAATCAAATATTAACCAACAATGCAGAGTCGTTGTAAACTAAAAACAAGAAAATCTTAAGTCTCTGTTTTAAAACAAGGCTAATTGCGAAACCTCATTAGATATAGAGGAAAATACATAATTCTACTGAAACTAATCCAACCGACATTTTGACCAAAATCATTATAGAATGTTCAAAGACAATATTATAAAATCTAGGCGAACTAGGGAGAAACTAATGATTTAGGTCTTTCCAGCACCTATAACACAGTCAGACGTAATTCACATTTACCCAGAGATCAGGCCACGTTCTGGTGATTTAGAATCCAATGACGCGATAGCAACGAGAACGCCGCTTAAAAAGTGAATTTACATTGTTTCAGTCTTTATCGCGATTATTCCTACCCACTTGCTTTGTCAAATGTACGCGAACCCTCCTGACAAATAATGAAAATGAGCCTTACTATCCCGACACGGTTAGTAAAAATTTCTGTCATTGAAAATCTTACACCTGTTTCTTTTTTGCACACCGTGATTGTGTTTTATCTCGATCAATATATTGTTCTAAAAGATACGCTGACAGCATAATCGAACAGGACGAAAAACGCGCATTTCACAGAATTCAAGGTAACGAGGCCTTTTTGGGATGGGCAGATCTGGACACAGCCTAAATATATCTTTTGAATTCCAAGGGACCATATCAAAGTTCAGAAAGCGAAATAAAATTTCGTCGTTGCTTGTTTAAGGTGATGTTATACGAAACGATTCGCAACGACGATTTTTAGCGCAACACAGCGTTACCCAACATTTTTTCAACAGTTACAACATTGTTCCAACATTACAACGGTGTGTTGCGCTTAAAATTGTCGTTGCGAATCGTCCCGTGTAACATCACCATTACGTTCTCCATAGAACACGAAATTAGGCATTTTCACGTCGTAGTCGTGCAAACACGACTAAAAGAAATGTACAACAAAGCGTGATGCACGTGCAAAGTTGTTGTTTTGCTTATTAAGGGTGCGTTTCTGTACTAAAATCCACATCCGAATTTTAGTCCGAAAACGGATCTTTCGTTTCTTTACTAAAATCCAAAAACGGGTTATTGATCCAAATGATCCTCAACGGAGGTGGATTCTTTGGATCATATCCAAAACCGGATACTTTGGATACATAATCCGAAGAGCTTCTTTCCTACGGATCCGAAAAGAGTGAACACTGCCAGCGGTGACTCGAAACAATTTTAATGCATACATCAGCTGTTTGACTTCACTGCTCATCTCAGTCCGGTCATTTTTTAACCCGAGCATGAATTAAACGATCCGTTTTACACGTTTTATCGGAGTGGTAAAATGGCAATGCAATCAGAACCTGCATTGTTCTAGTTCACAAGGACAAAACTACTACACAACTTCGCCGGCGTGTCTTGCAAGACTTTATTTTTCGAGTACATATCTTATTGCAAGATTCGTCTTCATTTGGCCCGTCCAAACTAGTATCCTTGAGATAATCGTCAGAATACAATGAAAGATCAGCAAACTTGCAGCTTTGTTAGTAAGCGTGGATAATGTGGGTCGTTTCTATGAAAATGAATGAAAAATAATACTTTTTTGGGTACAT
>OZ037777.1:14693176-14700676 GCA_964035525.1 Porites cylindrica
TCACGCACTCTCGAAACGCCGTTCACAGTTTCAGGTTTTTCTGTATGATCATTGAGATCAAGCACTTACTGTCATGTAAGGCCATCTTGCTTTCAAGTGTAATTGTAGCCAAGGAGAGAGTCCCAAATCCACTGATAAGGCGGGAGGCGGGAATCCCTCGGTAGAAATTAAAGATGGCTACCTGTTTAACGATTAAGGTAATAGATTCTCGATTTAAGACTAAACGCTCGCTCTCAACCATCTAATCATGTCTAATGGGAAAAAAAAAGAGGACTACAGACAGCCTACCACTCGACATCTCCATAAAAAAGAAGCACGCTGCAAGGTACAGAATTACCACTGCGTGATTGCGTCGGTTTGAAACAAAGCTTGCGAGAGTCGTATATGTATGTGGGGATTGGTACCCAGCCAAAGAAACGAACGGGATTATCAAAAATGGCGGGCGTTTTAACTTCTAAATATATTTAAATGCCATAGATAGATTCGGGGCCAACATTTTCACATTTAAATTTATACACTGACGAGGTCGCTAATTTAACACAACAAGATATGCGATAGGATAGGCGTACTTTGCTTGTTGAGGACCGGAAAGGAGCAAAATGGTTTGTTCCGTTGGTGGATGTTCGATGTTGGTTTACTCCAGGGCGTTGTATTCGTCAGTATTCATTAGTGCATTTGGCTGAGTGTTGGCTGGGTGATTCGATGCTGACTTCCTCTTCACTACCTGTTTTGAACGTGTAACTACTAACACATGCTTTTATTGCTTTTTATGGCACAAGGGTGGTTCTGTAGTTCTTCGTCAAATTCTCCGAGAGTGTAATTTTCCTTGGCTCAAGATGGAAGCACTCACGTACAGTTGAGTTAATTATCCAGTGTTCCTTATACAGAGCATGATTCAGATAGCTTAACCATGGAGATCCTTGAAATGTTTTTGAGGAAATAAAGCTTATAGACTGGATAGTATGAAGCAGCATTTATAAGGTATGGCTCCTGCTCCTGTCTTGTTAACAGTAAGTTTGTTTATTTGCAGGTCTACTATTTAAAATCAGGTGAGGTCACCTCTCCATATCTAATGGAATGTAGACTACATGTATATATTAAAATGCAGCTATGTGTCATAGTTATTAAACTAGAGGTTCTGTATGATTAATATTTTGCCTTCCAAAGCTACTACTCCTACATGTAATAATTATTGTTAGTTTCCAATCCTTATGGCCCCCAAATAATTTTGTCAAGGTATCTACCATCTGTTTCCCCATGCTGTGCTCTTAAGGTAAGCCCTCTTCCTCTGTCTGATTTATTCTAAGTCAGTAGCCTGCTTGTCTAAAAGCGTGCATGCTGTATAGAAATTGGCTTTAAAATATGTAATTGATCTTGAATTGCCGATACACTGTGGTTCCATTTAATCACCTAAAGTCTCCTTAAACTGGGAGTAGGCTGAACTCACCTTAAGTTGCAGTTAGTTGACTTAATTCGCCGAAGTATGGTTGATTTCCTAAAGTCACTTTTAATATGAGCCCAGTTAACCAGGCTGGCCTGGTTTCCGGGGTCTCGTCTGACCTCTAAATCCTTCGTAAAAATTTTGGATGTGTATGAGAGGACGGGCTGGAAATATGAATAGTTCAGCCCAGTTACTGGGATGAAGGCATAATGAATTCTTCGCAAAAGGGCCCCTCGGTTGGCATAATCTTGCTTTGCCTGATATAATTTCCACGTCATAAGCATCCCATTTAACTGCAGTGATGGAGCAAAAAGAGTTACCAAAGCCATGATAGGCACTTGCTTCATTTCTCAAATTTAGCCTAGAACTTGTACTCAGGATCTTCTTCAGAAACCGGGCTGAAATTTCTCAGTGATATGAATCCAAGGCAATGCGCAAATTATTGGTCCCCTTGTCTGGGCTAGCCCAGTCAACTGGGCCCATGTGAAGAGGCCCTTAATTGCCCAAAGTTATGGGACAAAATAATATTCATAGTAATTATAGTAAGAGAGCTATTGTGTTATATACAGTATATTGTGTACTGTTTTCTTTTAGGCATAAAACTTTGTTGTGGTTTCTACATTGTGTAAATTAATTCTTCTATTTTCCTAAAGAACTGAAATTCAGTATGCAGGTTTTGTCTTTGTGAAATATTCTTTGTAAGTTTTTCTAGTACTGGATACCCATACTCTAACAGCATCACTTTCTTCTGGGGCCAGAAAGGATAACTTAAGTATTATTTAAATGAGAATAAAATGGGTCATAGACAAAATAGAAGAAAAAGAAGGACAATTTTGCAGAATTAATAATGTGTTGTGTGTTCTTTTTTTTTACATGTACATTTGCAATGGTAACATATTATTCATGTTCCAAGAAACTGAGTGCATGTGGCTTAAGAGACTCAGTGCACATCCAGATCTGCCTGTATTGTGTTCTAGTCTGGGCTTTTCAGCCTTGTGGATGCTGTTAACAGCAAAAAATGTTTACATGTAGATATTGGGGATTTCCATGCATGTTTATATTACTACGTGAGAAATTTCAATTTGCTGCCAAGAGCAGTGGTATTTCAGCTTAATTTGAAATACCTACATGTGAAAATTACAAATTAAACCTTTGCATGTAGTAGTATAAACAAATAATAGCATTATTTGTATGTGATATTTGGCATAAAAACCACGAGTGATATTTCAAAATTGTCTCAAATTTCACTCGCCAAACGGCTCGTGACATTTCGTCAGTATAACAATTTTGAAATATCACCCATGGTATTTATGCCAAATGTCACCACAAATCATGCTATTACCTATACTAATTTTAAAGGGTTTTGAACACACGTTTGTGAACCACTTTTAAAACCTGTTTTAGTAAACACCCTTGAATCTTTGCTTTAATGATTTGAGAGGAAGTATAAAAAATTACTTTTTTAGACAACCGGAATATACAATTTTGAGATGTCTAAGGTAGGTTAACTTTTGAGGAGGGCTTTGTAGGGAGGTTCCATGAATGGCCTACTTCGGGGAAGATCTTTTCCAAATCAGCCCTCCATTTTGTTTACCCCATTTTTTATGTAAATTCAAGACTGTTTCAACTCAAGGACTGTTTCTGGGATATTTTATTCAAAATCCCCCCCCCCCCACCCCCCCGTCAATTTAAGCGCCTAAATTAGATAAGTGTCAGGTATTTATTCCAAGGTAAATATGACACAAATGATTAAAAGCTAGGTACAAGTAGTTAGTGAACCTGCGACAGTTTTAAAACTTCACTGAAAGTTTTTACCTACCCGGCCTTCGTTTACAAAACCATGCTTCTGTGCCAATTTGTCAGCCTCTGCGGTATCTCCCTTTATTTGAACTAGCCATTTGTTCGTGTAGATTTGACTTTTGTCGTGACATACTGTAAGAGCGAATTGTGCTGTTACAATTATTGTCCAAATTAGTGTTTTTGAAACCATCTTACCATGTATGCGAAATGAGGGAATTACGAACATCTGTGGCCCACATCAGCGTGAACCATTTCGTTTATTTTACTTCCTGTTTTTCTGAAAATGAAACATAAGACGTGTCAGCAAAAAATCTGAACTGCCGCCCTGCTCTTAAAGAAAAGAAAAAGAGATGAAAATTAAAGAAAACAGGAAGTCGTCAAAACTAAAGAAACCTTAAAAATTCTTCGGTTTTTTGAGCCTCCCACGTACTCACCTAGGAGGTCAATGAATCCCCCACAAAGGTTAAAATAAATTGCCCCGAGAACAGCGTACAGTCCAAACATAAAATCCAAATAATTCAGTATTCGTACCTGCGCTTCTTTGATCGTGTGACTTGCCGGATGTGTTCTTAGTGCGACTTGGTTCCGCCATTTAAGATTCTCGTAGGATTTAAGGCCGCTTACGTTTTTTAAGCTGTGTAAACTTAAACAAACTTAATAAATACATACTACCATACTTGGGTCTTAAAATTAACACAAGTCAAAAGTGAATTGTCAAGATTTTCTTGTGTTCAGTGTTCAGTCGAAAATCTATCCTTAATTATGCGAATCAGCGGTAATGTGAAGTCGCCGATCAAATAACTAGGGGAAATAATAATAACCAATCACGTATAGTAAGAAGCTGCTATATACACTTTTTTGGTCCTCAAACTGTCACGAAAAACATCACTTTCCTGTTTATCTGTAACTATTTGAAATAATATTGCCCAAAATAGTGCCCAACAGATTCACGACTTTTTAAAATTTAATTAAATCCCTTAATGCCTCTGCCACAATGCCGGGCGGTTGACTTACTTAAAGAGTGTGTCTGTCAAAAGAAATAAAGAATTATATCACCTAAGTTCTTCAAGCAAAGGCTGTTCTAATTGCCTTAATTTTTAGTCACATCAGCCTTTTCACATCACATCTTCACAGTGCGCATTATTCCAGTTTTGAAAAATGAAATCTGCGTCAAAGCGTTAGGCCTTTAACCCCCCTGGTCCAGACCTGTACGGCATAATTAAGGTCGGCTAAAAACCCAACTGAACCAAGTCAGTATGTTTTGACAGATTCCACCACGCACGATGTTTCAAACCCAACAGTGCTCTTCTTTTTTTTCTTCTACTTAATCCATGCATCTAGCAGTGTCGTGTATTACTGAATTTTTCGTCAATACTGGCAATATCTCAAAGACGAACTGGACTATCCATGCCAGTCTGTATTTGTACAAGGGATACAAGGGAATGAATAGATTATGGCAGAAGTGGCACTAAAACATGAATACGTTGGGATAGGTGAAACAGTTAACTGTATAGCAAGAAAGACAATTTTCATATTTTTGTACTGAAAAGAAGCAAGTTAAAATGTCGTGATAATAAATTGTAAGATCCAGGAATCCTAACACTTTTGCAACGTGTTGTCTTCACGATCACGAACCTCCAGTCCTCATGCAGTTCAGGGAGGAGTTTTGGCAAGGAACCGAAACAGTAAGCGGCCCATCAAACTCTTGGACAGCTTCCTAATTAACCGATCGTTGCACACTTTTGCGGCGGGAAAAGGGAGGCGGAGTCGTGATTTGGAGCCAAAATATATCTACCAGCAAAACAACTGAGACGAAAGTAAATCGCCTTTTTTTGTTCCTCTCACATATTAAGTTTCGTTTTGAACCACTTAGCTGACAGGAAATTAACATTACCCAGTGGGTAACAGTAAACTACCAATGCAAAATTGACTTGTTGAGACCAAGAAGAAAAGAATATATTTATACCTATAAAGTTTAAGGATCAGTAACTGAATACATTTTTGATCGTACCTGGAAAGCATCAAAATGTGTTTCAAGTCCCTGGCTGGCGGTGAAATGTGGAAAAGGGTGGAAAGATACTTTCTCTTTGGGGCTTTGTTAATTCTTTTTTAGTCTTATTGGTTTTGTTTTCTTTGCTTTATTTTGAATGACCCAACTGAAGGGAAATATTATATCATGAACAAGAAATGTGCCAAATATCACTGCCAATTAAACCGAAGCCTAAATATGAAAGAAAGAACAATGGATTATATTCTCAGTGTCTTAGATTCTATGAGTTGTCAATCTTCACTTTATAACAGACAAAAAATATTAACAAGCTTTTTTCTTTGTGGTTTATTTTTACTCGGTTTCATTTTATATCAAATCGCCCCCCAGGAGATGAGTGTCCTGTCAGATCTTCAGTTTCTACAATCAACCTCCGACTCCCTTTAAAAAGACGTCCGACCAGAAGGGCAGTTCAATTAAGTTTGTCTTGCAGTAGTTGTGCTGCTGCCTCCGACTCACAGCTAATAAACAGAAGCTAATCAACCCCAACGGAGATATCACCGTAAAATGGTAGGATTTTTAAATATTAAGAGATAATGTCTTTCGTTCGTAAGCAGTGCATTGATGTTTCAAGCGCTTATTTTATGGGTTGGGTCACTGCGCCTTGAATCGATTTGGGGACCTTCTCCTTTTTGTTTGCTATCACAAGTCCGATTGCTAAGACCATGTGTCGTAGATAACGTGAGATGAAGTACTCACACCTAAATCCTGGCCACTTTCTGGCTCGGAAGCAATGTGGTGTTAGTTGTTAAATGTGGTCTGTAGTGCACCCATTTCATGGTTGCTCATGTCTTTGTATTATTTTTTTTTTAGGCTTACCGAACGGTTAAGTCTTTGGGGTTTTTATTTCTTATCTACTACATCCATTCCACTATCTCGTCTCAGGTATGTGAAGAAGGAATAACTTTTCTAACTATCCTTGGCTTTCCTGTTTGTTTCTTTTTTGTCTATAAAAGTTGATGATTGATTTCTAAGGATAGGCACAAGTACAGAATAAAATTTCTCTTCTTTTCAATAATGCTGGCAAAAGTCCCTTCCATGGAATTTTTCCTTTCAATATTTGATATTTTGCCAAGACTAAAAGAGAAGTTTCCGTTAATATGACTTATAATTCGCTAAAAAACAAATTATAAGCCGTTGCAAAGAAATCTGCGGATACCTTGTTTTGACAGTTGTCAATTGACCATCCAATATTTAAGGTACAGTAAAAACACGCATATAAGAACCTACTGATTTAAGAACTTTAATAGGCTAAAATTTGTCATTGACAGCGGTTACCACTAACACGCGGCCTCAAAAATTTTTTTCTTCGGTTCAAACCTGTGGTTTTGGTGGACGTCAACAACCGTTACCATGGTTTTCACACGTTGGCCAAGAGAAGATTCTTTCCCCGTTTCTCGAGCACTCGGAGGAACATGCCGGCGTTTAAGCCGTTTTTGCAATATTTTCTGAAGGATCTGACACCACTTCATGTCAGGATTACGAGGAGTACGAATTTGTTGAGTGTTTGTCAGCGAAAACTCAAATTATCGACTTATTTACACTGTATTGACATAAGCTTTCTCAATACACGCTCGCAACTCGTCTGAGTTCTTGGTACTGCAGGTAGTTCTGGATTCTATTCGATGACATGAAGAATGGTAAGTACAAATTCATTTTCGAAAACAGCCTCCATTCAGAGGAAACGTCTCCAAAATTCTTCTTATGGCTGAGTTTTCCAATTACTATACAAATCAAGGGCTTCGCTGCAGACTCTTCGTGCGCGAAAGCTCCGCTATGATTTTCGCCCTCGTAAAGTGATAGAATACAGGGGGCTAAGTTCGTCGAAATTTAGGTAAATGATCAATTAAGCGCCGCGCCTTTACCGAAAATAATTTAATAAGCGCCACTCTCGAATAAACCCCGCGGCGCTAATTTGGTTATTTACAAATTAACGTCCCTCCTTTGTTACGTCGCGTGATATAAAGAGATATCAAAACCATATCGGTTGAGAAATAAGACCCCGACCAATTCGTAAGTTTTAAAGTTTTAGGGAAACTCTTGAAACCGGGTTCATATAACAGTTCGAGGTGCACGTATTTTATACTTAACTGTGCATACCTAAAGTACGAACATTAACCACAAAGGACTGCAGAGGACCGCAAAAGCCGCAAAAATAACAAGTGGCATATTGAATTCTGTGAATTAGGAATTTCTGGGTGGGGGCTGGGAC
>OZ037777.1:14703176-14730676 GCA_964035525.1 Porites cylindrica
GCACCGGGATGTTTGTGTCGCAGATGAAAAGTAAAGTAAAGTGTTCTTCATTCAATGTCAAAAATGGGTCAATTCATAGAAATAGAAAGTGACTAAGCTGGGATCGCGAAAATTATATATTTGCCCAAACGTGACTAAGAGACTAGAGGCCAGCGGAACATACCCAGCAAAAATTAACCCAAGTACCCCCCCCCCGGGAACTTTTGCTACTCTATACACGTAATGTCAGGTCCCGAAGGAAACATCTGGACTCGAGAAAAAACCAAACTAACTTCTTTTTTTTGAGACTCCGTATGCTGTCTTTCTGCTGGAGTTCCAGAGTAAAAAATTTAAAGTGTTTTCAAGATATATTCGTAGACTGTCGCTTTAACAGCGACAAAGAATAAAGGGTGAATCAAAACAATTAATGTCGGTACTAAAGGAACCAAAGTATCCCATGTATTTATCTGCATCTTTTTTATCCACTAGCTGCTGTATCTCTCCAGGAAAACTTCGAAAATCGTTGCTTTTTAGGTTGAGGCTCCATGTTTGTGAGAGTGAGAGTGAGAGTGAGAGTGTTTTTCCCGCCTTCTGTCACAACACTAATGATCAAGACCCTCAAAAAGGGCGGCCCGTGCTTATCTAGTCCGTATAGGAGTACCTCCCCTTCCCTCAACAGGCCATTTCCGAGTTCCCCCGGGCCTCTGAACTAAACGAGGTTAAGTGCTCAGCCTTTGATATGGAAACGATTTTTCATTCTCGTGCAAGCAAAACTCATTTTCACAAGAAAGGTTGTGCACCTGGCCTCATTTTGAAAGTGAGGGTTTTTGGAACTCGGAAGTGGCCTATTGTATCACGACCGGGAGATATTTTTAAAATAAGTCAAGGGCACGTGACCCAATCCCTGTTTAGTTGAGTGAAACTACTAACAGGGCCGATGATGCTTTAATTTAAAGCCTTCCAGTACATTTTGCGAATGCATTTTGCGTATATCCCACCACGATAATTTTACACTTTCCTACCCCTCCCCGAGGTAAATTTCGTCGAGGTCTAGAAAATAGATATCTACATTTTTTACAATTTAGCATGCAAATAAGCTTGAAGTTTATCGTATCGTACTGAGAGAGCCTCAAACCCCAAGACTAGCTGTAACAAATCACCATCTCCGAATTACCGTAAATGCTCGAATTAGCGCCCGGGGCGCTTATTTAATTTTCTAAGGCGAGAGGGGGGCGCTTATTTCGTTTATCAATTTTTAGCCTCAAAATGACTCTATCTTTATTTCTATGTGTTTACATTTCGACGAGCTCATGAGGATAATCAGGTGGTAGTTGAAGTCACTGGAAGCAGGAAACTTGAAAATGGCCTCGTAATTCCAGGAACTTTTAACCCATTCGCTCCTCGAGATTTTGCCGAAAAACGCGTTTTGAAGCTAATCGAGTGGTTTTCTGATTACTGTCGTGCTATAAAGAGCTAAAACTTACCACAAACCGGTTTACAGGTCGTACACTTCGCGGCCTTCTGATCCAGATGCAAAATATCAGCTTGCGAAGTTCGGGCATGCAGCAAAATTTTTGGGTTTAAAAGTGACACAGCAGTCTTGACTTTTACTTTCCGCTTTCTCTCCTCCCTTCTTTTTTCGCTTTTCTTGCCTCATTTTTTTTTCTCTTGCTGGGCATTTAGTAGGCTTCATTTTGGTGGGAAGAGTTTTTAGGAAAGCTTTTAGGATCTTAGGATTAGGTGAAAAGAAAGGTAGGTGGGCAATGGAACAAGATTTTCATGGAGATTTTCAGGTCAAGGTCTCGTGGTTTTTTGCTTCTTTCTCCGGTATCCTTGACTTAATTGTGCTCATTCTGGTATGGTTTGAAAGATCTCTTCACTCTGCACAAGTTAGCGAAGAAAGTTGTCCTTGACCGTTAAAACTGATGACGTCACAAAGGGTAGAAAGGACCTGGATCTGGACGGGCGGTTACGGGCGGTTCATGGGCGAATGGGTTAAGGCAGTAACAGGAGCAGGCGATTGGGAGCAAAGTTTTACGAGGAACTTTAAAAAGTGAAGCAGCTACGTGCTCACATGGATATTTCTATCAAGGAAATGAGAAGCAAACCCGTGCGACTTTGAAAGGGCATTACTGTTTATACTATTTAACAATGTCACATTTCATTAAAAGAACCGTATAGACCGTATACGTCTCGTGTATCGTACCAAGTACCGAAACTAATTTTTTCTCGGGGGAGGGGGGGGGGGGGCGCTTATTACAAATTTTGAGTCTTAGGAGGGGCGCTAATTCGACGGGGGGCGCTTATTTGAAGCTGGGCACTAATTCAAGCATTTACGGTAAAATAAAACGCTGTTTGTTTAATACCCTGCTCCACAGCCGTTCTGTGTCGTCACGCAACGCTCCCTAGGAGCGTTGCGTGACGACACAAAGAACGGCTGTTGGGCAGACTATAAAAAAACCCTTTACAAAAAACCCTTTACTTTAACAATTCTAATTTATTATAAGTTTGGCTTAATTTTTTTTTGTTTGTTTGTTGTCGTTTTCTTTTTCATTTTTTATTTTGTTTTGCTTTTTTTGTTTTTCCTAGCGTGTAACCGTTACCAGGATTCTCTCTCGAAAAGTCTGTTATATTTCTGAAATGGACTCAACGCTGACGGCACCAGGAAAACTGAAAGCAGATCTTACGCGGGTAGGCAATTAAAAAAAAATAGTTTCGGGCGACCAATATGCGGCTGATAAGTATACAAACAGCTGATACAAAGAAAAAGTCTTCATATTTTATGATAATGTTTCATCACAAACGAAGTTGCAATCCAATATGATGAAGCCACTTTAATTTGATTCTTCAGTGGAAATAATCTATTTAAGTGGATGCGTAACTAAATTCACCGAAATGCGAAGTAGAATGTCATTGATGAAGCTTTAGCCAGGTGTGTTTGGCCAATGTTGGTTTTAAATTTAATTACTCACGGGCACACCTGCTAGATGGCACCCCGTACAACGCGATTTTAATCTTTCGCTGTTTTGTGTTTTTATCCCACAGGCAACATCTTCAGGATCCCGGTCAAAAAAGCTTCCTGTAGAGGAACAATCTTACGTGGTGATGGTTACTGATACAGCCAAAAGATCCCTACTAACGAAGGAGATTTTAGATTTTTGTGGAGTCTTGCCCATTTACAACACAAAACTATATCCGGATACGAGCACTAAGACTGGAGTTGCAGGTAATGAACTGAAGAAAATAATTAAGATTGCGGCTTTTTATCTAACATAATAACCGTTGTACGTTCCCTTTCGTAGACTGTTCTTACAGATTTTGTCACTTGGGGGGGGGGGGGGGGGGGAGTGGGGGGGCTGCCGCACTGGTTAGCTGATTAAAAGAGAGATTATAATTATCCGTGTATCAAGTACAGTATTTATTTGATAAAATACCGCGGCGTTTATTACCTTTTTAGCTTTTACAGGGCAGCGCACATTCCAGGACGTCGTTTATTTCAAAATCCAGTTTCTCCAATCACTGACAACAATTTCGATAAATCATTCGTAAATATGTTCAACAGAAAGATGTTTTAAGTGCTGAAATGTGTCAATTTTTAGCTAAGATAGAATCGTAATTGTTTGGATTGTGTAGCTTATCAAGTTGTACCCAGTTTTTTTTTCTGTAAACCTCGAATAAACCGCGCCGCACCCGTCTATTTGGGTGGGGCATTTATTCGAGAGCGGTGTTTAATCGAGCAAATACGGTACATACAAAGACTGCTGGTTCTCCTGAGCAGGGATCAAGTGTATTATCGATCAAAACTGAAGTAAAGTAAAATGTAAACATACAATCGAGTAGTTTGGTAAAACGCATTCCCCTTTTGCATTATTTTTACGGAACTCGCTGCCATTAACTATAAGAACAAGTAGCAACCTCGCCATTTTTAAAAAGCAACTTAAAACATTTCTTTCTAAGAAAGCTTTGAATTTGTTAGAATCGTTCTAATGTTTAATTTTAACTTAAGTTGGAATTTTCGAATTTCCTTGTTTTTATTAGGTTTTACCTTAGCATAACATATCATTGTTATTATTATAGCTTTCAGGGGTTTTAAATTTTTTATTTATTATTTATTCATTAATTTTTACTTAATGTAAAGCGATTTTGAATATTCTTCTATGGTTTTAGCGCTATACAAATTCATTATTATTATCATTATCGTTATTTCAGTGGAGTGATTTATTAGCAGTCGAGTGAAAAAGATCAAGAGGAACCTCCTAGCTTTGTAGCTTTGTTGCTTTCTTAGATCCTTTCCCGCTCAACTGATCCAATAAGTCTACTTCGCTATCCTTTGAAGCCATTAAAAATCAGAAAGTAGACTCTGAATAAAATGCGGTCATTTGAATTTCCTTTTATCGAATTATCAAATTGTTTTGCAGTTGTTACAGGGCGGCGTCTGGTCAAGCGACAGGTACAACGGACAGAAACAACCACGTTTGTTGGCTTTAATCGTACTTGTAGAAGCATGGTGGATGATAGAGGACAACTCCGATATGATGGTTTGGATAATTGCCGTGGTCTAAATGACAAATGGGTTGCAAATTGTAAATTTAAGGAAGGGTTGTGTTTTTACTTTGTCAAGTGCAATTATCTCTCAGGTCTAAGGTACTATTGGAACTGTACAGAAGTACACAAGAGTTCTGCAATTCCCGTCTGCTGTGATCTCGCTTGTGCCGATCGGTAAAAAAAGTAAGAGATTTTCCCCCAAAATGGCTTCCTCAGTTTTTGTTTTTGTTTGTTTGTTTGTTTTTTAATTTGTCTCCCTGACACCTTTAACCTTCCGCCAGAGGCACCTTTTGGCCAACATAATGAAGTATCTACTAGTGAAATTAGCTGTTTCATATTATGCATTCAAAAAATAAAGGTAACAAAAAGTTAAGACATTTCTTGACATATTTTTTGGATACTGTCATAGTTGTTGTTGTTGATGTTGCTTTTATTCATAAAGAAAATTGTGTTACGAAGTGAATAATCGTCACTGAAATGCTCAAGTAATTGCTCAATGCTCCCAAGTAATTTTAAATGATTGTTGTTTCAAGAAAAATCTTACTTAGCATTCATCAAAAGTCAGACAAAACTAATCCTTGGAGTATAGCTTTTGGCATCCCTTTGCCGAGATCAATTTCAATTAAAGCAGTGTTTATTTGACGACACTCAGGGAAAGAAATTAATGTGAACCTTTGGGAAAATTCCTATATTTTCCGTGCAAGGTTAATTAGTCAGATAAGCACGCAGTCAAGTCATAAATAAGCTCTTTGCAAAACTTGGTCACATGCTTGCGCCTGTATACCACTTAGCAACGGCTCGCTGGATGCCGGGCAAGCCAGCTAAGTGTTCACTCCGATCACAAAGCAACCTCGTCCCCAGGGCGCTTTTCCCTGGAACTTTAGAGTTCGCATGTTTGTGAAAAGCGCAGTAAATGAGGCTGAGTATGTTATGAAGTATAATAAAGATCTCGGAGGGGGTTACTCACCAAAGCTGAATGGGGTTACTTATGGTTATGCTTAAATCTGGCACCTTTTCTTGAGAGACAAGAGGACCTTAATTACAGCTAACTCGAAAAGAATAAAAACACAATAACTTAAAAGGAAAAGAAATTAATCATCTTCTCGTGAATTCGTGTTCAGCAGGGAGAATAAAAAGCGGTTAAAAACTCTTGGACAAACAAAGCTTTTATAGATTCAGTTGTCTTTTAAATCAAAAAGGAAAGTAAAAATCAGCAATAGTAATGTTGACTGACGTTTCGATGACACCATTAGTATCATTTTCAAATTCGTGTAGTTCTTATAATTCCTTAAGTTCCTAAGAAGTTGCGTGCGAAAGTTTAGTTGCATGTGCATCTTTAAGCAACGAAAATTCACATTGGTTTCAATATTAACTTTCCTTTCTTCATATCCTGTGAGCAAAGCCTTCTTTTTTTAGAGCGCGAGCATCCGTTAATTCATAAGCCGATGGTCATTGTTCCAAGTATTGAGCCTACGTTCGAACCCACGGGGGGGCGGAGGGGGGGGGGGGGGGGGAGGTACTCCGGATTTCAAGTGTCAGGGATAATGGAATGGGGGCAAAAATCAAAACTTGTTGAAACTTTGAAGGGTGTTAAAAATCACTGCTGTTAGCCTGCATCGCAGGCGCATAAAGGGGAGGGAGAGGAGGGAGGGAGAAAAGCGCGAAAGAGGGGAAAAGGGAAGGGAGCGCCTGCTATAAGAGCCGGTGTTTTTGTACTCTGCCCACCAATTTCTAGACTGCAAAACAGTCGGTTTTTTTCTCAAAATCAGTAAAGAAATCGGTAAAGCGTGGCGTAAGAGTCTTACGCGCGCGAAGGGCGTGTGAGGCGGGAGAAAAAAAACCGACTGTCTGTTTTCCATACGACGAGTTCGTTCCGACCAGGGGGTTCAAAAACGTCGTCGAGCTGTCAAAAATCTGTTCACAGCTCCGCCGTCTTTGTGAATTTGATACACCCGGTGATTGGTTTCGAGGGAGAATAGCGCGTGTTATTGTCTGCACTTTGCTTCGAATCTTGACACTGTAATCCAGTAATTTGAAAGCAGTTTTTAGCGTTGCTTCTCTGTGAAACGTAGTGTATATAGTGAAATGTAGTATATATAGTGGAAGTGGCGGTACGACAACAAAGCCTGTGCCTGCTCGTGGGAGAGGGAGAAAGCCGAAAGAGCTGAGCGTTTCGGATAAATTGTAGAATGTGCGGCTGTTGTTTGAAAACACAGTTCGGCAATTTTGCGAGTGGATGGATAAGCTCGGAAAATGTGTTTGTTGCGCCTACCAGAAAAGGAGAAACGTTACCAAAGTGGGCCGACCTACTGAAAAAACGACCTTTTTGTTGTCCTCGAGGAAGGATCGAGAATCTTTCTTCACAAGAGTTTGCTCCCTGTGCGGAACAAAGGTTAGAAACTGCCCTGGGATCCCCGTGAAACTGCACGGCGATGCTTTCGCAAATTAGAGAAGAGCTGAACACGCCAGCTGACAATGAACAATTATTGCGACTGAAAAGAATGAGTAAATCCCCTCATTCCAATCCACGTCTTGGTGATTTAGATCTGTAAATCACTATCTGTGAGAATTTAAACATCCTGCTGAAAACTGTAACGAGCTGGGCCCAGCGTGACAAAACATTGCAGGAAAAAGTCACATTGACGGACACAAAGAAAATCGCTTAAAATTATTCAAATCCAGGAGGCACTTTGGAGAAATAAAACAACCTAAAACCCTTAATCAGCCGCAATGAAGAGCTTTACATTTCTAAAAGGGCTAAGAAGGAAAATGCTCTTGTATCAGAGAGCAAATCATGCCGACCAGAGAAAATCAATATGCGTGTCACGACCTCTCAGTATGAAATATATTTAATAAGCGGCCAAAACTCACATTTGCTCAATCAAAACGTTTTCCTCCAAAGCAAAATCTACTCGACAGAGAAAACAATTCAATGGAACAAGAAGCATTTTTGCATGAGGTTAACTGGGTCGTGTGTTTCCTACCAATCCCCCTTTTTTAGCCAGGCGAGATAATAATGACGGTCGGCCGTTGCACGGAACTTGAACAACTCTTTGCGTGAACAAACATCTGATAAATAAGGCTTTTGTCAAATCCTGTTGGTAGAACACAGAAAACATCTTTTCCCCTGAGCAGCAACTCCACAGCTTCCCTTTGCTCCGATTTTAAAACAAATCCCAATTCTTGCAAGCAAATCCAGGCGATCAACATTCGTCATTTTAAAGCGAAAGCTTTAGAAATTCATCACGGTAGGGAATATCGCGAATGACTTGTTAAAAACATTACTTGACAGCTTGGTGACAGCTTGCATCGAAATTTAGCCAATGGGAATTGCCCGTGGCTGGGAGAAGCGGGTAATTCGAACGAATATCACGTATGCAAAACGGACAGTCCGTATTTTTAGCGTCTCTCCCCAGTCTCGCTCTCTGTTTTCAGCTTCGTTGCAGACCTTTTGTTTGACTGCTCGCGCGTACTTGAATACGCAAAAATACGGACTGTTTTGCAGTCTAACCAATTTCCTAACTAATCCAATAATGTCAACTGTCGATACGTGACCAATCCCAATTTATAGGGGGCTTCTCAGCTTTGTCTGGACTTTTACTTTGCTTACCGGAAATTGTCAAGTCGAGACGCTTTTTTCAAGTTTTATCGTAATCGAGCGAAATAAAACATCTTTACTGTTCTTGCTCCCGAAGTAAACACGGCAAACATATAGACTACGAGCAGTCTCTCTATTTTTTTTACTGCTCCCAGTCCACAACAAACAATGATCAGTTTCGTGTGAATACAAATCAGACAGAATTGTCACAAAGAACAGAATAGTCACCGGTAGCCTGTCAGAGACGCAAATAATGAAAGGAGAATTATAAACAATTGTCAAAAAGCTCAAGGGATAGTTTTTACCAAAGCTTCAGCTCTCTCTTTACAAACCATTTAGAAGTTCATTTAAGACGGTATATGTTTTTGCGGAAAAGGTCTTGTGAATATCGGCATTGCAGATGTCTGGCAAGAATCGCAGTCGCTCTGATCGCTTTGAATTGCCGCTCGGTGTTTGGACATATCCAATCTACAACTCTGCCTGCTAAACAAGCTATTACAGTTGGTTCCAGTTCGGGTTTAAACGTTAAGTTGCTACATGATTGAAGTAATTTTGATCTTCCAAAGCTTATGCCAGTAGAACACATTTTCTTGATGCCTTCATCATGTTTCTCTTACTGCCACGCCAATAAGTTACTCATCACGGCTTAGCCAGTCGGGAATTGCGGACGCGAGCGTCCGCAGCAATGAACAAAAGCGGGGTTCTTATACCACGCGTCCCTTACCCTCTCTCCCCAATCCCCCTCCTTTTCCCCTTCCTCTCTATTCCCTACCCCTTTCAACGCCAGCTACGCAGGCTACACTGCTGTTAACCATCAGATCTTGGACAAGAAATGCTGTAGATAGCAATTTGCAGCAGAAGACAGCGTTGAATCATTTCAGTTTTTATTATTCCTGTTCTAGTCTGAAAATAAAACATAAGGTGTGTCAGCAAAACAATTGGACTGTTAGGCTGTTACCGATGAAAAGATAAAAAAAACAGGAAGTCGGTCAAACTTCAGAAAGCGGCTAAAATTCTCGGGTTCGTTTTATGTTTCTTCAAATAACCAAGTCTCTGGAAGTTACTCTTTAGCCTCCCACGCACATAACTGGCTAATGAATCCGTCCCCGCGAAGGTTAAAAAATTCCCCTGACAGTGGGCAAGGTGCCCAAACCCTTACCCGTGGCTATAGGTTATTAGTACGACCTCATCACCTTCAAATATTCCGTTATGATTTGTGTCGAGGTGTCGAGGTATTCCTTGTAACAGATTAATTTCCCTAGCAGGATAACTATTTTAAGGTTACATTAAACAATCCATGAGTATCACATCTCAATAAAGAACATACTTAGACAAGAATTACTTGCTTTCTAATTCCTGTTTTGGGTTTGTCATTGGTAATTTGCACTAAATAATAATTCCCTTCATCTGGGTCGTTCGAAACAAAATAATACAAGAGGGAACTAGAACATATAAAAATAGACTGTGCAAAACCCCCAAAAGGGATTCTCTCTTTACGCCAGGAAGTTGTCTTAGATGTGAATAGTGACAGCTAAATTTCATCGACCGAGACGACTAGTGAAACGTCTACCTATGTCCTCTTACGTGGGTCATGGTCAGGCTGACACAAGAAAAAAGTAATTGACGAAGGAGATTTTGTTGAGTCTACTGAATGTATATTTTAGCCTAAAAACAACACCTCCAAATTGACGGCAAAGGAAAGAATTGCGCCAGTTCAGTTCTCAAGTATTTGAGAAATCATGATCACCGGAACATGGTACAAAAGTGTTATAGTGCTGCTATAAATTAAGTGGAAAACGAACCAAATCGAACAAAACCGAGAAAGGTCCAAAAGATACACTTCCGTGAGCCATACTCAATTAACTATGTGTGAGCATATTTTTATATGAAAGTAAACTTTGATGTTAACGAATTTCTATCTGCTATAAAAGCTACTTGAAAATAGTTTTGAACTACAGCCAAACTAAAGACCATCAACTGTCGAGGAGAAACTTGCGGTATGGTTCGTTTTAACTCTTTTAAATAGCTGAAAGGAAGTAAAATAACACTGAAATGATAAAAAAAAGTTGTTGCTATTATTTCTTACTTTTAGCGTAAAGGCAATGACTGAGGCACATCTAATCTACAAAAGAAGAGTCTGTTTTGATTAATTTTGACGTTACAACCTAAGTGGCCATTGAGTCTACACTACACATCCCACGCTCTGTGAAACTTCTTGCTCAATTTAAGAGGACGGTACAGAAATATCCTGACATTTTTCCGGGAGGACATAAATTTTGAATATATATATATGGCTTGTATTAAACACCCATGTACTCAGGATTTGAGTAGTTCACCTACTGGTCTATATATATATATATATATATATAAATACTTGTATTCTGGGTAGAACGTATTCCGTAGAGCGCTCAATTCATTTAATTGAAGAGCATTGACTATTAATAATCACAGGAGTTCAGGCTTCAGGAGTAATCATTGATCGTTTATTGCGACAGTGCTGTTTCGTATGGTCCGAAATTGTAGGACCACACTCATCAGGCAACTTCAACGATTGACCGTTAAAATTAAAAAGCTGGCAGTAAATATAGGGATGCGTTAAGAGATAGTATCTAGGTAACAGATGCATTGTGTCTTAGTTACGTTACTCTAGAGTTCTATATATATATATATATATATATATGTATGAATATAGGAAATAGGAAAAAAACTACACTTTCATCCCGACAAGCCTGTTTCGTGATCGCTATTTCCTATATTTATATATCACGCTCTACTTTAACGTATCGAGCACTTTACTACCGGAAAAATCGTAACACAGGCTTCCTATGTACATATGTATATTCAATAAATTTTAGGCTTAGAGTATTCTAAACTTAAAATGTTGGAAGAATCTATCCTGCAATTGGCTACATTTGTTAATCGACTTTAACCGGGGAGTTGGTCAACGTCACTTAGCATCACGTGGTGTAATCAAACAACGCTCCCCCATGCGAAAACTTTTCTTGTTCTGTCCGAGGGTATGAAAGCAGCAGCGCTTTCCTGCGTATCTAAAACTCGTCGGAAATATCAGAGGACCTCAAGGAGCCGGTCCGACAACTTTGCCAACGCTTTTCTCGAAAGGACGACAGCTGTGTAAGAAACAACCTCCTTTGTGACCCAATCTGACTGACGACAGAAGCGAGGATTCCAACTAATGAAGTACATTGATTAAGGCTGTGATGATTGCCTTTAATTTTCAAAGTAGCTTTCGCATTTTCATATCAAATTAGCAGTATGCACTATTCAAAGTCTAACAAATAAAAAAAACTCGAGAGAAAGCAATTTAAGACTGCGACGAAACGCGTTTCCAACGGCCCATGCATGAGCTTCGTAGAGCAAAAGGTCAGTTGAAAGGAAGTCAGTGGGTGTTTGGACAAGTTTCAAAAAATTGCTGAAACAATTACGACAAGAGTACCACAGATCTTTTTAAACCCAACTCTTGTTTGTTTTAAAGTTCCTCCTAATTATAAGGTTACACCTTGTGATGTTGTTTATTGACTTTATAAAGCATTTTGGCAATATCTCAATAGGGAAAGCCTATATCCAGGCAAAGCCAGCTAATTAAGAGGAAGGAAGTGGCCGAACAACGACACTTCTTGTTTTCCTTTTGGGTGAGAAAATAATTGATAACCAAGCTGAATAGAAAGAGGGTATATTGCCGCCAATTGGTAAATAATGATAATAGGGACTTTAAGATCCAACGACGCGACCGCAACTAGAACGTCAAAAAAACAATTGGTTTAATAAGCAAAACAACAACTTTGCACGTGCATCACACTTTTTTGTACATTTCTTTGCCGTTTTTGAACGACTAAGACGTGAAAATGCCTAATTTCGCGTTTTATGGAAAACGTAAAAAAACAACGGCGAAATTTTATTTCTGTTTCTGAACTTGGATATGCTATGGTCCCTTGGAATTCAACTTCAGGGGGGTTCGCCTACATTTGACAAAGTAAGTGGGTAGGAATAATCGCGATAAAGACTGAAAGAACGCAAATTCACTTTTTAAGCGACGTTCTCGTTGCTGTCGCGTCGTTGGATCTTTAAGTCCCTAATTAAATATCGCAGCATGTTTCGTTTTGGCAACAAAAATAACAATAAATAAAGCAGCAAGCGAGCGACCCGTCCAAACTTGTAGACATTTTCTTCATGAAAAGATTATGTTACGAGTTTTAGCTTACGTGGCAAGAAAAGGGGATTGGGGTAACAATCTGAGGCTAAAATACTGATCCCCTGGTAAAACAATCGATAATGTTTCGTTTTGAACAAACTAGCTGAAGTAACCATTATTTGGTAACAATAAACGTGCATGTAAATCACCACTGACAAATCGATGTAGAATCAGAAAGGGACGAAAAATCTGAGGGTGAATAATATTTTTGGTCAAGGCTTCATTCACGTTTCACTGTCTCGGTCGATGAAATTTAGCTGTCACTATTCACATCTAATACAACTTCCTGGCGTAAAGTGAGAATCGCTTATGGGGACTTTGCGCAGGCTATTTTTATATATTCTAGTTCCCTCTTTTATTATTTTGTTTTGAACGACCCAGATGAAGGGAATTATTATTTAGTGCAAATTACCAATGACAAAAACAAAACAGGAATTAGAAAGCAAGTAATTTTTGTCTAAGACTTTCATGGCATGTGGGGGCTGAAATATCTGCTGTCAATCGATCGTCGCTTTAACAAGGACAAAAGGCATCAATACGCTTTTTTCTTTTTTTTGTTTTTGTTTTCTGTGGTTCCATTTTACGTGGTTTCGATTTCTTTAATCCTAGACCGCAAATTCCCGAAAGATGACTGATATTTTTGTAAGCATTGATCCTTATCAGTATATTGTTGTCAGTATGAATTGAATTTAATACTTCCTGCTGAATATATAAAGAGGTCGATTCCAAGCATAAAGCAGTTTGATTCTATCTTATCTTGCAGAAGAAGTGGTCCCGCCTTTGACACCAAACTAAATAGAAGCAGAACCAACCCGCTCAAGGGATATCACTGCAAAATGGTAGGAATTCTAAATCATTGAACGACATTTCATGGCTTGCAGCGTGGGTGCCACGAAAGTACATACATATATTTTCTTAAGAGCTCAAGTTCACTGAGCCTTTTAAATCAATTTGGGAAACTTTCCATTTTTTCTTTACAAGTCCGATTCGGCTCATTCTAGGAAGAAGATTGCAGACTGATTAATAAATTTGATTTGGTCACTTCCTGGCTCGAAATCAATGATGATGCTGCGCTAGAACTTTTAACGAAAAAGGAAATTGTTAAATGAGGCGTTCTGCTACCCCATTTTAAGATTACTAATTAACGTCCGTATATTTTTTTTTTAGACTAGCTTTGCAATGAAGACTCTGGGGTTCTCAATACTTCTTGTCCACATTTATTCCGCCACCTCATCTCAGGTATGTGGAGACATTACTTTCCTAAGTTTCCCAATTTCGGATTTTTTAGAACAATTTTAGCCGTTTATCACCATATTCCATCTCGATACTGAGGCTATCTTACCTTTTCTTTTTGGAAAATAGACCTTTCCAAAGAAATGAGGACTCGGGTGGACAATTTCATACAAATCACTGTATTTTGGTGCCTTTGTTTACAGGAATGCAGGAAAGGTTTATACGTTACAGGAAAGTGGTCATAGCCACCCTAGAAACCTATAAAATTTGTGTCCCAGATAATCTTATCAACAAACATACTGTCCAAAGGGGGGCAAAACAATTTCAGACACGAGAACCTCAAATCAAACAAACCTTGGCAGCACAAGATATACGAATTTCTGCTTGCCAAAAGTTGAATCCATTTTCAACACCCAAGAAACCAGAATAACTTTTAGCCCAGTCGAAGAATTGCGAGGAGATTTTTCGCCAAATGAACTGAAAAAATTTAAACCTATTTAGGAAGCGGGAAAAGGTTAGCATCCCACGCAGGCGTTTCAGGAGAGGCCGTTTTTTAATCTCTCCCTTCGAGAGGGATGAAAAACGAGCTCCCCTAAAAACGCCTGCGTGGGAGGCTCTAGCCTTTAGGATCAGTCGTTTTTAAAAGGAAACGGACGAGAGAAAAAAAAATAATGGACCATTCGAATCACGTCTCTCCTAACTCCAATGGAAGGCTTGCTACTCAGCCAATGATCCTCAGCTTAGATCTTTTGCCTTTCAAATGCACCCTGCTGTGTCGAATTCAACTTCCAGCTGCCCATCTCGAACTCACCCTTCAGTTAATAAACATCCTTTGTTTATTTATTTATTTATTTATTTATCTATCTATCAATTCATAATTTTTTGTAGCACATCTTGCAAATTGAAGAGAAGGGAACAAAATTTGCACAAGGAATCGAAATTGATGAAAAGGAAAAGGTTGCAGTTTTCCGAGTCCCTGCTCACAATGGCATCATCGGCGCTGATTTCTACAATGATTTTAAGATGGTAAGTATGTGAACTTTTGCAACGACATTTAGCTCCACTGGTTGATTAATCTGAGGATTTTTAAAACTCGTGTCGAGTAGCTGCACAGACAACCAGTCCCATACAAAAATTGTGCGAAGCCGAACTCAAAAGATAAGTTTTTGAACTTCGTTCTTTTATTTGTTCCCATGCGAACTTTTCTGAGCATAAACAAAACCAAAGAAAAACTTGAAAGCTTCGATAAGAGAACTAGCTATCGTTTCTCGAGCCGCCCCTTAAAATTTACGAGCGAAAGCAAAGTTTGCCTTTCATTTATACACTGGGGCGGTCTTCTTGAGGATCCTTGACGGTTATTCAAATAGAAAACATTTAAGTGAATTAAGCTTGAAGCTGGGCAAGTGGTGTTTGAGCTCGTTTTTCTGTGCAAAGCGAAAATTAAGGAATTTACAATAGCATTTAAAGTCCTTTTTTACTGTAGCACAGTTAAATACCAGTGTTCATGTCAGTTCTTTTATAAAATTGCTTGAACTTCTGGTCTTAAGCTAAAGGGAGGCAGCAGAAACTTGCTTTTTAACTGAACTATTTATTGTGCATCTAAGCATGAAGCTCCACGCCTAGCGTTCAGGAGAAGTAACCGTGGTCGTCTGTTAGGATCTGAATGCAGTCATGTCGTTATGAAACCCTTGTGCTTTAACAATTTTACTCTGATTTCCCTTTTTTTTAGCGTGTAACCGTTACCAGGATTCTGTCTCGACAAGTCTGTTATATTTCTGAAATGGACTCGACGCTGTCCGCACCAGGAAAACTGAAAGCAGATCTTGCACGGGTAGGCAATTAAAAAGTAGCTAGTCTCAGGCGAGCAGTATCATTTTTATTACAGATAGAATCCACAGACAACAACATTTATTTCATACGGCCCCTTTTAATCTTTTACTGTTTCGTGTTGTATCTTACAGGCAACCTCTACAGCAGGGAGCCTAATTTGTAGTTAAAAGAAAAAAAAAAAGAAAGAAAATAACTGATAATCTGGGTTAACTTGGAGCCTTTTAAGCTTCAATAGTTTGTGTTGTATCTCACAGGCCACTCCTACGGTATCCAAGCCAAAAAAGCTTCCTGTAGTGGAAAAATCTTACGTAGTGATGATTACTGGCAAAGCCAACAGAAGCCTGCTAACGACGGAGATTTTGGATTTCTGTGGATTCTTGCCCATTTTCAACACAAAACGGTATCCGGACACGAGCACTACGGATGGAGTTGCCGGTAATGAAGGAAATAGTTAATATCACTCATTGTTTAACATAATTAAGTTCTGCCGATTGAAATAGTTAAAGACTTCCCCACTAATTACGGGAACATCGTGTAGAATTTCAAGTCCATTGAGGTCAACGAAAAAATTTCCGTCCGGGTAGGGGGTTAGTGTTTTGTCTTTTTGAAATGAAGCATATGAGGTAAAAGCAACAAAACGGTCAAAGAGTACTGGAAACAAGTTTGAAAAATAACAAAGATGGCGGCCGGAGTCGCAGAGAAATTTTTATGGCTTTCCAAGACGTTTTCTGGAAGGTTTCTTCGCGCTTTCTACCCCTCACAAATTCAGGTCCAATTTAAAGGGAAACGAAAAAAAGCAGTTTTTATCGTATTCCTTAGTTTAAAAGACTTTGGTGGTTTTAAAGACAGACAAGAGATGTCACGATTTCAGGTGTTACCCTGATCGCAATTTCTTTAAACTTTGGTTTTAATCTTTCCTTGAAAATCCACGCACGCGAAACTCCATGCAAAAATTTCGGTTGGTTTTTAGCGCAAAAAAAAACAGTGAAATCCGATAAGCTGGCATTAATCAAAGCTAAGATCTTGAATTTGATAGCCACAGCGTTCTTGATATTTATATTCCGGTGCTACCCATGCATTGAGAATTGGTTACGAGTAACTCACAGTCAGAGGCAAAAAACTCTCAAGTCGCTTCAATCTTATTATTCCGCCATATTTTAAAGACCAAATCATGGCTTGAATGCGGCTCTCTTTTTTCTTCTCGGGCTGCCGCCCTTGTTTCTTGCTTCTCGCGGCTTCGCCGCTCAACGCGCGCGCGCGTGCACTCCCCTTACTAAATCTGAAGAAAAAGAGAGACTGCTCGCAGTCTAAATGTGACCAGACGTTCTACGTGACGAATAGATCGTGCAGTGGAAATAGCACTCGCGTCCTATAAATTTTATTGGTTCACTTCTCTCCTCTGTGATACTGGTTCATTTAGGGGTGGATCGAGTGACCCTCATTTCCCCTTTTTCTGTAAAACTCTGTTTTATTTTAAAGAATTCATACCAAAATAAATAGTATCTTTACAGCCCCCACTCCCCACCCCTTTCTAAATTTTCTGGATCCCCGCCTCCCTCTCTGAGATGTCTTTCTCTGGCCGTTTTCTAATCCTCCCTCCCCTGTTTTTCCATCTTCTCGAAAACCAGCATGTACCAATTTAAATTTGATCTGGAGGGTGATCTACGGTTAGTTATAAACAGATTTAATCACTTCTGAAATCAAAATAGACCTGTAACCTTTTTCAAATTAATCTTTGCCCATTTATTTTTTATCTTCTTTGAAAATCATGAAAAAAGACTTCCTTCCACTTTATATTCTCTACAATCTTTGTAAAATGATAGTGTTAATTGCATTTTATTCCACTTAATTGTTTTGCAGTTATCAAAGGTAAACGGCGTCTGTTTAAGCGACAGGTACTGCGGACAGAAACCACTCCTGTATATTATTTCAATCGTACCTGCAAAAGCATGAAAGCAAACAATGGACAAATCGATTGGAGTAGCTTGGAAGATTGCAAAGATGAAAATAACCTATGGGATGTAGCTTGTACATTTAAGGATGGGTTGTGTTTTTACTTTGTGACATGCAATTATCTGGGATCCCCAAGAAAGCAGTGGTCGTGTTCGGAAACACACGATCATTCTGCGATTCCAGTATGCTGTGATCTCGTTTGTGGGCATTGAAACAGGATCTTTTTGCCTATTTGGTTTGATTTAAAAAGAAAGGTCATTTCGATTTGTTACCAAATTTATAACCCTTTCTCAGTGCGTTTTTTGTTTTATAAGTTTAAGTTTCTTTGTGATATGCACCGGGTATGCATTCAGAATGTTTATCGCTGACCTCTAATGCAACCACTAATAATTAATAATGCAACTGACTAATAAAATGCTTTTTTTATGGAAGTGTCTGCTCTTTGATTAGCTCCTGAGTATCAAAGGAATTTATGCGCGAAAAGGGGAAGATAGAGACGATGAGGCATGTTACCAAAGCTGAAGGGGAAAGCGAGAGAGTAGGATAGGAAATTGTGGTCAGCGTTTACACCAAATTAATAATCAGAACTAGTAACCAGTGTCGGTGGCTACCACCACTAGCCACCTCTACTTCAGTGGATAACTGTTATATAAACAAAGCCACTAAAAGGAACCCTCCTTTTGAGGGAGGGGCTGAGTAATCAAGAAAAAACACCCTGCAAACAAGCTCAAACACACCTGAAATGAAAACTCTCCCATCGAGCTAAAAGTCTTTCGTTTAGAGCTAGCCTGCGTAGCAGGCGCTTGGAAGTAGTGGGCGAAAGAGAGAACGGGCGCGCGCGAGGGAGACACGCGACGGGTTAGGGAGCTCCCTTTTCCTTCGCGTGTCTCTTTCTCGCGCGCCCGTTTTTTCTTGTGACCACTACTTCCAAGCGCCTACTACGCAGGCTAATTTAGAGCAAAACTGGTCGTTTAAAAGCACAATACTCTTGGCAGCAGGTAGCAGCCAATTTACAGGTTATGATTTCAAGAGTTAAGACTACAAAAGTTAAACAGTTACAACTTTTTTAAAAAAAAAAAATGGCTAGCTATAGGGGGGGTTCAGAAATTATGCAGCAACTCAAGTGTTTTAATATTCTAACTGGCAATCAACGTTGCAAATCAATGTGTGAGGTTCGTAACTAGCGGGTCAAAATCAAATTTGTTATTAGAAGAGGAAAACAGAAAGAACAGGGTTAGGTTTGTGTCTAGAACGGATACCTTGAAATCAGGTTGGACACCTTATGTTTATTACACAGCGCTATACCTGTCGTAGAGAAACAGTCATGCGCTTTTCAGAGAAAAGTGAAGAAATAAGAGTAAGAGACAGTTGAGTGCAAGGAAAAGAGTTGAATACAGGGTTTGGCATCGAAGCACGGTGATTAGGCACCTGCCCCCTTCCCTAAGGGTATTTTGCATTCTAGTGCTATATTTAAAAATTCCGTTTGAGCTAGCAGTGGACATGAACAGAAGAAATTCAGATTTAGAAACGAAGACCCGGAGATTTCACGCTAGTCGAATCATGCTGTAAATCACGCTATTAATCCTCGAAATGTAGAAGTGAAAGAGGAGAGCCAATTTCGACGCGTGAATGCTAATTAACTTGAACTGTTAGAATACTGAAACACTAAGAATTAAATAATCTACACTTAGAAAGAGAAGAGGTAAAGAAGGGCTTCGAGAAGTCGGCAAATTTCGCAAAAATCGCAAAAATAACAATACTTTTTCTTGCTATGTGAAAAGATTGAATAAGAAAGAAACAAGCTAACAAATGTCGCAAGAATAACAAATTTAGCAACAGCATGATATAGGTAAAGAGGGACCTCTTGTGGTCCGCCAATTTCGCAAAATTTGCAAAAGTAACAAAAATTTTATTGCAACATCGATAACAACCAAAATGTTCCACTTTGAAAAAATTCAGACTTGTAAAGAATAAAGGTAAAGAAGGTCATGGATAATGCCACAAATTGCGCAAGACTAAAATGAACAGCCAAGAATTGTTGAAGGACAAGAATTCGAAACGGGCCAAAAACACCTGAGCGTCACTGTTTCTTCCTATCATCCACTGGGATAAGTTTTTGTCCAGTAATTTTGTAATGCGCGAATCATCAATTACAAACGTGAGACTACTGTCAGTAACGCCAGTTTGCGATGTTTATTACTCGATATTTTTAGCTACTGGCAAGAAAAATCCTTGTTACTTTTGCGATTTTTGCGATACGTGCGGACTTTTCGATGCCCTTCTTGGCCTTGTCTCTTGCTAAGTCTTTAATGTTGTTACATTTGTTATTCTTGCGATTATTGCGATACTTGTTACTTGGTGTTTTAGCTAGCAAGAAAAATCTTTGTTACTTTTGCGAGTTTTGCGACATTTGCGGACTTTTCAGTCGAGCCCTTCTTGGCCATTTTTTATTTCTAAGTCTGGAATTCTTGCTATTTTTGCGATATTTGTTACTCGATATTTTTAGCTAGCAAGAAAAGTCCTTTTCTCTTTCTAAGTCTTTAATGTTGTTACATTTGTTACTTTTGCGATATTTGTCATCGGTGTTTTCAAGAGAGAATGATCTAGCTCACTCTCTCTTGGTGTTTTTAGCTAGCAAGAAAAATCCTTGTTACTTTTGTGAGTTTTGCGACATTTGCGGACTTTTCTGGGCCCTTCTTGGCCTTTTCTCTTTCTAAGTCTTGAATCTTGCTACATTTGTTATTCTTGCGATTTTTGCGACATTTGTAAGTGATTTTCTTACATAATTTTTTTTTCATTATTTCTTTTGCGACAATTGCGAAAAAAGTTTGCTAGCAAATTTTTGCTAACAAGATCGATCTTAGACATATCTCCCAAGTCGCTACGTTAGGTTCCCTGTCCCTACCACCCGCCAGAAAAAAAACCTTATGCATTGACACATTAGAAGTTTATACCGATCATTCATTCGTTATACAGCTATTTCGAGAAAGGTTGTCGGAAAAAATGTCCACGCGACAATCCCGAAAGGTATTATGGAATATGATCAATACACTGTTCCTGACGACTGTAGCTGTCGGACCTACTTTTGTTGCTTTCCTTTAGCACTTGCGGCACATTTCGAAGGCCTTATGTGCCAATTCTTTCAAATTTCTTTGAAAAAAAGAGAACTCAAAACCACCACAATGCCTTTCAGGATTGAAGCGTGCACTTTTCCCGACATGCAACCTTTCTCGAAATAGCTGTATATTATTTTTCTTTCCTACATGCGAACTTTTATAGGCTATGGAAAGCTAAAGTTACCCTTGAAAACTTCGATAAAGGAATAATCGTTTTTTGACGAGTTTACTAGAAGTCGAAACAGTAAATACTATAATACTGATAAAACAGCAAACTGATCCTCACGGCAAACCGATGAAAAAGAAGTTTACAAAATACTTAAAACAAAAATTGTATTTTAACAATTTAACCTTCGGACGTACAAGCGGGGGCGAAGGTGGTTACCACACCCTACTCCCCCCCCCCCCCCCCCCCCCCGCCTCCTGTCTGTGGGTTTTTTTCCTAGACGATAAAACATCAGCACCTGACGTTTTCAGTATTTGTTCGTTTATCCCTCGCGCTCTTTTTGAAACAAGTTTGGGGATGGTCAGTTACTATTGTTACGAGATATGACGTCATAAGTAGCTGGTGCTCAAGCCATTTTGTATCTTGTATTTTGTACTTTGTATTTCTATTTGTACTAATTTGCCACACGTAACACGATTACAATTACAAAGAGATACAAAAAAATGTAGGAAGAAATGGCGAGGAGGCCTAAAGGAAACTATAAAGCTTATGTTAATTAGGCCTCCTCAAGAGCCATAATGGCTCTTGGCGTCCTTACAAATGTTAAATATTAGACAGCTTTTTCCCAAGATTTTTGTTGGAGTATACTAATATAAATTATTACAAATAAATGCCTGAAGTGCTCTTTTAATGGAAAAAGGGGAGGAAGCGTTGATGATGTTGGTGATTTAGGTCCTTGATAAAATACCGAAAATTGTTTGATTCGAGTACGACAGAAAGGCAGACGAAATTTAAAGGAGTTGTGTCACGAAATTCAGCCAAATTAGGAATTACAAAAATGCCTATTGAATTAAGAGAAACATAAAAATAACGGCTTAAAACTTTAAAGGAAAGTTAAAATAACATAACGGAAACAACAGATGCCACGGATGGGCAAGACTGAAGAATGAAACGGATTGAAATTAGGGTTTTTGAAAACTGTTCAGCCTAACAGTTTTTCAAAGTTGATCCCTGCTGATTGCAACTTCAAAAATAATGCTCAGGAGACATATTTGTTTGTCACAGATCTCTGATTTTGTCATTTACATGTAATTTCTTTGCTTACTTTAAGTTCGATAGCGATTGAGGGCGAGTAATTGCAAAATTAAACAAAATGAACTGGACTGCCGTGTCACAGCCCCTTTAATTTACAAGACTTTCTTATATTATACGAATGAATTTGAGTTTGTAAGGTCAATTTAAAAGTGGGTTCAAACATAAATGTTTGGCCGCCAAACATTTGAATTTTGAGAGGGCCCTAGACAAATGTGGGCACACCGCTCACGATAAAGAATTGACGTAAACCGGAAAGCGCGCATAAAAAGTCTCTGGCATCCAGGTTAGCGATTGCCTAACAGCCTGAAGCATCCGGGGAGGGGGGGACTCCGCATATGAAAGGGGTGGGAATGCTCGTCGGAAATTTTGAATTAAAAACCTAAAGGAGACCGATCTGGGCGGGTCCAAGCTTTTTTTTTTGACCGCTAACAGAGACCATGTTAAAACACAGACAATATATATTTTTCGCGTGCAACCCTAAACGAGACCTTCACGGCTAAATATGATGTTGTTTTGCCCAGAACACCCTAAGTGAGACCAAAATCCGAAATTTATACCCCTAAGCGAGACGACGAGCATCCCCATCCCTTTCATATGGGGAGTCCCCCCCCCCCCCCCCCCTGGGAAGCATCTGACCTGATTTGTGGTCGGAGGGTGAAATATTCATCGCAAGCATTAGATGTTAATGAGAAGTAATGCAGTTTGAAACTCTCAAGAATAATTCTTAAAAGCACATGTACCGTTTCTGAACGAAAAGCTTTCCTGGAAAAAGAGAGAAAATATCTTGCACATTTGCATAAAAAATTGAAGCCAGCCACCTATCAAAGGTTTCGTGTTTCGCGCGTGATAACCTTTACCTTTGGCTTTCACGCTGTGTCAGAACTCAACATTCTTTACTTTAAATGGCTACCAGCCGTTAGAAAATCTCACTCTTTAATCTCAAAGAGAAATTTTGACTCCAATACTGCAATCCCTTAGCTTTGTAAATGGAACTCATTTCTTAATTATGAGCCGAACGCGCTGATCAAAAACATGTCAACAACAAGAGCCAATTAGTATCGGCTCCTGGCGCTTATTACAAAAATGACTGTCAAACTTCAAATGTTTGGCGGCGAAATATGTCACGTTCGCGTGAAAGTAGACCACGCGGTCACGGAAACAACAGACAAAAATAACCTACGCAACACGCGCGCGAACTTTAAATAGATTAAAAAAGAATTATTATGGGACACAGGGATTCGCTCTCTTAGCTCATTCTCTCTTGGTTATTTTCAAATGTCCCACACAACCAAAACTTCAAATATGCTATTTGTCTTTAATTCGTTAATAACATCTTTTCAGAGCAACGAAAAAAGCTAATTCGGCAATAGTCACGTGACTGATGCTGTCACTACCCTAGATGTGACATGGGAAGATATTTTATGCAAATATTACCTTTTTGTGGTCTTTCATTCTTCTACGTATAAAATTGTAATATAAGGCTTTTGAGAAAAATTGCCTCAATGGATTCAGGGATAATTTTTATGATAATTATAATATACTTTTATCATTATTATTATTATTATTATTATTGTTGTTGTTATTGTTATTGTTCTTTTATTATTATTATTATTATTGTTATTATTATTGTTGTTTGTTTACATAAAACAAGTAAAGAAGACAATAAGATAGACCAACTACATTCAACCCCATAAAATCTTTGAGGCTCCACTAGCGCAAGCAAACGGAGCAAATGGCATTTTGATTGGCCGATAGAGTGTCATCCAATTCTGAGAGGATGTCAAAGGTAAAGTTCATTTAATATGGAAAATGGGGTATGAAGATTTAGGGAGGGGCTCAAATTTTGGGTGTGTAGGTTCGGCTGGCTTTGGAAAAACGGTAAGGACAAGGAGAAGGGTGTAAAATCTGGCCTTAGAACTAAGGGCTTCATTACATGAGCCTGGCTGGATCGCTTTGCAGAGATCTCGACACCTTAGTTAAACGCAACAAAAATCAACTTTGCGACTACAGTTGACTCCCGATAACTCGAACCTTCAAGCGAAATCGAAGAAAGGTTCGAGTTATCGGGAGTTCGAAGAAAATAGCCGAGAGTAAGGTAAAAAACAGTTTTTACTGTACAGTGAACATTTTAATCACCTTTAATTGTAGAAATGTCAAGTGAAAATCAAAAGATACTTCTAGATTATAAATCAGAGCGTAACGCAACAAAAGATAGCCTAAATAGAGCATGCGTTTTACTGTTTTGAGATGAAAAAAGCTGCTTCACGTTAGCCTGTGACAATTAACATCAGCTTCCACTAGTAAACTATACTCCTACAACACGTCAATAGGAAATCCAAAATTCAATGTTTCGGACGCCAATATACGGCTTTTTTCCGGATTTTTTAAGGGCTCAAAACATGGTTCGAGTTATCGAGGGTAAAATTATATAGAAAATGACTTGAGGGGAAACGAAAATTGGTTCGAATTAGCGGGAGTTCGAGTTATCTAGGGTTCGAGTTACCGAGGGTAAATTAAAGTGAATGTATGACGGAAAACCAGGGGAAATCGATTTTAGTTCGAGTTAGCGCGAGGTTAGAGTTAGCGAGGGTTCGAGTTATCGGGAGTCGACTGTATATGTCAACCGAGCTATAGCCCGATTAGGTGGGATCCCAGCAATGTGTTGCCGAGATCCCGGGTGGAAATTTTCCAAGTAATCACGCTTAACAGGAAGCCCGGCAAATAAACCAAACGAGAAACAGGGCAGCGGGTAACACACTGCTCATGCGCATTACTTCCCGAATCTCTATATAAAAATGGCGGCTCCGGGCTGGCCCTTTTCAGGCAATACCGGGATAAAAGTCACTTTGGCAGAGCTAGCCAGCCCAGCTGATGTGATAAGGCCCTTACTGCGAGTTGTATTCTCACGCAGTTTGCACTGAAAGCTTTGGAATTTGCGCTTTCGTGATTCGTGTATGAGAGAATACGTCTTAATCTAATTAACTCAAGGGTCTAAAAATAGAAATAACCGTCACGAACGCGGTTTGCACGTGAAGATGTTGGGCTCTGCCTCTTTTAGGGTTCGAACGTGAAAGAATGCAATTTGTTTACGAGGTCATTTTGCTCAATAAGTTTTAAGAAATCACGTTCCTTTCCGAAAATCTGCGATAAAATTATGCTTCATTCATTGTTACCCTTATTTATCTCTTGCACAATCACGGAATTTTGTGTGACATCTTCTTTGGCTTTCGACAACTGAGGGCAAAAATATTGTGAAATTCTTGGTCATAAACCACTTCTAGCAATGAATAGTACTGAAAAAGGGCAATGACCGGTACCTATGATCCGGGATAAAAACATTCACACCGTGTGCTGCGAAGACAATTATTTTCCAAAGGGAGAATTTAAATCAATTAATAATTTGTTTCAATGCGGTTGTTTCCTAGTACCTATTTGTTTACCGTGCGTTAGCTGTGGGACGTATTGACATTCGCGTCGCTTGGCTTGTTTACGTTCGCACGTATTGCGTGCCTGTTGCATTTTTGAATCAAAACGGGCGATCTCGATTACTGTATTTGGGCGAGGCCCAAATAAAAAGAGACTGCAGTATTCTAAGTTTTGGCTACATGGAGGTCAGCGGTTAAAGTTGTTTCTTGACACTCGTCGTGACTTGGATGGCTGTCCAATTTATTTTTGGCCTCCGGGACGACGCAACGGCACCGTAAATTCGTTCCAAGCTACATGTACGCGATGCAAACAAAAAAAAAAAACTTCAAAGCCTTTCCTTTATACTTTTAGATGACCACAAATGATCGATCTTTGACTTTTTTTGCTACGAGGCTAGCGAACCAACGCTTGCAGTCGTTGTGGCCAAACCAAAATATATAGCTAATTTTCACACGACAAACCACGTTAGGTCGGGGTGGCCCTATCGGCTAATCCGTCAACTAAGGGTTTGACCTGACGGGTTGCGGCTGTGCAGGGTAAACCAAAACAAATACTTAATTATTCCTCGAATAGATTAAAATATTCATTGTGGCCAAAAGAAATCCAAGTGATCTCGAGATATCTCGAAGTAAACTCCAGTCTCACTACGTTGAATAGCCGAAACAAACCGAAAAGTCACGAACTTGCGCGCCGTTTTATTGTTTTGGAACACCAATAAGGCCGCCGTGACATCATCTGAAAACGCCTTATTTCTTCCCCGAATAAAATAAAGAAAAAAAAATCAAAGAACTCGCAGTGATCTCGAGATTTCTCTAACTAATCCCGCTCTCACTTTTGGACATTCGGAAGAAATTTTAAGACATTCCTGAGCGTCGAAAAACCCTTTACTTGATGCTCCGCTTAAGTAAACAGCTCAATTCCTGACTAAAAATAAACGAAAGAAATGAAGGAAACACACAACTTATTGCTCGATGGATATTACGTTATCTGAAGGAATATCTGCAAGAAAAAAATCTATTTATATCCTGAAACCTTGCCGAGCTAGAAATTGGCCGAAGTTTATAAGAAAGTCTACGAGAAGGTAATTTATAAGCTTGTTAAGAACTTAGAAATATTTTGAATGAAAAATAAAACAATTATTAAAGTTCGCTTGCGTAGGATAATTAATTATGCTCATCTCGTAGCCTGCTATCCACCTTGGCCGATAACCTGCCATAAAGTTCTACTCGATATGCATGATATTTAATAACAGTTAAATGTATTCATTTTGTTGGCAAAGCATGCAGTATCCTTAATTATCTAGCGGTGATTGATGTGGTGCTGATCTGGTAGACAATCAGCAGTCAATCAATAAATCAATCAACCAGTCAAACAAACAATTGCTTCGTTAATCAGTCAGTCAATTAATCAGTCAATTAATTAATCAATGAGTCTCTCCTTTAATCAGCCATTCATCAGTTACATTATTGTAAACTGGTTAACCAATCAATTAATAATATGCGAAAAGCTTGTAATTTTTTTTTATGTATCCTCAGGGTGGCAGATAAAATCGCAACAGATAGGATTATCGGAACTCTTGTGGACTTTGGTGCATTTCCAGTCATGCTCTTTAGCTATGTGATTTGGTTTTTTCTCACATGTTACGAAGTAGTAGCAGTCTTGGGAACTCGGTTCCATTTTGCATCTAAGATCCCAGTGCCTACTCATCATGCAATCTTGTACATGGTTCAATTGATATTCCTTGGGGGGGCACAGTTTCAAAGTTTTCTTGGTTACAACTATTGTTGTCTGTCTCTCATCTCTCCTCTGATATCTCATTCGGATGGCTGCAAAATAATTTTAAAATTCATAATTAAAAATGAGGTCACACACTCATCGAGTCCTATTTCCTTTGCCTCAGCATACATTTTCTATCGTCCTTAAAGTAAACTTTGCCTTCAGCTTTGTTTAAACCGGGTGGCAGGCGTTTTAATAATATTAGGGGCAGGGGAAAGGAAGGAAAGGAGGAATCAATGTGTGCGAGGAAAAGGTTAGCTCGCGTACTACACTTCATGTTTTTTTTTTATGTATATTAAGAATATATTTTTAATTATAAGAATATGGAGGCTAAAATTAGCGAAATTTTAAGAGTATTTTAATAATAAACCTGAGGCTAACCATGAGATTTTGAAAAGGATATAACTTTGTGGGTTGAAACTCTGTTAATACAATCAAGAGAGCTTAATCTCTCTTAATACAATGATGAAATTATTCCTTAGTCTCTAACAGCAAAATAGGCCAACAAAACAAAGAAATCTGCACTAACTGTAATTGATATCCCAATACATTCCAGCGACACCCAACGACAAT
>OZ037777.1:14733176-14795676 GCA_964035525.1 Porites cylindrica
AGACCTCGATTAACAAGTCCTGTAACCATAACCATATCCGACCTTGTTTCGACCGGGAGTTCCTTAGGTGGAGAAAAGGAAACCACCTGCAATGCAGGTACAGAACATTTGGATTGTCACCGTTTTCGCGTCTTTTTTTTTTCTCTTGTGCTTGTAATCAGTAGGCAGTATTTAAGCTCTTTTCTAAATAGACCTTTTTAAATATATTGTTAAAGGCTCACCGAGCTAAATTGTTTTTATCTATCACTAAAGTATACATTATGCTGCGTGCAAAGGTGAACTGACGAAAAGAGTAAGTGAAACACTCAAGATATGAAAATGTGATACAAGCTCTAGCAAAATTCAACACTAATTGAAACAAATTCTCTCTTGCTATAGAGTCTTCTTGATAAACTCTTATTGCTGGTTTAAAATAATTCAGTGCGTTATCAAATAAATGCTGTTACCCTGCTCTTTCCCCACCCACTGAATTTTATTAACATGTGAGTTTTGGTTTCTTTGTTCAGATTTTGTCATATAGCGAAATAAATCTTCCTCAGTTTTTCTAGTTGTCTGCACTGGACCCTAAATTATTCTCAGAATTAATAAAAATTATATTTACCCGCTTAAGGTCCTTCTTAAGTTTTCTTATAGATTTTAGGGATGGACTCATTTCAGAAATATAGCAGACTCGTTTGCTCGGGATCCTCCTTATAGTAATGCGCTGCAATTAAAAAGAAATATTGTTAAACAATTTGTGCGCAAGAACTAACAACCGGGCGTGGGACCCAACGACGGCTTCCTCCTAAATACATTGAAACACTTTTTAGGCTATACAGAGTACGTTTAGATTTCTAGAAATGCATTGTAAGCGGCGCTATAAAATTTGCACCCTTTCAGTCATCCTAGGGCAACTTGAGTCTTTTCGAAATAACAAGGGCTTCAATATTATTTTTTCGAAAATTTGAGAGGAAATTTAAGCTGTTACGAAAGTGAGAATTTTTCGGATTCCTCCCTACACCACATTTTTGAATCCGAAAATTTTAGGCTCCCTTTTTTGTACGAAAAATAGCCTAACCTGGGCAGTGAAATGTGAAAAATTAAAATTCAAAAAGTCAAAGGAGATTTATTAAATAAGCTTCGAAAATTGTATATGAATGGAACTGCCATTTAGAAATTTTTAGCCGTCCTCAAGTAATAGAAAATTCTAGGCAATATTTGCTTCTCCAAACAGATATTCACAGAAAACAGTCGTTGGGTGGCCCTGTAACAAGTTTTCATTTGGATGGTAAAGAGCAAACGGAGGCATCACATAATTACTATAAGAGTTTGTTCTTTTTCAAGGAATTATTATCCTTACGGGAAAAAATTTTCGTTCTCCCTGCCATTCATAGAAGGTTTCGGTCCTTCCTGAGACACCCATTTCCTGATTGATTCATTTTCTTTACCACTAATTCCTCTAATAATTTGGTGTGTGCTTAGTAGGTGGCTGCTAGTCTATGCAGCAGGCGCATGCGAGAACGGGGCGCGCTACGGAGACACGCTTGACTCCCTCGCACACCCCGTTCTATCTTGCGTCCTTAACTTCCAAGCGCCTGCTACGCCACAGGGCATCCAGACTCACAACAGCCTACTGGTAGTCAAATTATAGGGATTTGTATGGGAATTTATAGTAAGATCTATAAAACGGTTAAAATGCACATAAAGAGCCTTCAAAGTTTACATACCTCATCTTACAGTTTCTGATGGCCCTATAAACGCCATTTTAGCAAGTTTCGATGTTTTGGTTTCTCACCTAGGGAAACCAAAATTACACATCGAAACTACGCAGGCTAAGTGAATTCAGCCACCCATCAAGAGATAAGTTTATTTCAGAGCTTCCCCTACGAATACATGACAATTCTTTATATCTTTCATATCTCACGAATTAAAGGGTGCAAAAACTCACCAGATTAAAGTCATGGTAGAAATCGGCGCCATTTACATTGTTGTGAGCAGGAACCCGAAAAACTGCCACGTTATTTCCTTCATCGAAATCGATTTTCTCCAAAAATCTGGTTCCCTTTTCTTCCACTGCCATTGTATAGCGAGAAACCTAAATATTTGAAAAAATCTGTATTATTTAAATTTTTATCTCATTTTATCTCTACCACGAGTGCGGTGGACTCATCGAAAGATCTGTAACAGTTACTAGGCCTTTCTCGATTATGCTAGTAAATCTGGCATTGAATGCTACTAGAAATTCTCGCATAAAGCCAAAAAAATGCTAAAATAATGCCTGATTTCTTTAAAAAATACCACTTGAATTCCAAAAAATGCTTTGTTTTATTTCAAACAAAACGTACAAACTCTTACATTATATGCTCATATCAAAACAGGTGATACTTAATAATTGTTTGTTTATAAAACTTGGGGTCAGAATCAAAACTTTTTCAGCTAACAGCCACTAAACAGTCATATTTGAAGCACTACCATGCGCTGGGTACACACAACCTAGACTAGCACAATTCTGTTCAACTTCTAACTCATATAAAACGTTTGTAAACAGTTGCGAGCGCTTATCGCTTGTTGTATTGAGCCATCACACTGGCTTGAATGTAATCGACGAGAGCGCAATCTTGCTGCTCATTGAATGAGGCTTTCAGGATTGAAACCACCCTTCTGAGTGCTGAAATCTGGATCACAGTCATGAAAAAAAACAGAAAATGCTAGCAATTCTTTTTCAAGAAAAAACGAAAAAAAAGGCTAGTTTTCCCAAAAAGTGCCGAAAAAAATGCTAGCATAATCGAGAAAGGCCTAACAGTTACAGTTACAAGAAACTTCGCTTCTCAGTATATCTCTCTTACTTCAAGTCATTTAAATATATAGTACCTAATAATAATTAAAACAAACCTCTCCCAGTGCAAATGGCAGAAGGCATGAAAAGATCACGCTGATAACCACAGGAAACTAAAACGAAAAAGGCGGGTAAAGACCAACAAATTTAAAGAATCATACAAGTGAAACAAAATGAAATACAGTGGAAACGTACTCTCCTGACGGACATTCTCGTAAGCGGACACTGAACTTTACTTACGCCACCTTCTTCACAAAAACCCCGTTTTTCTTAACGCTGCCAGAAACTCTGAATTTTTAGATTCCGGTCAGAATGGACTCCTTTTTTCGCTTTCCGAGGGTGCGTGTCCGCTCAGGAGAGCTTCCACTGTACGTCAATAAAATAATGTCCACTGTCTAGCCAACCTTCATGTTAAACAACTGAGGGGGCACATTCATCGATCGTGAACTCGCTGTGGTCTTGATGTACTGAGGAGCTTCGTTCTGTGAGAGATATAAATGTTATTTGCCTTCGCAAACGTGATATTCTTATAGCTGTCCGTATAGATGATTGATTACAAACCTGATTCAGCTGGATGTTCTCGCAGTTTGTCGAAGTCAGTATAGGCTCAGTGGTGAGTCATGGACATTTCGATGGACATTGGGATACCTCTTAGCTGAGGGGAAATTGTTTAGTGGTCTCTTATGGCTGCAGCCTGAAGAATGTTGATCAACATGTCAGGCAAAAACAACGGCTATGAAACAAACACAAACGAAAAAAGAAGAACCAATTCATATTTTTTATTCAATAAAAGGTAACTATTGGTAAAAATTAATGATATGATGTCAGCGATGTCTTAAAACGTCCACCTAGGGAAAGTTTCGCTGAGTCAGGTTAAAACCCTCTGACTTCCATTTTGCTGAACACGTTCTGAAGCTCGGACGTGTTTAATATTAATGTCACTCAACTGTGATCATGCTGTGGTTTTAGCTTAATTGGGATTTATAATTAAAACATGTATTCAGAAGACCTGAGGTGGACTCATGATTCTAGAACGTGCAGAGAACAACAAAAAGCTTTATTTGCACGACCATACAAGTATAGCCAACTATATAGTACAATATACGACAAGAATGTTTTTAAATACGGTCAGAATATGTCAGATGGTTTCCTATATGCTTTAGAAGCCTGTTTGGTTAATTTTGAGCAATCCTAAAAACTATTTCATCTTAGTTTTGGAATGTCTTGAATGCCTTTAGGTGACTTTTGACCTTTCGATCTCGAGGTTCAGAAATTTCTAGGCAATAGTTATTTCACAGAAAAAAATAATCGTTGGGTCAGTCCTTGATTCAGTTATTTTTATCGTGAGGCAAGCACGATGTGTCGTGTGTTTTGTTTCATTTGTTTCATCATTCATTAATCAGTGCTATAAACCTTGGCCTTTATCCCAGTTGGCTGGTACTACAGTATATATAAATAAATTATAACATCTGACTTCTACTATACTGTGTTGAGCACGTACTGAAGTTTGAACGTGCTCGACAGAAAAAAAAAAGCGGTTTTGTGGTTGATGAGCCAATCAGAATACTTGAAAAACAAGTCTTCAGCAGACCAGAAAATGTTCCTACTCACCAATTCGTGTTATTCGAGTTATTCGCTATCTGCGAAAGACACCTCTTTCTTCTCCTTTACAGCAGTTAATAATTGGACTGTATTTTTTTTTTCACTTGTTTGAAAAAACAAGAGAAAATGTTGGTGTCGGTTAGTGAATCGTTGCAGGCAGAAGGTTAGCGATAGATGCAACAAACAACCAAAACATCGTATTCACCTTGTGATGGAAACCCGATAGTTAACGTTAAGAATTCATAATATAACTAATAATGTCAAGAATATAGCGAAGTAAACAGACCACCAGGAATTAAAGAAACTATACGTTCAAGTATCCCTCCCAAGCTTATAACATTAATAGTAACGGTCTTTTAGGGAGGAAGAAGTCAAAAGTATGAAAAATCCTGGGTTATAGCCAATCACTCCAAACAGCAAATCATCTTCAAGATCGTCACACGTACGAAACTTGAAGTATGGAGGGGTTGTATTCGAATAGGGGCTACTTCAGATTAGATAATCATAATCATGCTGTTGGTGGCGCTGCATCAGATCCAGTTTGCATCAAATGCCATTCCAATCCTAGTGAATTAAGCTTTATTTTCGTATTCCAAACAAAGGCAAATTCGAATTCAAGTTTCTTTTCTCGCATCATACCTTCTATTTCGATGTTAATCAATACGTAATTAAAGTCTCCTTTTAACTCATTTAAATATTTTTCAAGACACATTTGACATCTTCCTTAATTGTTGGAATGCACTACTAACCCTTGGTAACAGTCTAAAACAAAATATTTTGCCTGTTTCGTACACAGTGTGTTTTATTTTGCTGCACTTCACTACGCCTTTCACCGTGGAATAAAGAGTATTAATTGATTTATTCATAAGAATGGAAGTAAAATCAGCAGACTTAAAGGAATCCATTCATTTTCGCCACTGCATAACCTCGACAGGAGAATGGGTTCGAGGTTGCGGTGCAAAGATTCTTGGATTCATTTGGGAGAACTTTGTACGGTACCCTGGGTTTTACCCTGGGTACCAGAGTTTTTTTTCGCGTGCGGCGGGAATTTTCGGTGTTGGCCGAAGCCCGACACAACTTCGGCTGTAGGCCAAAGCCACGAGCGGCAACCGCGCTAGAAAAGTCTCTGGCACCTGAGTATGTGTACGGTGACTTGCAACTTGTTTTGCAGCATTGCCGCGAAACGGGTTTAAAAGCTATGTTGCGCTTTTCACTACCTACGTTCAAGTCTTCACAAAGCAGGTTGTTGCAAATTGCGTGAATACTGACTTCTGATCATTTCGCAACCTCCAACAACCTTTTGGTTTGTTGCAAGACAACTGAGGGGTTTGATTTGTGAGTGGTCAAACTCGCAACATCGCCATTCAACTCGTTTTGCAGCAACAATGTGGCAAAAAAAGTCACACGTTTTCGTTACCTGTTTCACTGTACCTTAACTTGAATACTTGCCGGATAAATTTTCGTGTCAGCAAGAAAAGCTATCCGGTAGATTGTGAACTATGGTTTGTTCCAATCCTAATTAACCTGGGGCACGACTTAGCTAACCTTTTTATGTTATGTGAGTCCCAGAGTAAAATTACCCATCCTCGCTGGACAGAAACCAGGTCGAGAGATACACTACTGTAACGTCAGTATTCAGAGAAATGTTTTGGCTATAGTTTATAGAGCTTTTATAGTCACTGTATAGTGTGACGGCAAGAAAGAGGGCCGGTAGACTTTCATATACCGGAATCCATTTATCTTCATTATTCATGTTCCTTTCTTTATCCACTGCCAAAGACCTACATCCATCGTTATTTACAATGCTTTGTTACTCTTTAATTATTTCAGTTTCCGGTTTCATGAAACACGATCACTGAACTGTAAACAGAAACATGTGTAACTGCGTGGCAGTTTTTTTTTTCTGAGGGCGAATAATTAGTTATTCAAAGTCAGTCAGCGAACACGGAAGTCACGAACTCCGGCAGCCGTTATTACAGAAAACCTTGACAATGTAAAGCGTTTGTTTCCAAAATAAAGAACCCAATGAAACTGAAAATTTCAAAGGATTATAAGTGTTTTTACGTTCTGTTAAGAATAAATACCTTCATGTTTATGAATATTAGATTATTTCTACGTTTGTAAAGGAAGCGCAAGGGATTCACGCGGAGGCTTAGTAACCTCTCCAGGAGTAAATAATCAGTACGCTGTGTTTTTATATTTTGGAGAGATTCTTCTCAAAATATGAATTTGTGCCTTGAATTGCCTTTAAAACGCGAATGTCGTTGGTAGCTCCCTTATTTTGGAGTGTTTTCTTCTCGTTCATTTTCCTGTTGAGTTCTCTTAAATATTCCAACCGATGGACGGTGCAAATTGACGGCGACTTTGAAGAGGCTGAGAGGCTCGCGCGAAAACATGGCTTTGTCAACCACGGGAAGGTAATTAGGCTGAGATAGCGAAGAACAGCGCTTGAGCTGGCCGTGCTTTGTTAAGAATAAGTTAATTCTGATAATCAATCGGCTGAGCATCAGAATACCCGTCCACTTTATATACATCAAGCTATGTTATCTTTCTCTCATCAAGAGGGCAATTGAAATTGTTGAAAGTAGGAACTTCGTTTTTTGGGGAATTCGTTGTCCAAACAATTTGAAATACTGACATGGCGTAGATATTTATTATTCAAAATGCGGGTGGAAGTTTTCCCTACCCTGTTCTAGTCAATATTCAGCGACATTAATATGTAGCAATAATTATTGTATGTGGCTGAGTATGATCTGAAGAATTCCCTGCATACAGCATCTAATCTAACCAAACCGAAATAAAAATTGATGGAACACAATCAGCTGCAATGGAATTCAATCGATCGAACTTAATCGTTCGATTAAAATCGATTGATTTCGGGAATCGACTGAATGGACGTAATGAATATGATTTGGTGTTACCTGTGAGCACGGTTTGTATAGAGTCTTGAATTCTTGAAGTAAAAAAGTCTTGCAATTTGCCTAGCAATTTTCCAGACCTGGAAATAGTCTGGAAAATGGGGATAAAGTCTTGTCTTAATCAATCCTGCTAATCAAAAAGGGTTTTGGGGTTAGTTGAAATGACTTGTGGGCTAGTACATGCTAGCTACAGCTTGCCCGAATGGCAGGCTGTAAAACTGGCTTTCTTTGCACTCTGGGAATAGACTGGCAAAAATAGGTAGATCATTAAAAGCTGATGAAAGACAGTCAACATAATCAATAAATGGAGTATTATTGATTGCCTTGATCAATCGATGAAAGTCAATACTCTTAGTTATTGCTATTATCAATTATATATCAGTTTTGTCTAGTCGGCAAAAAATACTTTCAATATTATTTTTAGACCCAGTAAGCAAACAGACAGAATGTATCTAAGCTTGTCTGAGGCAGACGAAAGCAGTGGAAAGTCATGCATGGGTCCTCTTTTTCCTTGCAAAACTGTTTGAGACAAACAAACTTACTATAAATATGACCAGTGTTAAGTTCATTTGTCTGTTCCTCAGCAAATTCAGGATATACATTTATTATTAGTGGACTGCCTATGGCAAAGCCCAATCATAAAAATTATTGGGGTTGTAAAAAGACACAATAGTAGACAGATCTCCCAGAAGGCATTGCATGTCCCATTCCACTTCCATCGGGCTGATCTTTGGACTATTTAGGGAAGAGGAGAAGGTCATTTCCTCTTTAACATTTCATTTAGTATTTTCATTTTAACCGTGAGTTACTAGATTATTTTCAACAAATAACTAAAGTCTCAGAAGACGACAAAAACAATGAGATCTCTCATCCTTTGGAGTTATAGAAAAATAATGATAGAAAGGAATATTAGTGTCTTTAGGAAAGAATGGTTTGATCACTTTTGGTGTTACTTTTATTAGTGACTTCAGGGCTTTCAATACGCACGGATGACTGACAAAACATGTCGGCTATTTTTCCCAGAGAAGTTGGCTATTTTGTCCTCTTAAATTGGAGGCCTGGAAATAAAGTAGTGAATTAAAGAAAGATTCTGTCAAAACTTATGTTAAAATTCAATTCTCTGGACCTAGACAGACTTTTTTCTTCCCATTTAAAATATTTAAGAAGAGTTTAGGACTTACTGTGCATTACTTGTCCAGATTTATCGAGAAATTATACATTATCTTTTGTACTCAAGGTAGATAACTAGTATTAGACAAAGCTCCCACCCCCCTCCCACCCCCAAGTCCAACCTTGGCAATAAAGCCTCAGTGGGAAAGGGCAACTTGACAAATGTTTAGAAATGAATGTGCTTTCTTGAAAATTTGATGAGGGCACAAATAATTATTGTTTATTTTGCTTGTTGCAGGTCATTAATAATCACTACAGTTTTGTGCATGAAAAGGTGGAAAAAATATCCAATGTCTTAAGAACCCACCTACATGAAGGACTTTTGTCAGAATCAAGTGTAAGTTGACCACACCCCTTTTGTCTACAATTTAATTTTTTTTCATCCTTTATGAAGATTCCATGAACAGAGGTGAAGTTGAAGAAACAAAAGAAAGAAAAGTAAATTGAATGTTCATGTCCATAGAAAAAATTTTCTTTTTTTCTTTCTTTATGTCCATGCCTCTACGATGTAATAGAAATGCTGTCTTAATCTGCATGAAAATTAGGAATTCAAAGCAAGCCTTGTCATCATAAATGTATCATAGCATTATTGCATGCAAGGTTAAATGCTCTAGTGTAGAATAGTAGCTAGAAGAGAAAAAATACATGTATTTAAATACTACTTACAGTGTCTTGATTTGTCAATGATTGAAGGTTGATTATTGTTGTTTTGCATCTTTTTTGCAGGTTCAGATGGTAACACAACAGGAAATAAAGTCTTACAAACTCCTCTCATCTAACTCTATGCAATTTTGCAATCTTAATGATCCAGGATATGAGGATATGTGGTACATTGTAAGTGTAATGAAAGCAGTTTCTTTGTTTTGTTTTGTAGTGACGTAGACTTCTTACTTACGGAAGTAGAGCCTACATACAATTCTGCATGTACAGAAACCCTGGACACATAGAAAATGTCTGTATAATTTATCAGTGTCCATATGAAGTGGGTAAACAGTTTTGTGAGATGTGACCTTGGAAATTGTGAATAAACTTGTCGTGACACAAAAATAAGTGAATAGAATACATATTATGAATAAATAAATTTAAATATGATTTCATTAAAAGATATTGGTTTATAATTACTTATTAATTGCTATTAAAGCATTAATAATAACTACAGTCATACTCCATTAATACGGACACTGAGGGGGCGATAGAAAGCCTCTGTATTAACGGGGTATCCGTATTAATTGGGTTGAATTTAAAGAAAATGCAAGGGCGTTCTTTTCTCTGGGACAAACCAAACTGTCCATCATAATGAGGTGTCCGTAATAAGTGGGTGTCCATAAAGTGAGGTTTGACTGTCAGGGATTCAAAAAGCACAAAGAAGTTGGCTTATCTTTTATTCCCAAAAGAAGAAGTAACTACTCAAAAATGTCGTAAATGAATAATAATCATAAAATCTGATCGAAACATCATAAAGTGTTTTCACGTGAACATTGTAGTTCAGTCAATTTTTCACATGCATAGTTCTTATTGCCATTTGTTTGTTAGTTGTAGAAGTCGATTGAGTGACTGATAAATCGAAACTTGTAATGAATGCTACATTTTCGTGAATGTACTCAATTTAGTCCTTGGAAGGCTGGAAAGTACATTTTAGGGTTTTTTTATTTCAAAATTTTCTGGGTGAACATGCTCCCAGACCCCCATAGAAAGGGGAAATAACGCCAGGGCTCCTTGTTGATACAGTGTCATTGAACAGTATGCCATCGCACACTCGCATTTGAGCGTTTTTTCTTTTACTCTGACACTGTAGCAAAATACTCTCAGAATATAATTATCTTATTTTAATTCAAAAAAAACTTGTGCGATATTACAAATTTTATTATGATTAATAGACCTTTTTAGCTTGTATGTTTTCTCATTTTAAACCATGTGGATAGTACCCCAGAGAACTGTTCTTTTCAAATGTTGTCTTAAGTATGTGCATCCACATACATATGTATAGCTTTTTGCATAATTTATGATCACTAAATGCAAATTCCCTGGAGAGCAATCAGGGAAAAAAATACATGCTAAAAGGTCTATTACATGTAACAGAACTTTGTCTAATTCGGTCTGTGATCATACTTGCCACAAAACAAAATTGTGTTAATCACTCGTATGATTACAGTGTACTGGGACTGAGTTGGACTCCACTCGGTCCTATTATCATTAATTTTCTCTTCAGCACAGAGATGATGGTCAACCAACATACAATGTAATTGATGTTTGGAGAAGAAACATTACTGGTGCTGGAGTGGTTGTTGCTGTAGTTGATGAAGGATTTAATCCCAAACATCCTGAGATTGAACCCAATTATGTACGTTTAATTTTGCTAAATTCATTTAAAAAATTTATATACGAATAAAAATAATAAATAATGATTTGAAGGGGGGAACATCCACTAAGTGGTTCTTTATCTACCTTATTCCTGGTCGAATTGGAATTTGGAAATGTTGGTTTTTGAGGACACAGGAAAACTGGAAAACTCCAGGAAAAACCCCTTGGAGCACGGGAGAGAATCAATGACAAACTCAACCCACATAATATTTTTATTTTTTTATTTTTTTATTTTATTTTATTTTATTTTATTTTATAATCACACTTGGCATTCACTTACAATACAGCTACACGGTACTTACTTACAACAAGACTACAAAATTTACTTACGTTACAGCTTTACTACTTACTTGTTTGCTACTTACTTACATTAAAATACCTAAAACTAGTTTACAACAAACAAAAGGACTACTAAAGACAATAAATAAATGAAAAGAAAAGAAAAGAAAAGAAAAGAGAAGAGAAGAAAGAAAGGAAAAAGGTGACTCCTCTGCCTAAAACGGTTTTTAGCAATAACTACTTGAGATAACAATTGCTAATATTAATAAGAAATCATAAATATGCATAATTAGATGATTAATAAGATGATTAATAAACAGTGCGGAAAGATATGTGAAATAGATACTTTAATTAAGAAATATTGGCGGTATGTCTAGCTCTCAATTGCACTTTGGCCTTGGTTCATTTACAGAAAATGGATACATAGGAAAGCTTTTATTTTACCAAAAGCTATGTAATGTTGAGAAGTGGACGTAAAGGATTCCATTTCTTAGAAGTTGTATCAATGTTGTTGGACTCTGTGTAAAACTGCGATTTAAGGGACATAAGAAAAGTTGTTAAATTCGGAATTTTCTGGTTGACCCTGCAGCTCCATATATAATATCTTGCCAGGAGAAAGCAGAAATTTAGTTGAAGTGAAAACTTGGAGGTGTCTGGTTTCAGGCCCAGATATACAGCAGTGTATTTTGGATAATCTATCGTTATTAGATTGATCTGCTTTAGTTTTTCAGTCAAATTTTCCCAAAAGGTGGCTACTATTGTACAGTTCCAGAAGAGGTGGATTAGGTTTTCGGGATGGATGGTACAGAAAGAGCAGTTCGGGTCCTGCTTTATATCGATTTTTGTTAGGAAAAGGTTCGTTGGTAAAATTCGGTGAAGGAATCTAAATTGAAAGTTTACAAGTTTTGTGCTTTTTGTGCACCTAGCTGCCAGACAATAGGCGCTGGTCCAGTCAGCAGAGCATCTTTGGTCGGATTTAATGCTGTCATTCCATTTCTCTTGGCTCTTAAACGGTACAGTGCTTTTGGAAGAGAGGAGCTTCTGGTATACAACTCTGTTCACTTTATCGTTCTTGAAAAAAGTCTCGGAGAAGGTCTCGGGGCAGGTATTGGGAATGTCTGTGCTACTAGGTTCTTTACTAAGAAAGTTAGTGTTATAATGGTGTCGAAGGGCAGAAATTAAGCCGAAGTACTTTATGGGTTGTATTTGTATTTTGTAAGTGCTGATAAAATCTGCTAGGGGGAGAAAATTCCGCGAGTCTGTCATTAAGTGGGCTACCTTAGTGATTCCATGCAGGAAAAGATGTTTGTAGAAGACCGGTCTGTTTTCGATCCTAATCAGCGAATTATGCCATATATGTTGTTCAAGGAATTGCTGCTCGGTTTTGATGTTAGCATCAAAATTAATTTCTGACCATATTTCTAAAATTTCTTGTAGAAATGGGTCTTGGACCGATATCGACTTTGAAATGTCACGTTTGTGTAAATTACATGTGAAGACTAGTTTGCCGCCGTACTTCTTAAGTTCTACTTCAAAAAAGTATTTCCATTTTCCGCAGTTAGAGTCGTCGAGGTATTTTTTGATCCAAACAGTCTTGAGCGATTTGGTAAATGAAGCGATGTCAATCATTTTTAACCCTCCATTGTTATAGTCGTTTGTCATGACACTTCGCTTAATCTTATCGCACTTATTGTTCCAAAGAAAGCTGAAGAAAAGATCGTTTATTTCTTTGATAATTTTATGATTTGTCGGCAGCGGAGCTAAAATATACGTAAGTTGAGATGCCGCTAAGCTTTTAATAACTTGGATTTTGCCGAGTAACGTTAGCCGCCTATATTTCCAATTGCTTAATATGTTTTTAATTTTGTCCGCTTTTTCCCTATAGTTTAAGCTTAATGTGATATCAGGATAGGTAGAAAGCCAAACGCCAAGGACCTTAACTTTGTTTTCTGGCCATTTAAAATTCTTCTCGGGAAGAAGTTTTTCCTTATTTCCTGCCATTGATCCAATCCATAGAGCTTCAGTCTTTTTACTGTTGAGTCTGAGACCAGACATACTGCTAAAAGTCTCGATCATCTTAAGTGTGGCGGATAATGAATCTCTAGTACCGTTAAGAATGAAAGTTGTGTCATCTGCATACTGGCTAATTTTAATTTCTGAGTTGTTTACAGATATTCCCTTAATATTCTTGTTCGATCTGGTTGCTTTAGCTAAAATTTCAGCAGATAGTATAAATAGGTACGGCGAAAGAGGGCAACCTTGCCTAACACCTCTTTGTGGTTGAAAAAAACAACTCGTCCAGCCATTGTTTAGGACACAGCTTTCGATGTTCTTGTAAAATGTTTGAATCCAGGTTATCAAAGAAGAGCCGAAACCAAAGTGCTGGAGTGTGCGCTCAATAAAAGACCATTCAAGCGAATCAAAGGCTTTTTCAAAATCTACAAAGAGCAATAGCCCAGGGATATTTTGTTGAGAAGCGTAATTTATAATGTTATCTATCAATCTAATGTTTTCTCCAATAAATCTTCCTTTTAGGAAACCGGTCTGGTCGTTATTGATAAGTTTTGGGATAACAGATTTTATTCGGTTTGCGATAGCTTTCGCAGCTATTTTGTAGTCGCAGTTGAGGAGAGTAAGGGGCCGCCAGTTTTTAATGAAGTGCGGTTCTGCGTCTTTTTTTGGTATGAGTTTAATGATTCCGCGTCTCTGTGTGATCGAAAGGGCTCCTTTATCATATGAATAGTTGAGTGCACTTATTAAAAGAGGAGATAAGTCTTTCCAAAAAATTTTGTAGAACTCGGCAGGGAGTCCATCAGTTCCAGGGGTTTTGTCTCCATCCATGCTTCTTAAAGCTTTAAGACACTCTTGTTCGGTTAAATATCCTTCGCAACTCGTTGCCTCGTTGTCGTCCAGAGACGTTTCGTTTTCAGGTTGAAAAAAATCGCTGTCTGTTGGTATCACATTTTCCTGGGATGTGTAGAGCTCTTTGTAAAAGGTTTCGCATTCAGCAAGGATTTCCTTATCAGATGTGATAAATTTTTGATCGGTGATTTTAAGCTGGCTTATTGTACTCAGTTTGAAATGTCTTTTCTCAAGGTTTAGAAAATATTTAGTGTTTTTTTCGCCTTCATTGTACCATTTAATTTTACATCTCAAGATTGCCCCTTGGGTACGTACTTTAATTATCTCTTCTAATTCACTTTTTGATAGCTCAAGTTGTTCTGTTTTATTTGTTTTTTGCGTTTCGCTGACAGAAGGCTCTTCAAGTTCTTTTTCTAGTAAGGCGATTTTTTCTTCTAGCTCATGCTGTTTATGTGAAGTTTTACGCTTTTTGGCAGTAGCGAAGCTAAGAGATTTCTCTCGAATTTTAAGTTTGATCATATCCCAAAGGAGCGCAGGGTTTATTGACTTATCATTTGCGTATTCGTTCTCTGTTTCCTGGATGGTTAACCTTATCAAATCGATATAATCCTTATCGGCCAGAAGCGATGTGTTGAGTTTCCAAAAACCAGGTCCTCTTGGGTTTGAATGCAGAGATATATTTAATGTGATCATTGAGTGGTCTGTCTTAAAGCCCGGTAGGATGTTTGCGGAGGTAATGCTACCCAGAAAGCTCTGACTTGTTAAAAAGAAATCTAGTCTACAGTGGACAGTAGGCTGTGTTTGGCGCCATGTATACCTTCTTTCTTCGGGGTTCAATATTCTCCAAGCATCAACAAGCTCGAGGTTATCGCATATCTCATAAATGGTTTTTTGCGCGTTGTGATGTGTTCTGGGCAGGCCACCTTTTTTATCTTTCTCTACATCAAGGACGAGATTGAAATCGCCTCCAATAATAATTTCCTCTCCTTCGAAATCTTCAAGGTGATCAAGGAGATTCTTAAAAAAAGCTGGATCATCTTCGTTAGGCGCGTAAATATTTGCTAAGGTTATACTTTTTCCATTTGTTTTTAAGTCACACAAGATAAGGCGCCCTGAGTCATCAATGAAAGTTTTCATAATTTGAAGATCGAAATTATTGTTGAAAAGAATGCTTACCCCAGCTTTGCTGCTGGAAAATGAGCTGAAAAGACTTTTGTACCCCCATTCAGCAGCCCATAGGTGTGAATTTTCTTGCGAACAATGTACTTCTTGCAGCATGTAAATCGAGTATTTCTTAGATCTGAGCCAATTAAAAATTTCTCTTCTTTTAACGTTATTCCCAAGGCCCCGTACATTGAGAGAAGCTACCGTGATAGTATTGTTATCTATTTTGTATATAAAAAAAAGGGGATATAATAGATAACTGCACTGTTTGATTAATCGACAATAACAGCGTTATGGCCGAGCGAAGGTGTTTTGCATACAGCTCAGAAATTGTAATTTTTAAGCTTTGAAAGAAAAGATTGCATCGGAAAGCTGTAGGTATAATTTTATCGATGTAGTTTATAAAGCTATGCACACTGGAATCGACAAAACAGCATTGTACTAGTACGAAAAGCAAACAGGTGGCACGGAAACACAAACAATTACATATAAAACAGCAAAAGTAACCAAAAATAACACAACAAAACATAAACAATTTAACTATAAAAAAACCTTATCAGATTGGGGTTTAAAGTGGCTAGCGGGCGCGTAAAGGAAAGCAAAAACCTAGTGGTCGAGTAGTTATTACCGGTCGGGACAGCTAAGCCGCCCGCCACCCTAAATTTATAAAAAAGGAGAGTAAAGTTCTGAGGTACAATCATGAAAAACAGTTACTCAGCTGCTTCTGTTGCATCGAGGCACTTGTCCGGAGGCCAGAAACTGCCGTTTATAAACAGCTTGTCGGGCTGGCTCTTGCTGAAAGATGCTCTCATACCTTGTCGTCGTGCTTGTTTGAAAACTGTCATTTGATCTTTCCGGCGCTTGATGATTTCCAATGGAAGATCGCGGAACATTTGGAAATCGGTCCCCTCTAGACGTCGGCCCAAGGAGAAAATTTCCTCGACATCTTTATATCGAAGAAATCTGGCGATTATAGGACGTGGAGCTGTGTTGCTGTTACGTCGGTTTGATAGACGGTGTACGCGTTGGATTTCCACGCTGCGGCCATTACGATATCCGAGATCTCTCTCCATGAAACTTCTTATAACTTCTTCGGTATCTTCTTCTCGTGCTTCAGGGATATTAAAAAATTTAATATTCTCTCTCCTGGAGTAAGCTTCGAGATAAAGGTTCTTGGATATGATCTCGTCCATTTGGTGGTTGAGTTTCTTCTCACTCTCAATCAGAGAGGTAATTCTTTCATTCTGCTCGTCAATCTTATTTTTTAAATCATCTCGATATTCCTTACATTTGTCAGTATTGAAACTGCAAGACTTCTTTAGATCAGCTATGTCAGTCTTGGCCGTTGCTTGAAACTCTTCGAGCTTTGCTGTTCTTGCCTTGAGATTCGCCAAATTGGTTTCTATATTTCTTACTGTGCTTTCGATTGAGTCAAGTTTACTCAGTCTATCAATGATGGAGTTAAGTTTTTCTCCGATGTGTTCTATTTTGTCGAGAGCCGCCATGACTTCGTCATTTGTCTCGTGGTCGCTACCTGTGCTTTCGTCTTCTGTTTCTGTTAGATCTCTGGGCTTTTTTGCCTCTTGAAATGGCGAGGTCTCGTCTCCGGAGCTTGTCGATGATCGATTTCTGCGTTTTCTAATATAGTTAGACAGTTTTTCGGCCATAAAGAACTTTTGGAAGGCGGACGGCTTTTTGTGTGCTCCTACTCCGCCATCACTCGGCCCAATCTGTCACATAATATGGTGTTTTCGCTGGAATTTGATCGTAAGCCACATTGGTGGGAGGGCAAGAGCTCTCACCACTGCGCCGTCCCTTGCTCCCCCAAAAATTAATCATAGAGTCAGTCAATCATTAAGTGCAACCTCGTTCCCAGGCTACCCTCTGGTAGGAGAGAGATCCTGGGAACGAGGTTGTCAAAAAGTGTTTCTTACTTGAGCTGACTGCTTATACGTAATTTAAGTAATCGCGCAAAATTGTTCCATCGTGTCGAATCACTGCGACGTCGAGAAAAACAGAACCAAGCATCATTGGTATACTACTCCATTGTAAGCAGTCCGTTGATAAAAAGGGAAAGTAGTCTCTGCTATTTTCCAGAAATATGCTCGAACACAAACAGTTCAAAAACATGGCATTTACAGGATCTAACTCGTACTGGTGCCTCTCTAAGTCCGTTGAGAACAATCTGGACGAGCAAACGGTCGTGTTTATCGTTGCCGTGAATCAAGATAAATACAAGAAGGAATCTAGCCGAATTTTTTAAAGTTTCCTTCGCCAGAAGTTTAGATTCGTCACGAAACTTATGGCCATGCTGTTGTAATCAGGCCGCCGCCAACTCGATAGCCGTTTCATTATGTCCATATACTTTGAGCACAAAAAAAATCCAAGAGCCAGCAGCCTATAAAATAACTCAACAGAAAGGTTCTGTGAACTATAGGGAACATGCCATTAAAGATTCCGTCACTCATTGTGGATTAGCCGTCGTTAACTCTCTGCCATACTACGGCCGCTGATAAGAGGACACTGTAAATCCACGTAAAAAAATTCCACGGGCAAATAATTGCAAAATAACGCCAAAAAATTCTTCTATAATCACCATAGAACGATTCTTAATACAAAACTTCGGTAACTATCAAACGATGGCTGAGATTTAGACAGATAAAAACAGCCTTCCAAAATCTCCGACAGAACTTGAAAAAGTCGGGCTGACTCTTTCAAGTTTGTTTTTGTCAGGGGTGACATAGCCCCTTTAAGTGGGTCAAATTTAGAGTGAATGTAAGGCTTTTCCTTCCTCTGGGACAAAGTAAACTGTCCATAATAATGAGGTGTCTGTATTAAGCATTTGTCCGTAAAGCTGGGTTAATTCGTATTTATTTTTAATACCTACACACAGGATCCAAGAGCGAGTTTGGATGTGATTGACAATGACACTGATCCTGTACCGTCAGATTCTTCTATTCCACAATATGGGTAATATACTGTTGTTTTGTTATTGGGGGCATAACCGTTGCAAACGACCTACATGCAATTTGACTTATTTTTATCTTATCGTCTGTAATGCGCATATGGAAACATTTCTATCGTATATGCGCAATATAAGTTTCATATTTATTTATTTATTTATTCATTTATACAATTAGCATTGTTAACCTCCCTGTCACTCAAAGCATTGCAACTGATGTGTGTCAATGCGTTTTTCTTTATTACTGACAAATGAATACATCATGCCAAAATTACTTTGAATTTATTCACTTCAGGCATGGTGAAAAGGTTGCAGGTGTGATTGCTGGCGCGCTTAATAACTCGAAATGTGGAGTAGGATTGGCCTACAAAGCGAAACTAGGAGGTAGAGTAATAGATATTACCTTGTTTATAACATAATTATTTCATGATCTAAATGTACAGTCGATGAGTGACTACTGTAAAATGCTTCGTCTTGACAAGATTTTTATTTCTTAAAATCGAGAAATTATGACTGACTCATCTTATGACGCCATGCAATGTATATTAAAAGAAATTCGGGCAAGGAGTTGATTGCGTTGTCTGAAAAGTCACACATATCATCGCATTTAGAGCGTGCTCCTTTTTCCTATCATTCATGCCAGTGATTAAGCGTCTTCCGATGTTAACCCTTGGAATAGGGAATTAGTGGCGTAAACCGCATTTTTTACTACCCCTTCCTTTTTGGATTTGTTCAGTTTTTGGCAATTGATGGCGAAATGGCTAAAAATGAGTTTTGCGACACTTGTGCTAGCACTTCACGCATTCTCTATGCTCTTACAAATCTCTTTCTTTTTATGACTCTCAAACAGCATTCTTTCGTATTTCATTATTAAAATTGCTTCATGTTTGTTTTTCTGTTTAGGGATTCGCCTGTTTTTTGACGAGATGGCAACAGATGACCTTGAATGCAAAGCCCTCAGTCATAAAAAGAATTTAATTGACATCTACTCAAATAGCTGGGGACCAGATGATAGGGGATTTGCGGTGGCAGGCCCAGGCCCCTTGACAAGAGATGCTTTAAAAAAGGGTGCAGAGGAGGTAATATAATGCAGTGCAGTATTCTGTGGAATGTTACAATGCCAAAGATATCTTACACAGTTGACTCTCGATGACTCGAACCCTCGCTTACTCGAACCATAATGCATTTCCCCTGGATTTCTTATTCATACATTTACTGTAATTTGACCTTCGGTAACTTGAGTCCTTGATAAGTCGAACCTCCCTCTAACTCCAAGTCATCATTTCTGTATGATTTTTACCCTTGATAACTCGAACCATGTTTGAGCGCGTCACGAGTAAAAAAAAAAGTGTCCTGCAACCCGAAACATTAAAGTGTTGTAGACATGTGGAAGCTGATGTTGATTCTTTCAAATATAACGTGGAAACGCTTTCCAAAATAATTACTAATAGCTAGGAATAGACCTGGCTGCCGAGAAGCATCAGGACCTACTACTTCTCGTAACAGTAAAATGCATGCTCTACTAAAGGCGCTGTTTTGTTACGTCACGTTCGCATCCAAGTACTGTTCAATTTTCACTTGACAATTGTATAATTAAAATGTGATTAAAATGTTCAGAGAAAAATGAGTAAATACTCTTCCGGTTAGCCTAACTCGAACTTTTTTCGATTTTCCCTTGAAGGTTCGAGTTAGTCAACTAAATATTATTTAACAATTATTCCACGAGTGCGCGTTTGATATGGCTTGGCTATAATCATCACATATCCAACAAGCACGAGTGGAATAACTGTTTTATTAAAAACGCCCACAAAATATCGAGAAATCTTCCCAACCTTATTTGTAAAAACATCCGATTTTCAGCTTGTTTTCAATTTTGAGTAGAGGCGTACAGTTACCATATTTGGAGAGCATGGTATGATGGCTCATATACCATGATGTATTGGCCAATCAGAGCTCTAGTATTGCATTATCCAATGATTCAGTGTTGAAAATATATATATAATGTTGTGGTTCAATTTTATACTTGGTTTAAGTTTTATTTCCTTTTCTGTTGGGGCAAGGTAATGTATGATAATGAGTTTAAACACAAAGGGAAATAAAATTTAAACCAAGGATAAAAATAAACCACAACATATACAGAAGTGTAAAATGACAATAATATGATGTTGCAGTGGCATAAATCGGCAGTCCTAATGAAGTATGACTTTCTGAAATAATTCTGATTGTGTCCGTAAATTAGTTTATAGTTGTTGATGTCTTATTTCCGTGTTCGGTATCGTGGCTCGAATGTGCGCAAGAACTTTCTAATGTTAATGAATATAAGGCCTTTTCTAGGCCTGAAAATGAGTAATAAATCAGAAATTTCCCTAATGGCTATGATATTCTAAAGGTAGTAAGTCAAGTTTGAATTAGCCTATCTTTATAAGACTTATCCTTCGGATGTTTCAGGATAAATTTCGTTGCTCTTCGCTGGACATTCTCCGTGTAAGGGGACCACAGGCTGCTGCTATACTCAAGGCTGGGTCGAATTAGGGCACAATAAAGCATTTTTCTCATATATGAATCACGCATGTCCCAGTAGACTCGGTTAAGACGTCCAATAATCGTATTCGCTTTCACAACGACTATAAGTTAGTGACGGTTATTTTTGTCTAGACCAGGACATGTCATTGCACACAGTAATGCCGAAGTCAGTGATAGATGGTGCACATTCAAGCTGTTGTCAATCAAGAGTGTAGGTCCTCTCACTCCCGCATGAAGTATCCTTCCTGGAGATATGTAACACTAAACATCCCCCCCCCCCCCCCGTTAAATTGCATTGACCAGTCCTGGCTCCATTTGTGTAGACAGTTTAGTTCTCTTTGGAGGAAGTAATAATTGTCAGTTTGGACAGAAGCTCGATTTGAATTTCTCCAAATCCTTAGGGGCTGTCGTCTTTTATGCTTTCTTCCTTTGTCTATTTATCTTGGCAATGCGTATGAGGAGCTCGGTGTTAGTCCACGGATGATCAGACACGTTACGCCTTTGCATTTTGGAATGAGCTCATGATCAATAACGGCAGCGTTAAACAAGTCACTTCAGATACCAGGCTGTTCTTTGACGACGTGTAAGATAAAGGCCAACTCCCATGGCGTTTGAATAACAGATCTTTGATCAACAGATCTTTGGATCAAAATTGGGCGTGCCTGTGGATGTTCCATTGAAGTGAAGTCTTAATGAGCACAAGACAGGATTCAAACGATGCACTTGTTTTAAATTGTGTCATTTCAGGCGTAAAGTAAATAAACCACTCTGCTCTTAATCTGCTAGGGTCGCAGCGGTCGTGGTTCTATCTATGTGTTTGCTGCAGGCAATGGAGGAACCTTTGTCAAAGATAGCTGTGCTTTCAATGGCTATGTCAACAGCATATATACTATTGCCATCACTGGGATTAACAAGGATGGGTCAATTCCTATTTACGGTGAGCGCTGTGCAGGAATCATGGCAGTAACTTACAGCAAAGACGCCTTTGATCGTGACAGCAAAGTGGTATGTCCGAGACATGAAGTACAGTAAAACCCGTGTTTAAGAACCTAGTCGTTTAAGAACCTGCTGGCAGAAATATGCCATTTTAATACCCCAAAATATATATAAGAACATGTTTAGCCAACAAAAATCAAGCAGGTCCTTATATGTTGGTTACACTAAAGTTACGATAAACATTTTATTCAAGGAGTTTGACTTTGAGATTGTAAATTGATATTACAAGAAATTACTGTACCAAACTGCAATTAGAATTAAAGGTGTAATTGTAATTCCTACAACAAAAGCAGGTTTATATAAAGTACAGATTTTATAAATTGTCTTCAACCGCCGCCTGGTTAGCTCAGTTGGGAGAGCACCGGTCTGCAGAGCGGGAGGTCGCGGGTTTGAACCCCCACCAGAACAACACTCAGGGTCTTTAAATAACTGAGGAGAAAGTGCTGCCTTTGTAATGACATCTGCGTCTGCATCTTGGATAAGGACGGAAAACCGTAGGTCCCGTCTCACAGCACTTACACTTATCTGGTTCTTGTGGGACGTAAAAGAACCTACACAACTGTGCCAAAAGAGTAGGGGACGTAGACCCCGGTGATGTGGTCAACCTTTACACATCAGTCACATCATGGGTTAGGTGGGCACAGTAAGCTCATAAATGGACTGAGGGCAGCTGCCGCCTTTGTATGCTGATGTCTGAGCGTACTCTTCACATGTTAATATATCTTGTAAAGAGGGCACGTCTGTTATTCTCTCATCCATGATTCCTTCGTTCCGTCCTGGACCTTGCACAAAAGAGGTTTCCATTTGCAATGTACAGTTGTGAATAAGGACCAAACTCAAGTATATTATTTTTCTGGTATTATTTTTCTACAGTTACATCTCCTTCATAGAACCGAAGAACCTAATTAAGAACATACTTCGCCTAAATTGCCAATGACTAGCCCAAAATACAAGAACGTTTTTTGCCAGACTCAAAATACTGCAGGTCCTTACACGTGGGGTTTTACTTGTTTTACTGTATTACCATAAAACATATTAAAATGTATTACCTATCACAATTTATTTATTACACTCAGGTCACTGCTGATGCTAACATGGGTTGTACAAATTCATTTGGTGCTAGTTCAGCTGCGGCAGCCATGGCCTCAGGACTTATTGCCTTGATGCTGAGTGCAAAGTGAGTAGTGCTTTAAAAATTGCTGATTGGATTCTGTGCAATTTTATTAGGACCACGGAGATACCGCGTTAAGATATCGAATATTTATACCCTATCCATATGGGCCCCACGTTGCATTTAAGTTTTATTTCAGCTCTAAGGCCGTTATTTGAAAATTACATAATTGTATTACAATTATTTATTGCTCTTCTATGTTTTTACGGGTTTAGATTGTCAGATGTTGTCTATAAATACAGCGTGATCAACAGCACCCTCTTCGCTCTCGCTTAGCCAGCTTAAACCAACATCTTTCCACTACCTACAAAATCCTTGAATATAATTAGAAATTACTGGATGAGGCTGAGTATGATAAAGAATTTTGCAGATTAAGGAAGATGTTATAACAGACCATTTTACAGTTGTACCCTAGCCTTCGAGTGAATGCGAGGCTGACGGTGACCATGTTTTGATACAAACCTCCTTTGCTTTTTATGGAAATTGTCCTTGAAAAATACTGCTTAGCATATGAATAATTTGATTTTCATAATAAAGCAGGAAGGTTTGTCTCAAAACGAGGTCACCGTCAGCCTCGCTTCCTTCCATAATCGTTGTAAAGTGGCCTATAGAGTGTTTTCACTAATTTGACCAGTATCTATGCTAATTTATTGGAACAAAAGAAAGCATTTTACATAAGAAAAGAGTTCAACTCCCAGAGGATTTTCTCGGTACACCAACATGGCCGCCGTTTCATTGTTTTGGGGCACCAATATGGCCGCCGTGACGTCATGTGAAAACCCTCTATTCTTCATTTAAATGGAGCGTTTTCACATGACGTCACAGCGACCGTGCTGTTGTTCCAAGACAATCCTGTGGGAATTGAACTCTTTTCTTATGCAAAAACTTTCTTTTGTTCCAATAGATTAGCATAGATGCTGGCCACGTGAGTGAAAACGCACTATACCAAATCTGAATCCAATAATTGTTTCATTATTCATTCGAAATATTTTCCACCTCAAAACATGCTTAATAAGAAAAGGTATCGTATAACAGAAACAAGTAATGAGGATAAAATCGATGGACGTTTCGGGTTCACTTTCAAGGTAAAAAAGTGTCAGGTAGATAAACTGCATATTTTCATATATGTTAATTTATCAAATTGATACTTTTTGGTCTTGAATATAGCGTCACTGAAAATGACCTCGAAACGTCGATCGAATTTATCCGAGATATTATTTACTTGTTTTTCTATTAGGAAAACATGCTTGACTCTGTGTAAAAATTTCTTCTTCAAAACATACGTAATAGTTTGGCTATTTCATCTTCGCCCAACATACAAGATATTTCGCGATTTTCTCCAGCTCTACACTACCAGAACAGCTAAGCTATTGCGCCGCCTGTCCCTCTGTCTGTTGAAATCAGTACAATTGGCGTCAAAACTTCACAAATATCGAAAAAAATCTTCCAAATTTGGTCAATGCTTGCTGGTTTTGTAGATTTAGGGTGATAATTTAAGCCAATCAAAAACGGAGGAATATTTTGAATGAAAAGGGGTTAACAATTATTGAATGAGGAAGAATTATGCAGATCGAGCACTGGATGGGGAGCTGCATAAATGTTTAGACCAAGCGAAAGCTTAAATCAATAATTCTTAATTACTATTCATACAAAAAAAATGTTCTTACAGGTATCCTTTCCTCCTCGCAGACTTTCTTACCAAACATTTGCCCCGTTTGTCAGAACGATTATTGCAGATACTCTTCAAAAAGTAGATGACATTCATCCAGCAATGTTTTTTTGACGTATTCTTGCATTTCTCCTTTCAGTTTTAGTCATCCTCGGAGACCCAGGGGCAGTCAGTCGGGCCGGGAGAAAAGTCGCGACGAAAGTTCTCAAGCACAGGCGGAAAAGCCCCTGGGTACCGATTCTCACCGGACCACTTTCCAAACGGTCAAGCGAATGCTGGCTGGCTGGCTGGCTGATTGGGCACAAAAAAAATGCTTTGTATTATTGTGCCCAATCGGCGAACAGCATCTCCAGAGTTCTTTTCGTGAATTCGTACACGAGTGCTTATCTCGCCACAGTTGCCCGGTTCGTTCACAAAGCTTTCCTAACCTGAAACGAAGGAACTACCGATGAGTCGTAAACCGTTTCGGATGCTATCAGCAGGAGCAAGAGCCATAATGGGTCTTGGCAGGAACAATTCAATTTGCACTGAGAAAATTCTGTTTCTGACGGATCACAACATATCGTAAATAATATCAAGTTTAAGATGTGGCGGTGACGAGAAAGTAAAAAAGCAATAGCTTGACAAGGCAAAAAAACAACTTTGCACGTGCATCACGCTTTTTTGTACATTTCTTTGCAGTCACTGCACGACTACCACTTGAAAATGCCTAATTTCCCTTTTTGTGAAGGACGTAAACAAGCAATGACAAAATTATATTTCTCTTTATGAACTTGGATATGGTTGATAGAAATTCAGCTCCAGAAGAGTTCACTTGCATTTGACAAAGCAAGCGAGTTTGAATAATCACGATAGAGACTTAAAAAATGTGAATTCACTTTTCATCCGACGTTTTCGTGGCTTTCAGCTGTCGCGACATCTTAAACTCCCTAATATGTCTAATATTCACGAAGGCGTGATCGATGCAAGCGTGAATACCTGTTGTAAGCTCAAGCTTGTATTTTTGGAAAAGTGTCTTTAGTTTTCGGGTAGAAAGTATTTTGAAATGATTCCGGAGAGTTTTTATCAAACTGAAAGTTTCCTGACTGCGTGCATTTCTTTGGTGTATGAGCCCGACAAGCCGTAATCGAGTCAACAGCCGTCGTGTACGAATTCACGAAAAGAACTCAGGAGATGCTGTTCGCCGATTGGGCACAATAATACAAAGCATTTTTCGTGCCCAATCAGGAGCCAGCATTCGCTTGACCGTTTGGAAATGGTCCGGTGAGAGTCGGTACCCAGGGGCTTTTCCGCCTGTGCTTGAAAACTTTCGTCGCGCCTTTTCTCCCGGCCCGACTGACTTCCCCTGAGTCTCCGAGGATGAGTTTTAGTCTGAAATTCGGCTATTTCGTCTCCAGAAAGCCGTGTAGTCTTTTAATACAGTAAATTCCCGATAACTCGAACTCCTCGTTAACTCCAACTAAGTCCAACTTCCGTTGGATATCAACCCACTTTCCAGTCATTTTTACTCGGTTAATTCGAACACGCATAACTCGAATTCCCCGCTAACTCGAACTACATTTCCTTCCCTTTATCAAAAAGTTACTGAAATTTCCCCCGATAACTCGTTTTCTGGTTCTTTCAACTCCACTCGAACGTCGTCCCATTAAAAAGCGACTAAAACTAACACGGATCAACACTAAAGCAATTTGATTTTGACTGGTGAAACAAACAAATCACGTTTTATCATAAATAAATGCCTTATCATTTGCACTGCACCGTAAACTGAAGTGCTGAAAATCATTAAGTATCAGTTATTAAATTGGAAAATAAATTGAATTTTGCAATGGACCCCGAATACACTAGAATCCCCGCTAACTCGAACTGTTTTTCGTTTCCCTTCAGCGTTCAAGTTTCCTGGGTACTACTGTATTTGTTTGCGTTCACTCATGCACAAACCTATTTTATGTCGGTGCAATAACCCATCGAGTCGGTTGGTTATTGTCTACATTTTCCAAATATCGTCAGTACCAGCTTGTTAGGAAGAATTAACCGGAGGATTGGAGCCAATCAAAAAAGGCAAAATACTCTGAGCGAATAATTACAGTTATTGAATGAGGCTGATACGGCCTCGGTGGATAGCACCTTCCTCGATCTCCATAATTCTTCAGATGATACGAAAGCCGAATTCAATAATTGTTTTATTATTCATTCAAAATAATTCCTAGTTTAAAAACATGCTTACTTCCATCGATGTTAAGTTCGTCTTCGACAGTGCACGTTAAACGGCAAGTTTAGGAGGTAAAGGGTTGTTCATCTCCGCAAATATTCTCCAAATAGCAGATGTCGTCCTTCGAGGTGTCTTCTTGCAGTTCTTGCTAGGTTTTTAGCCAATAGTTCGCCTATTTCCTCCTGGTAAAACGAGTAAAACGTTCCGCCGGTTTGATATCACTACCAAAGTAACACAACCTCGTCCCCAGGTCTTCTCGGTTAACGGTTCAATAATCTGCAACTTTGCTACACTTTTGACGTCATCAGTTCAATATGGCAAAATCCTTTTAAATTTGGTCAACAGTAGCTGGTTATGGTGAATTATGCGTATGATTTTAGCCAATCAGAAACGGAGAAATATTTTAAATGAATAATTAGCAGTTATCCCACGAGCGCGCACGTTGGAAATGAGATGATAGACAGCCAATTAGGCGCGAAGCGTCGAGTTGGTTATAATCATGTCACAAGCGCGAGTGGAAAAATCAGTTTATTAAAAACGCCCACAATATATCACTACTAAAGACGGGGTAAGACCAGAGACTTCCGCTTTTCACATGCCACACGTCTATTAAAACTGTAACAATTGTGTCCACGCGAACCGACTGAATGAAATAACAACTAACAACCACAACAACGAAGCATCATAGCGGTGAACTCTTCAGCAATTCATCTGGATTCTAAGAGTTAACTCTGTTAGACAGAGTTTAGAATACGGCGGATAATGTTACCGAGAAAAATTTTTAAGCTATGCCATGGTAAATTTCTGAACTAAAATTTCCCCGTTCGCCATGCAAAAAGCTTGTGTAAAGCTTTTTCTTGAAGTTGTTTGAAACCGGTCGCTGTATGTCTGACTGTCTGTCTGTAAAAAGATTTATTGATAGATTGATTCGTTTATGTTAAAAGTGCTTCTTTTCTTTCCTTTTGTTAGCTCAGCCCTTTCCTGGCGAGACGTACAGCACATCATTGCATGGACTGCAAGGCAAGATCCTGTTGCAATCAGTAAAAGCTCATGGACCGTTAATAAGGCTAATTTGAGTGGTTAGTTTATCCCTCCTGATCTTTATAACAGCGTTAATGTTTTTATATTAGTACTACAAAATGCATTTTCATCGAATTGTTAGCCTATACGTGCTACTGCTTCTGTTTTCATTCAAAAATGCTTTGTGACTTGTTTAATGATTTTGAAAATACAAAAACGAATGTCGATTCAGTAAAATAAATGTACCTGTACGCTAATGAAACTGATAACTTCGGTGATGACAGCAGAAGGAGTATATAATCATAATATTAATATAATAATGACGATAATATATACATTAACTTATATTTAACTAGAGACCATTTTAACTGTGCGTTATAATGTTCAACAAATAATGAAAACTTTAAGCTCTAGTTTTAATTCGAAATCCTAAACTTCCTTCCTAGTGCAAATTCTAGATAGAAATCAGTACAGTGGAATCCCGTTAATACGGTCACCAATGGGTCATAAAAATTTGGCCGTACTAACGGGGCGGCCCTATTACCCGGGGCAGGGTCAAATTTAATGACTTACGCTGGGCGGAATGGCACATGCACCATACATCGCATTCGCACTTCTTGCACAACTGTTCACTTTAATGAACTACCGGAATGGAGATATCGCGTACTGTAATTGCTAAAACTACAGTCAACTCCCGATAACTCGAACCGTCAAGGGAAGTGGAAAAAGGTTCGAGTTATCGGGAGCTCGAAAAAAATAGCCGGGAGTAAGGAAAGAAACAGTTTTTACTGCGTTGTGAACATGTTAATCATATTTAATTGTAGAAACGTCAAGTGAAAATTAAAAGATACTTCTAGATTTAAAATCAGAACGTAACATAACAAAACCTTGCTTAATAGAGCATGCATTTTACTGTTTTGAGAAGTAAGTTAGATTTGCGACAAACAACATCAGCCTCCACTAGTAAACTATATACCTACAACACATCAATGGGAAATTCAAAATTCAATGTTTCGACACCAGTAGACTGTTTTTTCCCGACTTTTAAGGGCTCAAAACACGGTTCGAGTTATCGAGGGTAAAATTATATAGAAATGATCTGAGGGGAAACAAAAACTACTTCGAGTTAGCGGAAGGTTCGAGTTACTGAGGGTAAAATTACAGTAAACGTATGACGGAAGTCCAAGGGTTGGTTCGAGTTAGCGAGGGTTTGAGTTATCGGGAGTCAACTGTACTTGAAACTTTTCTTTAGTACATAAAATTAAAAAAATCGGCCAGCAACAAATGCTTTTTGAGTGAACATGCTCAGCTAGGTCAATGAAATTGACATATCACAGGCATTTTAATTTTCTACATTTCGAAAGCATAGCCGTATTAACGGGTTGAAATTAGAAGGGATTCTACCGTTTGGGATTTAAAAATGTCGACGTTGGTCGTATTAACTGGTTAACGCAAAAACGAGGGGTTCTTTTTTATAGGAAAATGTGTGACCGTTTTGTCAGGCCAAAACATTTGCTGCACACTGTAATAACGAGGTGACCGTATTACCGAGGTGGTCGTAAGGCGGGGTTTCATTGTAATGACATTTTGATACTCCTAAATGTTAATAAATTATTATTAATGATTAATAAAAATAGGCTAGGAAACGCCTTCTGAAACAAATGTGTATGAAGAGAATCTGTAAAAAGTACAGGTATTAGCCGAAAATAGTATTCTAATGTAAAGGGAAGATTATTCCATTATAATTTAGCCACAGAGAATGATCGGTTATCCAGCGTAGTAAAAGACTTTTATGTTGGGAAGTTTAGAATTATGCTGTTATTTGATCTTAAACAATAATACTTTCCTTTTTTTTCTTTCGTTACATTTGTTGTTGTATCTTTCCTCAGTTAATGATTATGTTGGATTTGGCTTTATGGATGCCACTAAGATGGTCGATGCAGCACTGAAGTGGACAACTGTTCCTGCAAAGGTTAACTGCACCATTCCAGATCCCCGTGGAAATAGGTAGCGTACTTAGAACCTGACTCTTTTTCATGCGTCGTAATTATCCACTCCCCCTAGAAGTGGCTGCAGTTACGACTATCATTTATACCAGCATTTTGACCTATTTAAAATTGACCATAAAACAGTGTGGGTTCTTATTACAACGTTTTGTCAATAACTTAGTGTATACTCGCCCATATTTATTCAGAGCTATTGCTCTTAAGAGTAGAATAATTGTGCCTGCATAATATGTTTGTGTTCGGATCCTCAAGTTATATTGCGAATGTTTTTTTTATTATTATTTTAACCGCAGCGGGACTAGCTCAGTCGTTAGGGCGCTTGACTGTTGAGCGGGAGGAGGTTTGGATTCCCGGGGCCGAACCATTACTCAGGGTCAAAAGGTGGCTCGATACAGTTTTTCAGGGTCAATACCTCGCAAGTTTGAGCATAAACTACGTCACCATAAACAAAAATTTGGAAAAATTGTCACCACAGTTGTATTAGATAAAGATGAAAATTTGTTATGATCAGGGTTGCAATGACAAAAAGTTGGTAATAGCGTCATTTCGTTGCTAGGTCAACTCCGATGTCGTTGCAACCCTGATCATAACAAATTTTCATCTTTATTTAATGCAACTGTGGTGGCAATTTTTCCAAATCTTTGTTTATGGTGACATAGTTTCTGTTCAAACTTGGGATTTATTGACCCTGAAAAACTGTATCGAGCCACCTTAAAATCACTTAGAAATGAAGGTACTGCCTTTGCCCTGCAAATGGCTAGACCTTCACGTGGCTCGGATGACCACGTAAAGTGGCGGTCCCGTTCCCAGAAGGGGACATAAAAATAGTGTCCTCAATTAGTACCGTTGTGCTAAATACATTAACACTCACATAGGTGCATGTTTTTCACTGGCCCAGAAAGAGGTAAACTTATAGAACACTGTGCCGGAGGCGAATGTGCAAGCCGATTTCTACCTTGTGTTCAGTGATCAAACGTTTAGTATGCTGTATTGTAAACCAAACAGACTGATTGATTTTCCATTTTCTGTCTGAACATAAATGCATGTGCACCTTTTGAGGTCTACAAAAACTGCAGAATGCACAAGTCGAAGAGACACAGCCTTGATCATTAATTTTTTACGGGTTCTAATCTTTCTCTTGAAATTTATATATTCACCTTCATATCTTAGTCTTCTACGGGTACGTATATTATACGAACTCACAAAGTGACCAGCTCCCATTTGGTTTGGTTTCATACCTAAGTCGCAACTGAGATTATCACAGAGGTCACTGGATCGGATTCCGTTCTTAAGCCTGAACTTTTTTCAAGTTTCTTTTTCGCAACCGCTTAAGTTTCGTACTTAATGTGATGATCTTTTTCCCTTCTTTCTTTTTATTTAATCTTTCGGCTAAATCTTTCTTTCGCAATTCTAATGTATCAAATTCTGATACATTTACTTTCAGAATTGTTAGTATCGTCATAATTTTATCTTTAATTTACCCTTCTTCTCCCTTTCTTTCTTGCTCTATTTATTCGCCTTTCAGTTCGATAATGTTTAACGAATCTTTTGAAGACACCATCGATCTAAGTACCTGGAACAGTAAATGCTTTGGCGAGAAAATCAACTACTTGGAACATGTTGAGGTCTATGTAAATTTGACTTATACACGGCGTGGGGACCTGTTAATAAAACTCACATCACCTCAAGGGACGGTTTCTAGTCTCACGCATTATAGGACCACCGACAGTCACTTTAAAAACACGGACTTTGATTTTGTCTTTATGACGTTACACCACTGGGGGGAAAATGCGGTTGGAAAATGGAAATTAACGCTGGAAAACTCGCGACCACATCGCAATAGTACAGGTTGGTTATTAATTTGTAACAATCAACAAGTATTGAATTCGGCTTTCGTATCATGTGAAGAATCCACTGAGGCCGATAACAGCTTCCAAGATCTGCATAATTCTTCACATCACACGAAAGCCGAATTCAATAATTGTGCATTATTATTCATTCAAAATATTTCTCCGTTTCTGATTGGCTAAAATCCCACGCATAATTCAACATATTCAGGTACTGTCGACCAAATTTTGAAAAAATTTGCGGCATGTGAGAAATGACGTCAGTTGTGCAGCATAATTGTCAGAATGGGGATGAGGTTAAATTGTTTTGGTAGTGAGAACAAAGTGGCGGAACATTTCACTCGTTTCACGAGGAAGAAATAGGCCAACTATTGGCTAAAAACAGCAAGAACAGCAAGAAGATAACTCGACGGACGACATCTGCTATTTGGAGAATATTTGCTATTTGCAGTACTGAACAACTCTTTATCTCCTAAACTTGCCGATAAACAGGATGATGAACTTAACATCGATTAAGGTAAGCATATTTTAGCTTGTTTTTAAACTGGGAATTATCTTGAATCAATGATAAAACTCTCGGAGGGTGTTATCCGTCACGGCCTAATCGGCCTCGGCGGATAACACCCTCCTCGATCTCCATAATTCTTCAGATGATACTCAGCCTCATTCAAAACACTCAGGCACTTTCTAAAACAGTGCCGCGCGATGTTTTAACAACCTCTCCAAGACCATCAAAACTTGCACGGAGAGAACCACCTTTGTACGCAAATGCAAAGAACATTACCTAGCCCTTAACAAGTCTAGCGTGTGACCACCTTTTCATGTAAATAGATACATATTTTCTTTTAGAGTTCTACCTTATCCCATATTTTGTAGTTAGTGTTAATAGTTAGTGCTGTAGCATAGAAGAGCCATTTTTTATGGAATGCTAATAAATCGTTATTATTATTATTATTGTTGTTATTATTATTGTTATTACTATTATTAATTTATTGTTATAATTGTTCAATAATTAAGTTAATAATTAAGTTCAATTTAACAAACTTAGCTCCTGGCACTTTTTCTTCAAAGCGTTGGCCTATTTATCGGCAAAGTTTCCGCTAGGTTAAAAAAACAGATTTTTTTTTCTTGTAGATTCTCCTCAAAAAGTAGATAAAATCCATCAAGCAAAATGTTTTGCGTATTCTTGCCACCACCACTTCGCTGATTAATTCAATAATTATTTACCGAAATGGAATTGAAAAATTGTGAATGACAAATAACAGTGTCATGTATTTCTGTGCGTTTAAACATTTTCAACCTCTTTTCGTTTCATGTTAAGGAAGCCTTTTCAACTGGACGCTGTGTTTACATGGTACAAAGGAGGATCCGCTAGCTCAAAATCCTCATGTTCTTGTTCCAGTTTTTCCACAAACAACAGCCCAACCTCCAACAGACTTGACACCAAAGCCTACAAGTAAGACTCTAGCATTATGTCCAACTCTGTTGTTTATATAATAGAAACTCGTTAATATAAACCATATAACTAGGAATAGGAGACTCTAAGGACGTGTTGTTATTGAATCCCGACGAACTGAGGGTGAATTACGAAATCCGTTTTTGAACCGTTGTTGAAAAGTTGCTCTTTCGAACTCCTTGACCTTGCGAGAGAATTTTCCTTCCAGTGCAATTTTTTCAGTTTGATTTAATCCTATTGGGAGGTTTACATGAAATTCGGACGGCCATCATAAGCTTCCTTAAACTTCACCTGAATGAGCAATTCCTTATTCCATATCTGTTTTCCTCGCAAATATTTGAAAGATAATAAGAGACAGAGTCTCAAAGAGTTGGCGAAAAATCCGAACAACTCGATTTACTCAGTAAACCAGTTTGACAAGTTTTCATTTCTGACCAATCAACAACAACGTCGCATCGCTAAATTTCGCTAAAATTGGACTTGCACATGAGCTACAATCTTGGACAAAACTGTTGAGAAAATTGCGTACTTGGGGGGCATTTTTTCTAAACTTCGTAGCCGACCGATTCTTGTCTCCCCCCGTCCCCCTGGAAGCGGTGTTGTTGGGTCTTCAAAAGAAAGCCGGATCCCTAAGCATTTGTAGGAAGCAACTTTGAACTGGGGGAGGGGGTTTTCTTTACGCAAAGCCGTTGATTTGGAAATAGTTTTGTTGCGTTTGGTAGTGCACATTAATGAAAACATTTTCTCAAGTAGTTTTGTCCAGGATTGTACGTTAGTTTGCATCGTGGTCATTATCTTGAACATGCACACTTCATTCTATTTACTCATCTAAATTGAATAATTGGATAATTATTCTCTTATTGAAGCCAGTTTAGTTCGTAGAATCGTCCGATATTCTTACTCGACTCTTCCAAATAGTTCGCCCTACTGGCTCGCCAAGAATGAATACAGTGCGGCTCATAAAAAGATATCATCCCGCCATGATACTGAAAATTTAACCGTGCAATAAGAGATTTCGATTTTGAGAATTACGCTCCTGTGTATTCTTCCTGTATACTAATTTGCACTAAAGGGAAAAAAGCAACAACAACAAAAACAAAAATAACTTCATGAATAACCTGTTTCAAAGCAAGAATTTGACATTCTTGTGCTAGGTGCATACACGTACTGTGAATCCAGATCATTCGGTTGCTTATTTTTTTCTGCTTGGGCATCTCAAGGTTAATATTTTTCGCCTTTAGTAGTATTCGATATACGACTCCGTCCGCGACAAGGTTATCTTGACTGCGGATGTGTATTTAATTTCAAAGACGACAAGCGTAAGTTGGCTGACAATTCGTAGTTTCAATGCACTTGTCACGGCACCTTTAAACCGAGCTCGTGTCTCCGATGTTACTATTACCCCCTGGACAAAAGAATTGCAATTACAATTGGCTATCACTGCCTCATTTCAAGGTGAAATTTATTTCAATTGACCATTTTCAAGTTGCCTCAAGCCTATGTTTCAAAGCGAGGCTAAGTGCGAAGCCATTCATATGAAAATGATTTTTCATTCTCGTGCATTTGAAACTCGTTTTCAGTAACAAAAGTTTTGCAATCAGCCTCGTTTTGAAGGTGAGAGTTTTTGGAACTCGGAAATGGCCCTTTTGCAGTTGCAATCAAGGCGAAGAGGGCTAATTAGCAGAGAAAACGAAAAAATAATAACAATAGAACCATTTTGAATTATGGTACTTTGGCAATTCTAAACGTTAATAGCTACGGCAAAACACAAATTTGGTACGCCGCTTCTTTTGTAGTTGATAATTTATTTGTTGGTATTGGTTATTTCTTTATTTATTTGCGCTGGACAGCGGCTCTTGTGTTTTTGTGTTTTTTTTTTCTTTTTTACAATTAGATCATCTACTTATCTCTTTTGAGGAAATGATGCTCTTTCACATCTTGAACCCTAAACCACAACATACGGCGTACTCTCGTTTGCTCCCTTCGCTGAAAAATATTGGAACTGCCTAACCGGTAATTTAAGGGCAATTGGAGATTTCAGAGAATTTAGACAGCACTATCATGACACAATTTTGAGACTTAAGATGTAATTTGCAATATCCGGCCTTTTGCTCGGAGGCACTCCACAGCTTTTGCACTTATTTACTTCAACGTCAACTTTTTAGACTTATCTATTTATCTACTCGTTAATCGTTTTTACTGAAAAAACGCTTTTTAACTAACTGACCTGCAATTAACATTGCTAAGTTACGAGTCAGTGGGTTTCTGTTAGTGTTTGTTCCTCCTTCCTACTTTTCCTCAGCCTGCGAACCGCAGACGTATTTCATTTCGCTTCTCTCTGTCCGAAAAATAACGTCTGCGAACGCTTTCCGTGACGTAAAACCGTTTGTTTTGATGTTGGCCAATAAGATCAAAGGATAGAATACAGCTCGTGTGACTCCTCGCAACGTCGCGCGCTGGCATGTGTTGGATTTTGGCGAGAGTTACGAAATACGCTTTGAAACGTGAATTTCACGACTATAACAAGGTTTCCTGCGACGTTGAATGCTGACTTCCTTGTGAAGCAACGGCTTCTTAAGCTATGTATCTAGGTATTTTATTTTATTTTTTAGCTTTTAAATTCTACGTTAACATAATCATTGTAAAGCGCTTTGAAAGACTAGCTGAATAGCACTATATCGATATAAATTATTATTATTATTATTATTATTATTATTATTATTATTAAATTATTATTATTGTGTGGGCCCAATCGCTACAGCGAAAAAAAAATGATATAGCTTAATGACATCGCGCTCATACCCTGATTTATTTCAATTTAACCAGCGCTGACAAAAGGTGGCGAATCGATTGTACAGAAACATCTTGACTGATTCAGAAATCTCTGACAATCGCTCGTTAATGAATTAAAAATCCTACAAGTATCGCCACAAAACAATGATCCGAAATATTATAAACCCTGGGCCGGACCCAGCGTGAGATAAGTATTTACAGCAGTAAATTGATCATAGTCAAGATGACATTTCAGCTACGACGCTTCGACTCATCTTATAAAAAAACCATGGAAATTAAAACCTTGAAAAGAACATGATTGTGTAAAAAGAAATATAAGAACAAATTAAAACTGCTCTCCACCCCGGCCATCTGATCAAAGTTCTGTCTGAACCAAGAAGCAACCACGCATCGCATAGGAAATCAATTCACATGCCCTAGCTTTCAAAGATAAAGGATACTAAAATTATCTAAGCGGAACACGATAAACTACCGAAGAGTTCTCCAAAGCATACCTTTCTGCGAGGAACCAGGAAGGAACAGAAGCAACAAACGGCATGATGCGTCTACTTTCACTAGGACATTTATCGTTTCGAATATGATCAAAACAACAAGGTGTGATAAATCATTGACTTCGCAGGCGAATAGATAAAAATTTCCTCTTATTTTATTTTATTTTTTTTCAATATGAATCCTCTTGGTGCTTATTTCATCAATCAGTACCACAGTCAAGGCAAATTAACTTTCTTAAACGCGTCTTTCTGAGATCAAAGGGCAGCTGTGCACAGGCTACGTCGCCCTTTCAATTTCGACTTGTAAACATATCCACCGCGCACGATCTTGTGAGAAGTCTCGCGAGTTAGTTCCTTGATTGAAGAGCTAAACTGTGATTGGCTCAAAAGGTTTTACGTCACGGAAATCGTTCTGCCGCTCGGATTCTCAGGCGTTCTTTTTCGGAGGGAGAGAAGCGACGACCGGAAATACGTCTGCGGTTCGCAGGCTAACTTTTCCTCTGTTCTCCTTATTTATCACTTGATTTTCTGTCGTTCCCGTTTTTGATTTTGTTTTGTTTGTTTTTCGGCGAGGGGTGGGGGAGTTACTTTTGTGCGGACTCCGTTTTACACTTGCTAAATAGCTAAAATGAACATTTTCTCATAAAGGCTTCCCTTCGTCCACAAGGGAGATATCAACTACAGAGTCAGGTGAGATGTAAACCTTTCTGCGTTCTTAATCGCATTGGCTGTCATGCTGCAAATTCTTTTCTAAGAACAGGCCAAATCACTTTTCTGTCAGTGCTCAACCTCTGTTAGTAAAATGCATTACAGATCTCGCTAAGAAAATCCAAAGCAGGACAACAGTTGAAATCCTTACTCAAAACATATCTTAATTATAAGATCGGTCGCGTTTAATTCTCAGCGTTTTAGGATTCTGTTGGTAACATGCTTTTGATAATTGCCTGTTAATTAAATGCCGGCCACCAGCGTTTGAGGTTTCCCTCACTATCCCATACCTACAGCGGGTTCACGTTTACACTTTCTTTTTTCTCTGGTTTAATCATCTTTCATCTCTGTCCCATACTGCGTACCTGCCCAGAAGTGGTAACTTCTCACAAGTCAGTGGATAATTTTCTTTTGTTGTTATATTTTTGGGGTATAAGGAATTTCTTCGGTCCGGACTGTGACTGTCACTGAAGTATTTTCTACTAACGTTGTTCCTTCTACAACGGGAGTACCAACTAGAAAGTCAGGTGAGATTTCACTCATTTTTTAAGTCACGTACACGGTGGTGTTTTGTGATTAACGCCCCGCAAATTAGTAAATCGCATCCAAAGCTTAAGACACAGCAATTCACAAGAGGAATCGCATTTTCATTCGCAAGTATGGTTCCAATAAAAGTTTGATTTAAAATGACTAAACGACTTCTATTAACTGAGATGGTCAAGACTCAAAACGGCCAGATAAAGTCATTCCCTTCCTGCCAGAAACAAATGTTGTCTCGGTGAACATCATTTGGCTTTAGGAACTAAATGAAGACTGAAACCACGGCAGAACTACGGCACCTGTTTAGACCTGAAGTGTTAAGGAAAGAGTAAAACTTTGTTAGTTACGGCTTCCAAAAACAAAGCAAGACATCACAGGTTGTTATTCTTGTTCCGTCGATTCTATCCTAAGACTGGCTTGACTTATTTATTACATTCTGCCGTCAATATGCAGTGGCTTTCCCTCACAGAGTAGTGTAGGCTGCGATTCATAGAACTATTTTCTGTTCGCTCCTTTTCTTTTTATTACATGCTAACCATGAGGGAAACTGAATCTTCACTATTTACCTCCAATGATATCCCTCCAAAAAATAACATTATGTAACAGTCGTCGTTGTTTTTTTGTTTGTTTTTGTATTTTGTTGTTGTTGTTTTTCTCTCTTACTAAGGCCGTGTCCACAATAGTCTTTGGAATTTTGTTATTGAATACAAATATATATTTTGCACGTCCGATTTCCGTCTACACGAGAACGATTTTTTTAGTTAAGGAACTTATCCACGTTGGCTCGGGAGACCCTTCACATCGTTTACTAGTTACGTTTGTATGAGTGTGCGAACTCGTGAAAAGGTGCTAATACAACAGCCGCGTCTGTTGTTCTTCTAAGCGTGAATGTGTTATATAAATTATAAAGCTGAGTGTACAAAGTAGTGCGTGGTTTTATCCTCCTCAAGAAACTCATCTCTTTTATTATTATTGTTTTTTACATTTCGCGTCCGCTCGAGAAAAACAGTGAGCGAAGCAAGGGCTTGTTGCATCGTTGAGTGTTAACAGTTATTTAAGTGAGTGTTAATATTGCCGCCTGGACGGTGTGTAATATATCAAACATAAGAGGCAGTGATTCATTACAAAATCGAACACCGACAAGAGAGTTTAGGTGTGTGATATGGTGATAAATTGCAGTATCGAATAGACCTATTCGGCTAACTCAGTGTTGTACCCAATTCAAATCTCCCAGGGATAAGATTCTTTGTGTATTGCATTTGCATTATAATGTGGCATTCACATTTAAATGATATGGAAATTCCTGAAACAAAAGGTTTTATTCCCAAAGGGTTTGAATTGGGTACAACATTGAGTTAGCCGAATAGGTCTATGTTTGATACTACATCTCAAACAAAATGATCCTAGAAGGGGAATTTAAGGATGGAAAATGGAATAGTTTTTCATCTGATTTCCAGGCACTCAAGATACATTTATTTATTTTGTATTTACTTTTATTATGAATTATTAATGACTTTGAAAACAAAATTTGACGAAAGTTATTTTTAGTGACTTGGCAGGATACGGTTCTTGTTTCATTTGGCGCCGTGCGTTGTTGACTTTAACCTTTAGTAAGTTCGTAACAAATTTGAGAACTGGAGAAAAGGTTATTGACTATCGCCAGAAACTCATTAGGGGTTGAAACGTGTAACTCGCGTTCAATGCTCGTGAATATTCACTTTTACCATATTTGGAAACCTTAGTGACAGATATCCATTTTAAACAAATGGATGCCGCGCGATCACCATGCAGATGTTTTAAGACAAGAGTTCTGCATTTCAAGGTTAAAAATACATCGTTAAAAGACAAAAAATGGAAAGAGAAGGTTCAAAAAGAATGCTCAGCTTTCATTTTGTGGAGGAAGGGAAGCTTTTCATCAAGAAATCGTCCTTCGAGGAATTCAACCTTGTTTTCTTCTCGACGGAGCGCATGGTCTGTTTTGAAATGCAACCAAGGTAGTGAAGTTTTTGCTGAATTTTCAGGTACACTTTGCACTCTATGGCCAAGACAATTACGTTTTTGAAAGGGAATTTACGTGTTTTTAAATGTTTCATAGACGTTTTATAACTTTTTTTCTTCGGCGCTAAAGAAAAATTACAAAATGTGCCCCGATTTGAAATGGATTTTGTGTTGAATTTTGCCATGTGCTCAGCCGATTTCACTTGCGTGAACGGATCCACGATCCAGATAGTGTTTTCCGAATTGCGTTTTGGATTTTGAATAAAGTTTTCAAGAAACGGCTTCTCTGGCTATTGTTTTGAGTTTGTTCATAAATAAAATTAGCTCAAAACACGATCGTGACTACAACATCCAAGCTGAATTTAATCTTAAATGCTTCTCACATTCATTACACGCATCACTTTTTGCGAAGATGTCAGGTTCAGGTTTTCGACACTTTTGATACGCAGCTAATGAATTTTATTTGAAAATATTTTTTACTGTTTATTCTAGACTTTTAATATACGAATTTTAAAAGCCTTTTTGCAGAAAAAGTTTACCGTGCAGAGGGTCAACGAAGCATCGTTTTTAAAGTGACAACTTTAAGAAGTGCGAGGACGTTAGTGGGTTTCATAATGTTATGTTTGGCCCGGGTGGTAAGGCAGTAATATCCTGCTCAGTGTTTCGGTAAAATTCGTGGTTTCAACCTTTGAAAGCTTTCTCGGCTTTCGGGAGTTTTTCCCCCGTTTGTCGGCCATTTTTTTCAAGCGGGCGCGGGAACCGGAAGTAAAATTACTTCACGTTGCTTACGAAGTTTGATTGGTCAGTTATCTCTTCTTCTCATTCCAAATATGGTACTTTCGAAAATGAATGATCACCAGCATCGGACAAAGCAAACATATGAGAGTTACACGTTTCAACCCCTTATCAGTTTCTGCTATCGCATAAATAAAGTCTCATTATTAGAGACCTAATTGTGTTTCCACCATGGTGTAAGAAACAACAGATATTCATATCATTGTACAAATGATAATGCAACTGTGTTTTACGATCTTGTTTCCTTTCAGATACTGCATTGATAGTTGGAGTTGTCTGCGCATGCGTGGTATTGGCGCTCGTTACTTCCTGTATAGTGTATATGAAGTGTTGGCGGAAGAGGTGATTATCATTGAGTTAATTCCTAAAAAATCTAATTTTGGTGTTAGTACCTTTTTTAGCCTGGACTGCTTACACTGCGTGAAATATGCATCAAAAATGGATATTCATATACGCGTCAGTAGGAAAAAATTGGCTATAAATGGCTATTTTTTTTTCTCTTTACCTTGTCTTGCGCTTTACGTTCGACTGTTATCTTACTCGGTTAGGTAACGCCTGCTATGTAGGCTATACCACTTTCTTGAGCAGATTATACAGGCAACTGGAGACAGCGTTTAAATTCTGGCGAATAGGATTTAGAACTTTTTGGCTTCTAAGACCTTGCCATTGGAGGTACCACAGTACGTCATCCAGGGTGTACAAGGGCTGAAAATTCAGTAAACCACGACCCATTGGCGGTTGCCAGCAGTCGCTCTTTGGAATCATTGCCCTTCGGCTGACAAGCGTTACTTTCTTGCCTTAACGCACTGGTAATACGATTCCCCGACGCTTTCTGTGCGAACAAATTCATTTCGTAGAGAATACTTTATCAGAATCAAGGCCATAAAGGGCTCGTCTACACCCTGTATAAATTAATCCAGCCGGGTCACGAAGGTTTCCCATTCAGAGAATTTATTGCTTCCTTCCAAAACATAACCAGTGTTTGTCATAGGAGATACTTAACGTACTTTTAGCAAATACTTAAATGTTCTCACTTCAGAATTATACCCAGAAGAAATGAATTTACAGCGAAATTCGTTGTATTACGCTGCGCGTATTCAGGCAAACTTCGAAGAGATTTTGGGTTTCTCTGTTCCGTCAATGATTTGAGTGAAGGCGGGGTTAATGCAAATCACAATGTAACGTGCTCACCCAGTTTGGCTGAGGATGACACTAGACTGCTCAAGAATAGCGAAGGTGATCGCGATGGTGAGTGGATAAGGAGGCAGACGTTGCTTTATTCTTGCAAGTGACAAGAATAAGAAAGGTCAGAAAAATCTGCGAAGCAGACTTTCAAAACTAGTCGATTATTACCCGATACAGGTCGATCACAAATCAACGAACCTTGAAAAACGAAACAAACAAAACGGATTGACATCCACCAATCACGAATCACGAACCAGGACCTTTTGAACTCGTGCAAGTACACATGTGTTTCCTAAGAGGCCCGCTTAGATGATTGACGGAACAGAAAAACCCAAAATTCTTTCAAATTTTGCAAAACGGACAGCGTGATACAACGAAGTCGCTGTAAAGAATGCTCACTCTGTAAAACAGTGCTTTATGCAAACTAGCACTTGTCAAAATCTCTCATTCCCATTTCAAAGGATTATTGTTGTCCTAACGTGCACGTTAGGAAGATTGATCCTTCATTCGTAATACCGCACGTCGCGAACAGCGTCCCCGCCCATGTTTTGTCGCCCTATAATTAATTATTTTTCTTTGCTTTAAGTCGCAGTTTTCAGAGTCTGAGAACAGCAGACGAAGAAAGCTTAGAACTTAAGGGATGAAATCCTCTTCACCTGGTTATTTCAAGTAGCTTGCATCTGCTAATCTAGGTATGGCATAAAGACAATTAAAAAATGCGGTGCGAAAAAATAAAGTAAAATGGTCTATTGAGTAAAGATACTTAACGGGAGACATAGTCCTCAACAAGGTAAATCCAGGTTAGGTTTACGCTAAAAAGTTCATTCAGCAGTTTGTGAAAAGTTTTAATCTGCAGATTAGCAAATATTTTGGTGAAAATGAGTCAGCCAATCTGTGAGGCAAACATGTTATTTATTATGATTATTATGAAAGACCGTTGAAGGGAAAATAAATACCTCTAGCCGGATTTTGAACACGTTACCGCCAAATAGACCTCTTCAAGCAGTTTGTTTTTACGGCCAAAAACTCTCCAAAGTAGCCAATATAAAAACTAAGAGTGTAGGTACCATTTTTTTTCTTCGTCTCCTTTCTTCCTCCTCGCTCTTTGTATTTCTCCTTGCCTTTTCGTTCGCTAGTGTGCTTTTCGAGCTTATCGGGCGAAAATAAATAGCCTGTCTTTTGTCCCTTTTCCTCTCAGATAGGTGCAAATTTTGCCACGTTCGCTTTCAAATAATCGGCTAGATATAGATATTATACTTTTGTACTCTTCTCAGCCTCTCTAAAGGTTGATTTCCACTGACAGGTTTTTGGCTACGCACGTTACCGCACTTAAATTGTAATCACGTAAATAAAATAGCGGCAAAATAAAAAGTGCTGAGCGTATACGAGTAGTTGAACGAGGTTTAACTTTTACGCTTACAATAGACCTTTCATGCATTGCCTCTATTTTATTTGCGAACGTAAATTTTACGCAACTACGCACGTAAAAATTACGCAACACTGGAAATCAACCCTATGCCTGGAAACAGGTAAATGTTTTGAAGAACGTATACGAGGAGGAAAAGAAGTGAGGAACATGGAATTATTTGAATTTGGCGTTCGTATGATATAAAGAATCGTGCAGATCTCGGAGGCTGTTATTAAGACTTTACTCGATCTGCATAATCCTTCATATTATACTCAGCCTATTCAATAATGATTAAATATTTATAAATAACCGAAACAAGGTCCTTAAAATGTTGGGTGTAGCGTCAAATGCTTTCAATGGTTGTGTCTGCAGTGCTTGTTTTCGTTCCGTTGTGCTTTTTCACACTTATGATCAACAAGGCTAAGTTCACTAGAATTGTTGTTTTATATTTTAAAAAAAGGGTTCAGACCTTATTTAATAATGTGAAGAAAAATAGGTGTATAGAGAGTATTTTAATATGTTTTATTATAAATAACATTTTACCGCTATTTTATTACGTGTGATGAGTTTATTTTGATCTAAGACTGGTGTATTAATTTGCAGCTTACGCTTATAGCTGTCGCATTTTTCCGTGGAATGTTTTATTGTTTTTCAACTTAGCTTATGTTTCAAGTTTCAAGTTTTACTGTTTTGCCTCAGTACAAAACATGAAGTACTTAGATATAAAAAGCTAATGATGAGGAAGCCCGAGGTCCCTCAGTTAATTATTTTATCGAAATATTAACAGAAGTGTAGACAAGTCAAATCATTGGCAGAGCTACTTAACAGTAAATTTATAATAGATATTTGTACATTATACCTCATTTTGACGTCTAGGTGATATATATGAGAGGTTAAGCATCACGTTTACGTCAAACAGCAAACGTGAATTTGTACCACGTGTCCTAGTTTCCCCTTTACTCGTCGGTTACTCTTCATTATTTCTACACATAAATTAGTAGTTTCACGCAATTTTTTATCCATAAGAATTGTTTTGAGCTGCTTTTACCTGCTCATTTTCTATTTTGAGAACTTCTCAACTTGAATCTGACGTTTGCTGTTTGCCGTATACGTGAAGCTTAAACTCTCCATTACTGAACAGACGCACGGCAACATGAAAACTATTTGTTAAATCTTCACAGATGAAACATTGGCCATTTTCTGTTTAGTTCAGGTTTGTTTATCGTTTTTCTCGCAGTTTTCAATTAAGTTTTTTTTATATAGGAAAAACTCCATTCTAAGATAATCGGATATGTAGATATCAAGTTATCAATTTGTTCTTCACACTGTATTTGTTTTTATGAGCTTAGATCGACCATAATTAACCTATTTATTACAGATTACATCTTTTCGCTTTTAAAAGCTATTTACAGCGTTGCATTCACTTTTGTTTGTAATCATTTTTGAAAAATATACCGGAAGATGAACAGTGAAACGTTGATCTTTTCATCTCACTAATTCCGGGTGCGTTGCGTTTGGAAAACAGTGCTCAGTAGGCGAGTCGTGTTAGGTAGCGTAGTGTCACGCAACAAGAGTTCAAAGTGATACGCGACGCTTTGACATCTCAATCAATAAACTTTTCAGATGGCTTTAATTTTCTGTGGCCCAATTTTTACCCAATTTTATTGACCATCCTAGAGTGCAAAAGAAAATCTTGAGGATCATACTGTTTGACCTGTTGTTACTTACATGTACTTTACGTAGAGGTTTAGCCCACTGCTCCCTGTGCTCCTTTGAAATAGCTAACAAACATTTCGAACTCGAGTCCTTAGCTCCGATTACTCCTAGTCTTACAGATTCTTTCAGTTTTTGTATTTTCGATTGAGGTCCCTTCCACCTGACCGCAAAGGTAAACACCCCTTTCAAGTCTTCTGAGAGCCGTTTTTAAGGCCTATAATGTGGACAAAATATATTTATTTCATGTCATAAACACTGCAAAAAAGTGAGAAAATACAGTTGAAAAGAAAGGGAATGATGAAGAGTGAAGTAAATTATGTATTATGTAGCGTGAAAGAGTATGTGGAGGTTCCGCCATCGCACTATAAACTCCCACGAAATACAGAACATTCGGCATTTTTTTTTTTTCTTATTTTTACTGGGGCCAGTCAGCGAAAATCCTTCAACACCGCTAGAAAGAACGCTTTAAAATCAGTGTTGCAAACTTAACTCCGCAAAATCATGAAATTTTTACAGTCCTTTGCATGGTGGGCTGCAAGTTCTTACCCCCTACCATGAAAACATCTGTAAAATTATGCGACTATGTGAAACTATATTCGCAAAGTGTTCTTTTCTAATCAGTATAATATGTAATCGGTACGCAGCAACACTAGTGTAAGTTGTAACCTTAGTGGCCACCTATACGTGCTATACAAGACAAAAAAAAAACAAAACCAAGGAGTCCACGGCAGTACATTGTTTGCGCTCTACGAGGCGGCGTTTCCGTTTGCAGCCAGCCCCAGTTGCGGAAGCCCCGATTTTTATAATTTCCAAGGTCCACTTACGGAAGCTACGAGTGTAGCCCATTATAATTCCGAAGGGGAGCAAGAATGAGCAGAGTCGGTTAGTGCGCGGCCTTCTGAGGCCCCGTCCACACGTATCCGGATATTTTTGAATCCGCGACTTTTTCTTTGTGGATACGGCTATCGTCCACACGTATCCGGTGTATCCGGCAGACGAATCCGCAACTTTTTGAACCCGGTCTCCAGAGTGGACATTTTTTAATCCGCTATGAATCTAGAATCGTGTGGACGCTAAATCCGGCTATTATTTTTGTTCTATTGACGTTGCAAGATCGAGTCAAGGGCCTTTTTCGCGAGAAAGTCCCGGTAACTGTTCTGGGGCCTGTTTCTCGACTTTTCGGGGCCGAAGGCAAATCTTGAAATCAAGATCAGCTGAATAGTATCACAGTTCCTTTATAGCTCACTGTCAAACCGCTCAATTCTGCTTCGTTAAGTTATAATTTCATTGTATCGTTTTCAAAATTATTGAAACTTTGATCTTGAATGCAAACATAAAACAGCTTTTCGGCCCCGAGAAGTTATCGGGACTTTCGTGAAACGGGCCCGCGGGGCCCGGAAAGCTGTTTTGCGTTTGCCGGCGGTTTGCTTCAACATCAAAGTTTCATTATTTTTCAAAATAATGCAATGAAACTGACAGTTAAAGAAGCAAAATTGACCGGTTTGTGTGCCAGGAACTGTGCTAATATTCAACAGATTTTGATTGAAAAATTATCCTTCGGCCCCGAAAAGTTTCTGAGACTTTCGAGAAACAGGCTCCAGTTCTTTACCGTGAAGGTGGTACTGAGCGTGAACCTGCAGACACAGACGTATTTCCGGTCGTCGCTTCTCAGCGACGACGACAGGAAATACATCTGTGTCCGCGGGCTATGCTGAGCGTAATGTTGTCGCTTCTTTACTTCTTGGACTTCAAGTCTTATAACGTATATGCAGTTAAACCTAGCTAAGATTACTGCACATTTCAATTATGCCAAACGGCGGCTTAACATTGTGAGGCTTCTTTCCATGTCGGACTGACGAATTGGACGCCGTTAAAAAAAGTTAAACGAGTGAACTAGTGCTGGTCGGACAAGTTCGTCAGCGAAACAGTTATTGAAGGAAATCAGCGAAAAAAGTTTCGCATGAGCCGTAGATCTTTTTTTTTTTTACAAATTAGTTGACGAACTGAGAGTGAATCCGGATATGTTTGGATGGGCAAATTCGATTTGAACACGCTACGACTGTGGAAATTTTTGAATCCCCGAAGAAAAATTTGCGGATTCAAAAATGTCCGGATACGGGTGGGCGGCACCCAAAAGATTCAAAGATATCGATTCCCAGGTGTAACTTCGTTCCTTTCCATGTAGCTTTAAGTTGAGCCTCGGGTTTGTCAAGTTAAGTCCTGAGGGGTACGAAACAAAATTTTATACGGGGAGGCTCTGCCCCGAGGTCTAACCTCTCACCCTTCTATTTTTGACAGAAAAGGCACCCCTTTCGTTACCTTTTGTTGACAAATGGTATGGTACCCCTCTCACATACTGGTTTAAAACGCTGCATCCCTTTAAGTGTGTAAATACCCCATCGATCTTAAATAAATGACTAAACCAGGAGGTTTTCTTATTCTCTCTTGGGACCGGTCATTATTTATCGCCTGGGAGGGGGGTGGGGGGCGGAGGATATGGGGCTAAACAAGGTGAAATTTAGCCGATCCCCCCTTTGAATGTTTCCTTACTGAAGTGATCCCCTCTAATAATTTTTGATGACTTTCGCGATCCCCTCCACCTCCCATGTCTTTATTTTCCAAGAAAATTTGAGCGGCCTCCCCTCTGAACCGTTACAAAGCTTTCATCAACCCCCCCTCCCCCCTTTGGGGTTCTCAGTTACGACTGATCCCCCCCTTTTATTCTCCTAAAAACCAAGTGATCCCCCCTAAAATTCTTCCCCCCCCCCCGGTGATAAATAATGACCGATCGCTTCGCTTACAAACTGCAATGACAGATTTCCCTAGCCTTTTATATACTTAAACTGGTGAAACCGTTACCCCTTTCATATAACTGAAGCCTGAAAAAGGTACCCCTATCTGGCGAAGCTTACCCGTATAGGCTGTTATAGGGCGTAACCCCTCCCTCCGGAGTTAAAGAACTGTTACAAGTTAGAACTCTTAAAAAACCTGTTAGTTTTTCGTCTACCAAGTTCTCGTTGGAAAGAGATTACTGAGATAGAGAACACGAAAACAGTAACATTGCTGACATACTTTATTTAGTTATATCAGGAGCCTATCAAATTTGATGGGCTCCTGGTTATATAAGATGTGCTTAGTACAAAAAATACTTTTTATGTACTCTAGATTTATACTTAAAAGCGATCCTCAATTTTTCCTTACACAAGACTGAAGGTAAACACTGAAAACATTGCTTGCCTTAATTCTCTTTACGATCTCCAAATTTTACGCAAAATCCGGATGCCAGGCGAATTATCACCTCAAGTAGTCTCCCACGCAGGCGTTTTTAGGAGAGCTCGTTTGAGCTCCCCTAAAAAAGCCTGCGTGGGAGACTACACCCCAAGTGGCCATTAATCAGTTTTTGGACGCTACGGTTGAATGCAAGCGAGAAAGGGAAAATAAAACAACAGGTTTCATCATTAATTCAGTCAGCGTACAAAGCTAAGCGTCAAAAAGAAGTTAAGAACACTACACAAGTGCAAGAAGCACTGGCCTGTGCTTGTGCTAGCTTTTCTCTTCTCTATTCCCGCGAACTTCTCTAATTTAACAACGAAACTATAAACTAAAAAAAGTTATCCTTTGAGTTTTCTTTTTCTTCGCTTAACGTACATGAAACACAGGCTTTCTGAGCTCTTTATAGGAAAAACTCCGACGCGAACATTAATTTTAAAAACTTTGAAGGAACCAATTAAAGTTAAATATAGTGGTATCGCAGAAGGTGTTTTGTTTCAAAAACATTTACGTAAATTGGCTACAAAAAAAATGCAACAATAAAGTAAACAAAAAGATGTTGCCTGAGAAATTAAACAGAAACAGCCTCTTACAACAGCACATGCCTCTTACTTGCGACTACCAAAAGAGAAAAATTGGCGGGGGGTGGTTAGAAATACAAAAAGATAAACTCAAGGCAAGTTACCTTTGACAGACTTATGAATTTGACAACATGAGTGGCTAGCATGATTTTGTTTAGCGCCAATTAAAGACTAGCCTGCGCGATTATACAAAAACATTGCTAACTCATAGAAACAAATCAGTACTATCAGGAAAGCAACATTTTTGTCCAGCAAGGAGAGGCATACGGGCTTAAACTGGCGTATTTCCCAGTGGAGGCCATGTTTTGTACAACCAGTTTAGTGACTTCCCATAATCCTATGTAGTTGTGGACTCTGAAAAGGTAGTCTCCTGGCTGCATATAAGGATCACTAGAACCGGCAACCTTTACCATCTCGTCTATGCCTGCCCAGTTGTATGATCCTACAGCAACCACGTATATCTCAACTCCCATATTTTTCAGGTTGTTGGCTTTGGGTATGGTCAGTTGCTTCTGGATAGTTGATTGGCCATTAGTGAAAAGTAAAACCTTTTTTCTCGAGGAAACGCGGCCACCTAGAACGAGTAAAATATGCGATTTATTAGAGAAGCCGTCAAGGGAGCACCGGAGCTTGTGAGTCCTGGGCTTATAGATCTTCATAAGAGATTTTTAGGGGGCATATATCCGAGGGGGCTTTTAAATGGACTTAGAAAAAGCGCTTCGAAACAAATCTATAGCAGTGCTGATCAAAATACGTTTTTCATTTACGGGTTTTATTGCGCAGCGGGGACTGGGGCGAGATACAAAATAACGCCCATCGTGTTCCAAGTATGCACTCGAGATCAAGCTTGTTTTCGGTTGTTTTTATGTGTTTGATGTCGCCAACACAGAAGTTCAAACTTGAAAAGAGTACATTAAATACCAAGGAATGAGGTAAGTCAAGATTTGATGAGATTTTGGAGTTATGAATCTTTATTTTGGACTATTTTGTAGCGCCAGCGTTCTGTTTAATTCCAGCAGTGAGCTAGGGTTCGATTTTTTTGCTTTTGCTATTGAAGAAAAGACTGTTGATTCCTATTCTTCATATTTTCGCCTGTTTGGTTTCTATACACAGCAAAATGTGATCTGAATTCGGCAGCAAACTTCGTGTTTACATCAAAGGCTGGCCTCCCTCGCGTGGTTCTCGGCTGGTGCTACGGTGGGTTTTATTTGTTCCAGAAATATTCGTCTCTCCAGTCTTGGAGTTTGCACAGCATATGTACAGTAGCGATCCCAGGCCAGATACTGGCTCGTTAATGCAGTTGGAGAGCCGTAGAGCTGTCCCAAATAGGCTTCACAGCCCCCATAATCCAAAGCCTCAGCCAGGACATTTTAAAAATTCCACAACTCGACGGCCGCGAAGTGAAAAACCGCTACAGACTTCGGGATCACGCACATTTCTTTCATTTTCTTGTTTTTTCGATAGCAAACCAGGAAGCTGACAGCCGATCTGCGGCTTTATTATTGCGAATAAAAGCTTTAGCTTTGCAAGAGCGGCCCTTGTTTGTTCTTTTCGCGCTAGTGGGAAGAACGGCCCCTGACCGCCGCCATCTTGGATGTCGCAATGCTATGCGCAGTAGAGGGTGCGCATTGCAAAGCAAGGTAATTACCTTAAACATAGCTTCCAATATCAGCGTCTCTCACTTTTTACAAAACAAACAACTAAGATAATATGCGCACTCTGATTAGACGAAAAGTGTGTTTGCACGAGAGTACGTAAACACATTGTGGCTTCACCATGTTTTGCTGAGCAAGCTCTGATCACTTGACCACGATTTTGAAAAACGTTTTGAGCAATTCCAGATAAGATTGGTCCTGGAACGTGGCCAAAAGCGTGAAAACCAAAAGAAAATCTCTAAAAAAATGTTTTCAATTATAGTTTTTATCGTACGTATCCAAATGGAAACCTACCGATGCCAATGAGAAAATTTGGTTATGACGGCAGCATACGCCCGTCTCCCCGTACACTCTCTGGGGGTAGGGGTAAAAAAGCTCAGTAGAGTAGGGAAGGGAGTCCCAGACATATACTTTGCGTTTCGATTTGGCTTAAAGTATAAAATATATGTCTAAGGCTTTTATTTTTGCTTGGTCACACTCCCTCACCTACTCTCCCTCGCCCCCGCTTGGTCAAAATTTTGACAAGTGAATTCATGTTTGAAAATCTAGCAATTTGTTTGCCAACAGATTACTTGCCGACAACTGAAACCGTTTTTTCATTTCAGTTAAGTTTTGAAATTATTGTGTTCCTGTACTGCCGCCACAAAAACAAATACAACTTCTATGGAGGCTCTTTTTCTGTTTTTCAAAACTGAATTGTTTACTTGGTTTTTCGTCGCGGAAAGTGTCGCAAATGGATTCATCGATGCAGCGTTTGTGACAGCTCATGCCAGGCTCTACGGCGGTCTACAGGAAGTTAAAAATTCAAAGTTTTAACTATTCGTGTTTTTCCACTGCCACCACAAAATGAAATACAGTTGCTACCAAGTATCTTGCCTTCTATCAAGTATTTTTTCAGCAGGAGAGGGTGGCTTTGGGCAAATGATCTATCGGTCCCCAGAAGGTCACCTTAGGAATCCCGGGATGGAATTTTTTGGTATAGTGTCCAGGCCTCATTTTCCTGGCCGCGCGTTGAACCGGCCCGGTTGCTTCGGCGACCATATTCTCGGTCTATTTGGATTATATCCTTCGAGTTTGTCAAAGTGTGTGGGATTGGTTTCTCTATCTGGGAAAGCTTCATTGGTTTCTATATCTGCTGCTATATCCCATTTCTACGATCCTGGCATGTTTATTTTCATGTTTTTATTTATAAACATAAACTGTGAACTGGTCGCAGCCAAAGAGTTTCGTGACTGACAATCAACCAGTTTTTGTTAAACATTAAATTTACTGGGCTATTGGCACAGTGGAAGAAAGAGCCAATGTTATACAAACATTACTAGAAATACGTTTATCACAAAAACCTCGTGGAGTTGTAATGGGCCAGCAGTAAGAATAAAGGAAAACAAGCCAAGGGGAAAAATATGACATCTCCAACAGCTCTTCGTCACTGGATTTGTCAAAAACACTCTCACTACGGTGTAACATAAGCAGAATCACATTCACACTCCTCATTTTAGAGTTATTGTCAAAGTGGTTCTCCTCAATTAAGGGCTTGCCTCAAATTCAGAGGAGGCAACGATGACAGAAATACAATTTATTCATCTCCTGCGGAGGTCATTTCCGACACCATTTTGTTTATCCTTTGCGCGGCGCTCTCGCAAAGAAATGCACGCGCGTGTCATACGAGATGGCTCAATTTGTGCTAAAAATAGCACATTTGGCTATTTCGATGGAACCAACCCCATTACTGGAAAAGGTATCCAGTTTACGGTAGCTTTTAAATCAGTTAATTATTTCTTTGCATAGGTTGAAGCTGTATTCGTTTTTCGATTTTAGGTAACTAAAAGTATATAAAAGGACGCTTCGCTTTTAGCCTAATATAAGCTCCCGTAGAGGCAACGTTTTTCAGATTCCCTCCAATGTTAAAAAAGCAATTCGATATATGTGAGTGAGTTTTGTTTTTGCAACCATAAAAGTGAGAAAATTCTCTGTTTTATCTACGACGTTACTTCCAGTCAACAAATTTGAATGATAACGTTATCCGCCTGCAAAACAATTCATAAAACAGTTAAAACCAAAAGAGCAACTGTATTGAACTTGGCCGGGTTGGCCAATTTGAGCAATTCCTCTATCTCAGACCAAAAGCATATACCTGGGTAATTTCAGGACCAATGGTTTGTAATATGTGACAATGTCCAGTTTCACAGTCAGGTAATGCGCCGGTTAGCGTCAAAAGTAAAATATGTAGGTAAGTTTGCATTTCTCCCGAAAGAGCAATTTTGACTGTTCTGTTCTCTCTCATACTGAACTTGTTTATATCATAATTGAACATCCATTTTTTCACTAGACTAGCCAATAATAATAATAATAGTAATAATAATAATAATAATAATAACTAGAATAATAGTAATAATGCTTAAAGTACTTCCAATTGGACAGTTCCATTAATGTTTTTGAGTGAGATTTGGTCTCCGATTATATTCTTCCCGTTTAATTATTGCTTGCTTTATGTTGTTGATCTCACCTGCTGAAAAATCCTGGAACAGTGTCTTGGCCATTTCCAGTCCTGCTTGAGTGTTGCTCCCGCCACCGGGATAAGAAATCATCATTAACTGTTGTCGAGCTGCAGAGTATGGTAGAAACTTAAAGTTGACGCTGGCTGAGTTTGAGAAGGTAACTGCCGCAAACTTTTCGTCAAACCCCGGCTTTTTAGATGCTGCCAGTATCAAGTTCATCATCGCTGCTCGTCCTCCTTCAAATTCGCATCTACCAATTGATGAGGAGCCATCCATGACGATCACAACATCAGAAAGATAAAGAGACGCGGCCCTCTTGCGGCGTGTATTTGTCGGATTAATGCCCAAAAATTTAGTCATTAACTGAGTTGCAGTGACTTCGGTGGTGGGGACTGTCTGAAATCCTGCAAATGTAATTAAAAATCAAAGCCAAACCATCCACCGTAGCTGCATTCAGTTGCAGCTCTTATATTTTAAATGAACTTGAAAAGCCTAAGTTATCACTAATTATCTCGAAGACAGGGTGGCCGAATCATTGAACAATTCCTGCATACAAAGAGGCCTTTAAATTCTAAAGGCATGGTCTGTCCCATGCTCGTCAGACACGCGATGGGATAGGAGTCCCAATCGATATGAGCGAGGTTAAAACTCAGTAATTCCGAGTTATTCAATACTTTGGCCGTGCCATAAATATAAATCGCATCTAAATAAGGCGATACCGTAAACTACCGATTATAAGCCCTGGGCTTATCTATTTTCGAAAGGGTCTTTAGGAGAAAAATGTCATTAAAAAAAGGATTCATTTCAATACATTTGAAGCGGGGCTGTATACAGTAGAGCAAATGATCCCCAACCGCAAATGATCCCGAGACCGCAGATGATCCCCAAAATTCCCCAAACTCGCACATGGTGTGCCTGCTCTCAGGCTATTGTCGTTATTGGTTGGTTGCACTTTGGAAAGTGAATAATATAGTGCAACAAGAATAAAATAAGGCTTTATATAAATGGTCATGAATTTCATATGAAGTAATTAATGTACAGGGAAATCACTTCACACAAGCACAGCCTGTCGAGTTACTGACAGAAAATGGCTCGTGGTTCAATTTTAAGTCAAATAGTATAGTATAAACTAAGGATCTAAAATACAGCTGTCTGCTAATTTGTACAACAGTCACAAACATTTAACGGCTGGACCGGAAAAAAAACGACTCACTGCGATAATAAGGGTCGTATGGGTCATCAGGCAAATTTGCCACTGTTGGTCTGTAAACCGCACCCCTTGCCGAGCTCTGCCTGCTGTAAAGGAAAACAAGCAGGCACGCCAAGGCGGAAATTCGAAAAGCGATAAATCCTGACATCTCTGAACTTAGCTGCCTTAAGCTTGCAACGCACAACTGATGAATTTGAGGATGCTCTACTGCTTTTATTGAGAAGGTAACCGGGTGGGCGTTCGATGATACTTCAGCTGATCACGTAACGGAACGTGTTTTAGCTCATAAGGAAACTAACTTGTTATGTTTAGAGCGTTTCCTTTACTACTACTTCTAGTTCTTATCATTGTCATTTTAATTTATTCTAGTCATTCTTCTTTTTCGTAACTGCTTCAAATCCAAAAAAAGAACTTTTTCTAACCAGAACCATCGCTGTTTTCTCGCAGACAGGCAGCAGGAGGTTTTTGATGACTCCATTTGTTTTTTTTAAATAGCTTCGCTAAGTTCGGTTCACTGGGCCAAACTAGAAGAAAGCTATAAACAATGACACAATGACGTCATGTTCTGTTCAATTCTTTAACCACTTCAAATGTCTTAAAATAAATGCAATATCTTTACCTCGCTCTATGCTTTTTATTTGTTACCTGTGAGCACGTAAAACTTTCGGAACGACATGTACGAGGTCCAAGATCATTTCCGTGTGTCTCATTTAACGCAGCTTTCTATTAATTCTCGCTTTTTTAGTTTCAGGGGCACCCAGCGGCGGTTTCCTCCTAAATATATTGAAAACACTTTTTAGGCTATCCAGAGAAAATTCTAGGCAATAATTGCTTCTCCGAACGGCAGATATTTTACAGAAAACAGTCGTTGGGTGCCCCTGTAGTTTCCTTATGTCCAGTGACCTTTTGCTAAAAACTGCAAATAGGTACGTGAGGAACCTGCAGATCCCCTCAGCGCTGACCTATAATACGTACAAATCAACCCTACATTGGGTTTATTTTTATCTAAGCTGTCAGTTTTGGACTGTTAGTATAATGATACAATAATGCATGGATCTCTTGAAAAGGCTGACTGAGATAGGTTTATTAAGCATATTAGCCTTGAAAAGAGCTGAAAAGGAGACAAGAATTGAGTTAAAGAAGGATTTATTATTATATGCATATATGAAGAAGACATGGTTGGCAAGCCTTGTTCATGCAACAAAAGTATGGGACAATCCCGAATATTCTAGCGTTTTTCCGCTGATATGCTGTTTCAGTTACGTGACTTGGTGTTTACAATATTGGAGGAAACAATACTCAAATGTTTCCTAGCTATTCATATCTTTGGCCGGTGTTATATCTTCGGTTTATATTCAAAATGTTTGAACAAAACGATTTGGGAGCGTTTTTTTTTTTTGGAAGGAAGCCATGTACACTGTGCTTATATACGAGCGTTTAAAAAATGAATAGTGGTGTGTCAAAAGGAAAAGGACAAAAGAATACCATCGTGACACTGTCGACCTGATGCGGTACGTTTGCAGTAGGCTTTTTATGTCAATTAGTTTTAGTCCAAAGCCTAAGCTGAAGCAGCGGAGTTGCAGTCAAAATAATCCCTCGAAATCAGCTCCTCTACTCATGAAGGCTCTCTCTTCTGTGTCTTTTGTGCTTTCGTGTTGCTCCTCACTTGGATATGTATCAAAAGGGACTTTAAGATCCAACGACGCAGACAACAACGAGAACGTCAAAAAACAATAGGTTTAATTAGCAAAACAACAACTTCGCACGTGCATCACACTTTTTTGGACATTTCTTTCCGGTTTTTGCGCGACTACGACGTGAAAATGCCTATTTTCGCGTTTTATGGAGAACGTAAACAAGCAACGACGAAATTTTATTTCTCTTTCTGAGCTTAAATATGATCCCTTGAAATTCAACTCCAAGAGGGTTCGCCTACAATTGACAAATTATTAAAGTGGGTAATAATCGCTAATAAAGACTGAAAGAACGCAAATTCACTTAAGCGACGTTCTTCTCGCCGTCGCGTCGTTGGATCTCATATATAATGTTTTTATTAACAGACCGGTGATCTTTTTAAAGCACTTATGGAACTAATCCATTTCAAGGGCACACACGTGCGTGCTCTCAGTTTCATTTATTGCATTGTTCTTTTTTTGCCATTTCATCTTGAGAGACAATCTCTCTCTTACGAGTGAGCGAAACTGAGACTAATTGGAAGTTGGTTACCGGTCAGGGGGCACTCCCTTATTTGGCTTCAGAACGGGTATGCGTCACTGAACAAGGTATGGTTTTCAAGGTCTTGAGTCTTAAACAGGGTATACAATCATTATTTAGCTTCTTGAACAGGCCTAGGGTGTCTTTTTGGGCCGGAGGTTGGCAATTTGTGGTACCAACATTTTTTTGTGGAAAAAATTCTAATTTCAGAACGAAATGAATAAAATGAGTTATCTCGTCTTAAACAGAGAAGGCCTCGGCGGCCTACCTTTAGGGACCCAATCTTCTCATGAGTGCCCCCGCGGGGTCATGATCAGCGGTTAGCGGTGATCATGATATCGGAACCCAATAAGCTGTTTCTGTATTCTTTATCACATGTTTGTAGTCTGAAAGATCAATCAGTAGTACAGATTAAAAGGCGCTATCCTTTTTTCAGAGCAGTTACTGTGAAAGGAGCCCGTTTATGTCCAACACCTGGCAAAAGAGGATTTGCGAAGGCTTTCCGTATTTTCTATCCACACTCATCGTTTACGAGCTGTAATAATTTTAACAGTAGTAATTTTAACGAAAATTAGCAGCCATGAACACTGTATAGTGTACTTTCCATCGCATGAACAGCATACCCAACGCAAAAACAATAAGAGACGAGTTAACTGGCCGAAAAAGACTCCTTTGGTACATACACTGTTGATTAATTACGTGTTGATTGTACCGTTAACGAAACTGTCGTTAAGTTTCCATGAAATATGCCATACGATAATTATCGCCTGTAGCGGCATGCATGAGACACACAAATTTAAAGAAAGAAAAGAAAAAAAGAACTATTTTACAAACAGTACCAGCTGTCGCAAAATAAAAACTATAGTATGTATTAAGCTAATTTAATTAAAATATGATTTACACAGAGAATATAAATTTAGTTGTGTTCCTGAGCTAGTTAAATTTAAGTTGATGCATGATTTCAGTGATTTTTTTTGTAATTTATTTACCCACGAAGCACCTAAGAGCTTAAGAGCTCGTTTTTCAGTGTCCGTGCGTTCCAGATCGAATTGGAATTTGGAAGTGTTGGTTTTTGGGGAGAGGAGGAAACCGGAGTACCCGGAGAAAAACCTCTCGGAGCAAAGGAGAGATCAAACAACAAACTCAACCCACATATCGACACCGGGGTTTGAACCCGGGCCACATTGGTGGGAGGCGAGCGCTCTCACCACCGCGCCACCCTTGCTCCCCAAGAGCATCAGATTTAGATAAAATTTCAAAGAGCTTATTCCTTATCATTTTGCGAAAGGTAGATTTTGGTAAGTTTCGCATATCTGAGGGTAAAGAATTCCAGATTTTTGGTCCAACCCTTAGAAAAGAACTGCGCATTTTTTCAAGCCTTGAGTGTTCGGTATAGAAATCATCATTGAGAGAAGATCGGGTAGGATATGAGTGCACCTCAGAAATCCTAGTAAAGGCTCTCTTGATATTTTCAGGTGCAGAATTGTTAGCAACGTCCCACATGATACTACAAAGACAATCAAGGTAAATAAAAGATAGGGGAAAGACTTTCGAATTTAAGTGATAAATTGCAGTATCGAATGTTTGATATTACATCTCAAACAAAAAATCTATATTACAAAACCTCAATTAAAATCCTATTTACAATCAACCTGCTGTTACAAAAAATCTAATTAATTCATCAAAACACTATCTACAATTCCATCCGTTACAAAAGAAACCCCTCGGCCTTCATTAGAGAACAAAAACAATCCTATATATAATAAGTGAAGAAAGAAACTATTCATTTACAAATTCTAAAAAATAGAAGTAACTTAACCTTACAAAAAGAAGAGGAAATAGATATAATTAATAATGAAAGTTCAAAATTCTATAAAATAAAGAATTCTATTATGCAGAGATATCAAGATCATACAATCGAATTATACTAACGACGGCTAAACCAGTGTCCATAAAAAGCCCTAAGTATAAAAGCATATAGACACGTATTTCAGATATCCGCACTAGCGACATTTATTTTACAGTCTAATGATTGCTCTATCTTGCTACGAAACGGCGTTTGCGAACCTCTGACGCATGCATGTACCAATCTTAAGAGTTCAAACGAGATCTGTGTCCTGAGCCAAGTGATTACATGATAAGGCTCGGTGTCTTTCTGAGCTATCTTGTCTGCGAGATGCTTTAAGAACCGCTGACACTCGTTTCCCATTCCGCCATTGGTTCCAAACACTAAAGGCGTAAACGAACCCATTTCTACCTCTAACACCCGCTGCTGGTTCTTGCGCTTCTTCTCTTCTTCTTGCTCTTTGAACACTTCCGATGTTGGCTTGCTCTGGTAACACTTGGAGTTGACGTGCGTAACTCTAACATCAAAAAATGCCGTAACTCCTCTTGCCCAGAAACCTCCCGCTTTGATGTCCAACCTTGCCTCAGAACTTGTAACAGCGCTCCTCAAATGAAATCGCTCGTTGTCCAGGGGTTGAAGTCGTGGTTCGATTTCGACATTATTGCAGATCTTGTCGATGAATGTCGTTAACAAGTTCGGTACACCGTCATGTCTCTGCGCTACAAACCCCCCCTTTTTACAAGAGAGGGCGTGACTAACGGTGAATTTATCCCCACATATGCAATGACTTGGTAAATCGACTAAGGGCAAGTCATAACGCAAGCGTAGCGAGTCTCTGAACTCTTGCTTGTTGAGGGCTAAACCTTTGTCTGCGAGAGGCATCGCATTCAGCCAAGAACTTGCGCCCTTGTCCCTCGATTGATTAACCAGACGCAGCAGGCCTGGGGAGAGGCTTGAATCAATGCTATCCATTTTCTCTTTGGCACTTGCTCTCTTAAGTGATTGTTGATGCCTCTTTGGCTCCTCCGTAGATCTTTCTCCTGACACCATGATGGAACTCTGTGAAGTAATAGAATCTACGTGCGCGGTGGTTATTAGTCTCGAGGCAGCAAACTGCTGCGGTGCCTCGGATTTCAGATCAGGAATGCCTAGACCCCCTTGACCCGTTGCTAAGGTAGCAAGTCTGCGCACCTCGTTAGGGAGAGGCTCTGATTGACCGAACAAAGTTGGGAGTAGTAAATCTTCAATCACTTCCTGGATTGGATCGACATAAACTTCAAACGATTCAATCGTGCGCATGAAGTAGGTGAACTTCGACTTGTAGCCTTTTGTGAAAGCAATATACGCCGCATGGGGCTGGCTCTTCGCTATTTCAGAGAGACGTTCGATTTCCTCTTTCCATGCACGAACCTTCTCCTCACAATACTGATCTTTGTATTCTTGCGACGCAATAACTGCTCCCAGATGGCGCTGACCTTCAGTCGTTATGTTGACTTCCTCTCCAAACACCCTCTTTGCTTCCTCCGCGAGTTCCCTAGACTTCACAATAAGCCAGCTCTTTGTCCCATTCACAAGGTAACCAAACTTTTGACCTTCCTTACTCAATTGCCTGTACCAGTTGTATAACTGCATTATACTCCCTCCTCCAGCTGAGTCGTCTGCAAGCCACACCTGTTTAACCAATGGGCAATGATCCCTCAAATTCTGTAGCATTATGGATGTATTAAGTGCGTACCACGGCATCGCTAGCGGATCTCCTTGTGTGGTGCCTTCTCGAGAAAGTATTTCACCTCCCCCACAAATAAACAGTCTAGATGGGCTTCTATATGTGTTAATAACATAGAGCGCCATTTCTTTGCACATGATCTGGATATTGTGTAAGGCCGCTGACCTATTCATTTGGTTAAAAGAGTTACTAGCATCAATTAGCAATATTCCATCTGTTCCTTTTTCAACAAACACTTGACTCATTGCATGGATCGCAGCCTCCGCTCCTGCATTATGACCAGCGCAAACTTGTAGGGGACCCGCCGCTTCTTTTATTTCCTCCTTTAAGAAACCGCTGACCGTTTTCCCCACTATTCTCCTTAGTACCTCTCCAACACCAATTGGTCTGATTCCCGGGTTCTTATCAAGCGGGATAAGCCTGCAGGACGTAAAGGCTTCAAGTAAGGATGGGTGGTACGATTTCCTTAGCAGATTTCTTGTGAACACGGCTAGCTCTTCTCTCAATATTTTGCCCTCGGTCTTGAAATTCTTAGAGCACAGGATTCTCTTATACAGCTCTGCGTCCATTCCAGATGGTCCGGCTGAGCCCTTGGTTTTACTTGCCGAGTTGTAGATCGATTCTTCGTCTCTGAGGTCATAAACATTTGGCGGAATATAATCAATTGGGCCATGTAACAAAATGATCCTAGAAGGGGAATTTAAGGATGCAAAATGAATAGTTTTTCATCTGATTCCCAGGCACTCAAGATACATTTATTTATTTTGTATTTACTTTTATCATGAATTATTAATGACTTTGAAAACAAAATTTGACGAAAGTTATTTTAAGTGACTTGACAGGATACGGTTCTTGTTTCATTTGGCGCCGTGCGTTGTTGACTTTAACCTTTAGTAAGTTCGTAACTAACTTGAGTGAAACTGTAAAACTGGAGAAAAGGTTTTTGACTATCGCATAAATAGAGTCTCATTATTAGAGACCTAATTACGTTTCCACCATGGTGTAAGAAACAACAGATATTCATATCATTGTACAAATGATAATGCAACTGTGTTTTACGATCTTGTTTCCTTTCAGATACTGCATTGATAGTTGGAGTTGTCTGCACATGCGTGGTATTGGTGCTTGTTACTTCCTGTGTAGTGTATAGGAAGTTTTGGAGGAAGAGGTGATTATCATTCAGTTAATTGCTAAAAAATCTAAGTTTGGTGTTGTTACCTTTTCTAGCCTGGACGGCTTACTCTGAGTGAAATATGCATTAAAAGTGGATATTCATATACGCTTCAGTAGGAAAAAATTGGCTAAAAATGGCTGTTTTTTCTCTCTACCTTGTCTTGCGCTTTGCGATCGACTGCTATCTTACTCGGTTAGGTAACGCCTGTTATGTAGGCTATACCACTTTCTTGAGCAGATTATGCAGGCAACCGGAGACGGCGCTTAAATTCTGGCGAATAGGATTTAGAACTTTTTGGCCTGTAAGACCTTGCCATTGCAGATACCACAGTACATCACCCAGGGTGTACAAGGGCTGAAAATTCAGTTAACCACGACCCATTAGCAGTTGCCAGCAATTGCTCTTTGGAATCATTGCCCTTCGGCTGACAAGCGTTACTTTCTAACCTTAACGCACTGGTAATACGATTCCTTTACGCTTTCTGTGCGAACAAATTCAATTCGTACAGAATACTTTATCAGAATCAAGGCCATAAAGGGCCCGTCTGCGCCCTGTACAAATTAATCCGGCCGGGTCACGAAGGTTTCCCCTTCAGAGAATTTATTGCTTCTTTCCAAAACATAAACAGTGCCTGTCACAGGAAATACTTAAAGTACTTTTAGCAAATACTTAAATGTTCTCACTTCAGAATTATACCGAGAAGAAATGAATTTACATTGAAATTCGTTGTATCGCGCTGTGCGTATTGCAAACTTTGAAGAGATTTTGGGTTTTTCTTTTCCGTCAATCATTTGAGTGAAGGCGGGGTTAATGCAAATCACAATGTAACGTGCTCGCCTAGCTCGGCTGAAGATAACACTAGACTGCACTCGAATAGCGAAAGGGATTGCGATGATGAGTGCATTTTTTGTCGAAGGAAGGAGGAAGACGTTGCTTTATTCTTGCAAGTGCCAAGAATAAGAAAGATCAGAAAAATCTGCGAAGCAGGCTTTTAAAACTGGTCGATTATTGCCTGATACAGGACTATCAAAAAGCAACGAAACTTGAAAAACGAAACAAACAAAACGGCTCGAAATTCACCAATCACGAATCACAAACCAGGACCTTTTGAACTCGTGCAAGTACCCATGTGTTTCCTAAGAGGTCCGCTTAGATGATTGACGGAACAGAAAAACCCAAAATTCTTTCGAATTTTGCAAAACGCACAGCGCGATACAACGAAGTCGCTTTAAAGAATGCTCACTCTGTAAAACAGTGCTTTTTGCAGACTAGTACCTGTCAAAATCTCTCATTCCCATTTCAAAGGATTATTGTCATCAACGTGCACGTTAGGAAGATTGATCCCTCATTTGTAATAGTCCACACGGCGTGAACAGCGTCCCCACCCACGTTTTGTCGCCCTATAATTAATTATTTTACTTTGCTTTAAGTGGCAGTTTTCAGAGTGTGAGAATAGCAGACGAAGAAAGCTTGGAACTTAAGGGATGAAATCCTCTTCACCTGGTTATTTCAAGTAGCTTGGATCTGCTAATCTAGGCATGGCATATAGACAATCAAAAAGAATGTGGTGCGAAAAATAGATTTACTTTAATAGTAGACCAATTTACTTCGGGTCGTTTTTTTCCTCTTCAAATTAAGAGCAACGACTCGGAAAAGTTATCC
>OZ037777.1:14800676-15033176 GCA_964035525.1 Porites cylindrica
TTACATCTTTTCGCTTTTAAAAGCTATTTACAGCGTTGCATTCACTTTTGTTTGTCACCATTTTTGAAAAATATACCAGAAGTTGAACAGTGAAACTTTGATCTTTTCATCTCGGGTGCGTTGTGTTTGGAAAACAGTACTCAGTAGGCGAGTCGTGTTAGCTAACCTAGTGTCACGCAGTTAAAGTGATACGCGACACTTTGACATCTCAATCAATAAACTTTTCAGATGGCTGTAATTTTCTGTAGCCCAATTTTTACCCAATTTTATTGACCATCCTAGAGTGCAAAAGAATATCCTGAGGATCATACTGTTTGAACTGTTGTTACTTACAAGTTCTTTACTTAGAGGTTTAGCCCACTGCTATCTGTTCTCGTTTTTTTAAACAAGCCAACAAACATGTGGAACGCAATTTCTTAAGTTCCGATTACTCCTAGTCTTGTCAGGTTCCTTCAGTTTTTGTATTTTCGATTGAGATCCCTTCCACCTTACCGCCGAGGTAAACACCCCTCCCAAGTCTTCTATAGGGCCGTTTTTAAGGCCTATAATGTGGACAAAACATATTTATTTAATGTCATAAACACTGCAAAAAGGTGAAAAAATACAGCTAAAAATAATTAAGGGAATGAGGAAGAGTGACGTAAATTATGCACTTAGCGTGAAAGAGCATGTGGGGCTTCCGCAATCGCACTATAAACTTCCCCGAAATAAAGAACATTCGGTAGTTTTTTTCTTATTTTACCTGGGACCAGTCAGCAAAAATCGTTCAACACAGCTAGAAAGAGGGGGGCGTAAGGGTTTGCGGTGATGCGGTTTTGCGTTATTTTTGGTGCGGTTTTGCGGTAATTTTTATTTTAACTCGCGGTATTGCGGTTTCAAAACACTAAGCGGTTTGCGGTTACTACAACATTTAAGTCGCGGTTTTCGGTGAAAAAAAGTGTCTGCGGTGATAACACTCTTTAGAACGGTCGGCATCCCGTTGTTTTGCAAGCGCGAGCCAAGTGTTTTGTTTTACAACGCATTAGGGTTCATTATATCAGCTTACAATTTAACTCTGTGGTTTGCAGTTACGGCCTTTTCCAGTTAATACTTAATATGATTAACCGTTTTGGCCAGTGATGCGTAAAAAAATTAGCTGCCGGATGTTAGCTCGTACAGCCGTTCAGCGTCGTGTTCTCGTTGCTTTGATTCAATGCGCGACGATGGCATTTGAGGTCGTCGAGGTCGCAACTGAAAGCGAAGAGGACGTAAAAATTAATTGCGTGGCAATCTTCTATGAAGAAGGAAAGGAAGGGGAGAATTTCAGAAGAGCTGTACGTTTTAACAATCGTCTTCTCCACTGAACGTGAACTCTTTACGAGACAAGGTCACATTTCCAGAAGAAACATTTATTCCGCGTTCCACAACTAGCACAGGGTCGTCCAAAGTAATCAGTCACCCAATGTAAGACGTACAGGATCAGTGACAGTTTTTCAAAGTCAAGGGAGATATCAATACTCGTTCAAGTACATGACCAGCATACTTGGCATTTGGTTAATACTTAATAGAGTATAATAGTGTAGTACAATATATCGTCAGCGTTATGATGGTATGTTTAATACTAACGCACAATGTTATTGCGTTCGAGGTACGAGAACGCAACTCCTAATTTGTGTTGGGTGTTGTGTGCATTATCGGGTGTCTTGTGCAATTAATAAGGGAGGTTTTTTTGAGATTGCATTTTCGTCGTCGTCGTCGACACACATTTGCCTCGCTTTGAGGAGCTTGCTTAAGTTTTGCCTCACTTTGACGCGCTAATCCATGTGGTGATTCTTGTGTCCTCGGCGTTCATCTTTCAAAGGTTTGCTAAGGTCTGATATTCTGTCTTCGTAAGGCGTTCATCTTTTAAAAAGTTTGCTGAATCTTCGTAAAGCGTACATCGATATGTGTTTGCTGAATCGTCTAAAGCGTTCGTCTTTCAGAAGTTTGCTGTTAAATTTTACTTTGCCCCTTCATTGTCTTTGGAAAATGTCTGCGACTCCTGGTGCATGCATCAAACCGTGTTAAGTTCGGCGGCCGTTATGCCACAAAGTAAATTTACCGAGTTGTGTAGCTTGGCGGTCGTTGTGTCAAAAAGTAAATCTACCGAGTTGTGTGGCTCGGCAGCCCTTGTGCCACAAAGTAAATCTACCGAGATGTGAAGCTCGGCAGCGCCATTTGATCATGACTTGTGATATTTTCGGCACCGGACAAACGAACACTTTAACTCTATGTTATTTATTAGGAAAAACTTATAAACCAGCCCACAGTAGCGCCACTCTCGAGTCACTGAAATCAACACGCTGGACCAAATTACTGGAAAAGTTATTGACGTGAGCCGCACACTCGTACCATTGAAGGCTTTGACAGGGTTAATGCGAAGTTTGAATTCAGATGTGAAAGCTTTTAAAACAGTAAATTCAATGTAATTCATTTTGTCAACAAGTTGATGATTGGATGCTCATAAAAACAACAGAGAAAATTATCCGAAGAAATGTTTTTGAAGAAAGAAAAAGAATCCCGGGTTAAGCACTAATCGACCTTTGAGCAACTGCGCCCTGTAACTCGCGCCAGTGAAACAAAATGTTCCATTTACGACGCACTCTGGCCAATGTCTCCTCCGATTTAAAGCACTTGACACCGAACCATACGATATCTTTTGAAAACCTTCTTATGATACACAGTTTAAATAGAGGTTTCGCTGTACGCAACCCTAATACGTTCAAAATATGCCATAATCATATTTATCGATATCGCAACCACCCTTTCGCCTCAACTGCTATTTGTATGCCTAACAAACATATCGAACGCACTCTCCTAAGCTCCGATTACTCCTAGTCAGAATATATCACAAGTCTTGCTGACGTCAGCTTTCATATTGTGCGCGGTTTCGGTATTCGGGAAAAAATCCGATGCGGTTTGCGGTTTTTTGGCGTATTTCTGTGCGGTTTTGCGGTTTTCGGACCCCCCTTACGCCCCCCTCTAGAAAGAACGCTTTAAAATCAGTGTTGCAAACTTAACTCCACAGAATCGTGAAATTTTTACAGTCCTTTGCATGGTGGGCTGCAAGTTCTTACCCCCTACCATGGAAACATCTGTAAAATTATGGGGCTATGTGAAACTATACTCGCAGGGTGTTCTTTTCTAATCAGAAGAATTTGTAATCGGTACGCAGCAACACTAGTGTAAGTTGTAAAATTAGTGGTCACATCTACGTACTATATAAGACCAAAAAAAAAAACAAACAAACAAAGAGTCCACGGCAGCACATTGTTTGCGCTGTACGAGACGGCGTTTCCGTTTGCAGCCAGCCCCAGTTGCGGAAGCCCCGATTTTTATGATTCCCAGGGTCCACTTACGGACCACTTATAATTCGGAAGGGGAAGCAAGAATGAGCATAGTTGGTTAGTGCGCGGCCTTCTGATGCCCCGTCCACACGTATCCGGATATTTTTGAATCCGCGACTTTTCTTTGTGGATACGGCTATCGTCCACACGTATCCGGTGTATCCGGCAGACGAATCCGCAACTTTTTGAATCCGCTCTCCAGAGTGGACATTTTTAAATCCGCTATGAATCCGGAATCGCGTGGACCCTAAATCCGGCTATTTTTTTCTACTGACGTTACAAGATCGAGTCAAGGGCCTGTTTCGCGAAAGTCCAGGTAACTGTTCTGGGGCCTGTTTCTCGACTTTTCGGGGCCGAAGGCAAATCTTGAAATCAAAATCAGTTGAATAGTAGGACAGTTCCTAGCTCACAAACCGCTTAATTTTGCTTCGTTAAGTGATAATTTCATTGTATCGTTTTCAAAAATATTGAAACTTTGATCTTGAATGCAAACATAAAACAGCTTTTCGGGCCCGAGAAGTTATCGGGACTTTCGTAAAACGGGTCCCGGGGCCCGGAAAGCTCAGTTTTCCCTTTGCCTGCGGTTTGCTTCAAGATCAAAGTTTCTTTATTTTTGAAAATGATACAATGAAACTGACAGTTAACGAAGCAACATAGACCGGTTTGTTTGCTAGGAACTGTGCTAATATTCAACAGATTTTGATTCTAAAATTTGCATTCGGCCCGAAAAGTTTCTGGGACTTTCGAGAAACAGGCTCCAGTTCTTTACCGTGAGGGTGGTGCTGAGCGTGAGCCTGCAGACATAGACGTATTTCCGGTCGTCGCTTCTCAGCGACGACAGGAAATACGTCTCTGTCCGCGGGCTATGCTAAGCGCAATGTTGTCGCTTCTTTACTTCTTGGACTTCAAGTCTTATAACGTATATGCAGTTAAACCTAGCTAAGATTACTGCACACTTCAATTATGCCAAACGACGGCTTAACACTCTGAGGCTTCTTTCCAAGTCGGACTGACGCATTGGACGCCGTTAAAAAGTTAAACGAGTGAACTAGTGCTGGTCGGACAAGTTCGTCAGCGAAACAGTTTTTGAAGGAAATCAGCGAAAAAAGTTTCGCATGAGCCAAAGATCGTTTTTTTTACAAATTAGTTAACGAACTGAGAGTGAATCCAGATACGTATGGAAGGGCAAAAAAAAAAAAAAATTGCGGATTCAAAAATGTCCGGATACGGGTGGACGGGACCTGAAAGATCCAAAGATATCGATTCCCAGGTGTGACTTCGTTCCTTTCCATGTAGCTTTACGTAACTATAAATACCCGTAAAACGGAGCACAGATGAGCATCGGGTTTGTCAGGTTAAGTCCCGTGGGGTACGAAACAAAATTTTATACGGGATGCTCTGCCCCGAGGTCTAACTCCTCACCCTTCTATTTTTGACAGAAAAGGCACCCATTTCGTTACCTTTTGTTGACAAATGGCACCCCTCTCACATACTGGTTTAAAACGCTGCATCCCTTAAACTGTGTAAATACCCCATCGATCTTAAATAAATGACTAAACCAAGAGGTTTTCTTATTCTCTCTTTGGACTGGTCATTATTTATCGCCTCGGAAGGGGGTGGGGAGCGGAGGATTTGGGGCTAAACAAGGTGAAATTTAGCCCGATCCCCCCTTTGAATGTTTCTTCACTGAAGTGATCCCCCCTAATAATTTTTTATGACTTTCGCGATCCCCCCCCCCCCCCCCCCCCATTTCCCATGTCTTTATTTTCCAAGAAAATTTGAGCGGTCTCCCTTCTGAATCCTTCCACAGTTTTCATCGATCCCCCCTTCTGGGTTCTCAGTTAGAACGGTTCCCCCCTTTTATTCTCCTAAAAACCAAGTGATCCCCCTTAAAATTCTCCCCCTGCCCCCGAGGTGATAAATAATGACCGGTCGCTTACAAACCGTGACAGATTTCCCTAGCCTTTTATTTACTTAAACTGGTGAAACCGTTACCGCTTTCATATACCTGAAGCCTGTAAAAGGTACCCCTATCTGGCGGAGCTTACCCGTATAGGCGGCGTAACCCCTCCCTCACGAGTTAAAGAACTGTTACAAATTAGAACTCTTAAATAACCTGTTAGTTTTTCGCCTACTAAGTTCTCGTTGGAAAGAGATTACTGAGATAGAGAACACGAAAACAATAACATGGCTGACATACTTTATTTCGTTATATAAGATGTGCTTAGTACAAAAAAATCATTTTATGCACTCTAGATTTATACTTAAAAGCGACCCTCAATTTATTCCTTACACAAGACTAAAGGTAAACATTGAAAACATTGCTTGCCTTAATTCCCTTTACGATCTCTAACTTTTACGCAAAATCCGGATCCCAGGGGAATTATGATCTCAAGTGGCCATTATGTTTGGGAGGTTACGGCCGTAATGCACGCAAGAAACGGAAAATAAAACAAAAGGTCTCATCATAATTTAGTCAGCGTACAAAGCTAAGCATCAAGAAGAAGTTAAGAACACTACACAAGTGTAAGAAACACTGGCTTGGGCTTGTGCTAGCGTTTCTCTCCTCTATTTCCGCGAGCTTCTCTAATTTAACAAACTATAAATTTAAAAAAGTATCCTGACTGTGAGTTTTCTTTTTCCTCGCTTAAAGTGCCCATCACCTAAAATTTTATATTTTCTTATCTGAAACTATACCTTATTAAGATAACTTCTGCAAAAAAAATTTGTCATTTCAACAAAACCCTATTTTTTAATCAATTTTTGAAGTCCACATTTTTGCGGTACACCTGCGCCGCTGATCACGAAAAACTAGCAGGCTCATATATGACGTCATGTGACGTAAATTAAGGAACTCGCATTACCTTTCCTTCACCAGCTGTACACAAAAAAGATCAACTACAAGTAAGGATTGAATCACAATGTCTTCCCAAGAAGAAAGTTTTTCTGAAACAGAAAAACCTACCGGAACCTTTAATGTTTTCCTGTCGATAAAGTCACGTGTTCCTCAAAGTACGTCATACCCCGAAAGAAGACTAAGACGAATTGTGTGCTAAAATGGCGGCAAATTTGAACGTTTTTAAAAAATTCTAAAAAAATCGTCTTTGGCTCAAATCACAAAATTTTTTCGCAGAAGTTATTTTAAGAAGGTGTAGTTTCAGTAAGAAAATAAGAAATTTTAGGTGATGGGCACTTTAACGTACATGAAACAGAGGCTTTCTGAGCCCTTTATGACGTTTTACTATAGGATTATTCAATATAGGAAAAACTCCTGAGCGAACATTAATTTTAAAAAGTTTAAACGGACCAATTAAAGTTAAAAATAGTGGTAGAAGCTAGAAGTCGTAGAAGGTATTTTGTTTCAAAGACATTTACGTAAATTGGCTACAAAGAAATACAGCAATAAAATAAACAAAAAGATGTTGCTTGAGAAATTGAACAGAAACAGCCTCTTACAACAGCGCATGCCTCTTACTTGCGACCGCCAAAAGGGGGAAATTGGCGGCAGGGGGGGGGGGGGGGTAGGTTAGAGACAGACTTATGAATTTGACAACATGAGTGGCTAGCATGATTTTTTTTAGCGCGAATTAAAGTCTAGCCTGCGTGATTATACAAAAACATTGCTAACTCATAGAAACAAATTTTTACCATAAGGTAACAAGATTTTTGTCTAGCAAGGAGAGGGATACGGGCTTAAACTGGTGTATCTCCCAGTGGAGGCCATTTTCTTTACCATCAGTTTAGTGACTTCCCAAAATCCTTGGTAGTTCTTGACTCTGAAAAGGAAGTCTTCTGGCAGCTTAAAAGGATTACTAGAACCGGCAACCTTTACCATCTCCCCTATGCCTGTAATGTATGATCCCACAGCAACCACGTGAATCTCGACTCCCATATTTTTCAGTTTTTTGGCGTTGGGTATGGTCAAATGCTTATTGATATTTGATTGGCCATCAGTGACAAGTAGAACCCTTTTTGTTGAGGAAACACGGCTACCTAGAACAAGTAAAATATGCGATTTATTAGAGAAGCCGTCATTGGAGTACCGTGAACTACTGCTTATGAGTCCTGGGCTTATAGATCTTCATAAGGGATTTTAAGCGAGCATATGAAAGAGGGGGAGGGCTTATATCTGAGGGGGGCTTTTAAATGGACTTAGAAAAGCGCTTCGAAACAAAACTACAGCAGTGCTGATGAAAATACGTTTTACATTTACGGGTTCTTACGTCTCCGCCCAAGCTATTTAACCTAAAGCATTAGGTAAGTTCAGATAGGGAGGTTCTTGCTGTTTCTGTCTCAAGTATACGCGTCGCCGATCTCGCGTGTTTGTTTGATGGCTTCTTCGTTGCATATTGGACACGGTTTGGTCAGTGTCCTTCGTCTCGCATCCTGTCCAGCGGCAGTGACAGGCGTTTTGCAACTTCCATTTTCCCGCTGGCTGCCAGCAGACTATATCATCACTGTGACCAGGAGCCATAATCGGGGTTGGAGACCGCAAGCGCGGGGTCCACGCGGTTCCATCGAAATAGCCAAATGTGCTATTTTTAGAACAAACTGCGCCACCCTCAACGTCACAAACCCTTGCGGGCCGGGATCCGCGAATTTGTGCGGGTGTCGTGTGGAATTTCAGGAGATGGGTGGTCGTTTTGCGACTTTGCCTGAGTGCGCTCTGAACTTTCCAAGTGCTTCATATTTCGATGCATGCACAGTTGAAAAGTCAGCCAAAATTTTTTATCAAACATTACTTTACTTACTTTGCATAGTTGGGTAGAAGCTTATTCGTATTATTTTTTTGGTTTTAAGTATTTAAAAGTTTATAAATGGACCTTTCGCTAATCTTATATTATCTTTAATTGGCAGCTCGCGGAGGCAACGTTTTTCAGATTCCCTTCAATGCTAAAAAAGCAGTTCGATCTGAGAGAGCCGCTTTGTTTTTGCAACCTTGAAAGTGAGAAAATTCTCTGTTTGATCAACGACGTTACTTCCAGTAAACGAATTTGAATGATACCGTTATCCGCCTGCATAACAACTCATAAAAACAGATAAAACCAAGAGAGAGAGAGAGTGGAGAAAAGAGGTGGGGACACGGGATGGCCGAATTAAGCAGTTTCTCTATCTCAGACCAATAGCATACCTGGGTAATTGCAGGACCGGGAGTTTGTAATATGTGAGAATGTCCAGCTTCACAGTCAGGTAATGCGCCAATTAGCGTCAAAAGTTAAAAATGTAGCTATGTTGGCATTTCTCCCGAAAGAGCAATTTCGACTGTTTATCTGTTCTTTCTAATACTGAAATTGTTTATGTCAAAATTAAACGTTTATATTTCCCTTAGACTAGCCAATAATAATAATAATAATAATAATAATAATAATAATAATAATAATGATAATAATTAGAATAATAGTAATAATGTTTAAGTACTTCCAATTGGACATTTAGTTTCATTATTGTTTTTGAGTGTGTGGTTTGATGTCTAATTATTTCCTTCCAGTTTAATTATTGCTTGCTTTATGTTGTTTCATCTCACCTGCTGAAGAATCCTGGAACAGTGTCTTGGCCATTTCCAGTCCCGCTTGAGTGTTGCTCCCGCCTCCGGGATAAGAAATCCTCATTAACTGTTGTTGCGCTGCAGAGTATGGTAGAAACTTAAAGTTGACGCTGGCTGAGTTTGAGAAGGTAACTGCAGCATACTTTTCGTCAAACCCCGACCCTTTAGATGATGCCAGTATCAAGTTCTTCATTGCTGCTTTTCCTCTTTCAAATTCGCATCTACCAATTGATCCGGAGCCATCCATGACGATCACAACATCAGAAAGAGGCGCTGATCTCTTGCCGCGTGTATTTGTCGGGTTAATGCCCAAAAATTTAGTCATTAACTGACTTGCAGTGACTTCCGTGGTGGGGACTGTCTGGAATCCTGCAGATGTAATTAAAAATCAGAGCCAATCCATCCACCGTAGCTGCATTTAGTCGCAACTCTTGTATTTTAAATGAATTTGAAAAGCCTAAATTAATTATCACGAATTATCTCGAAGACAGGGTGGCCGAATTAAACTATTCCTGCATACAAAGAACTCTTTCAATTCTAAAGGCATGGTCTGTCCCATGCTCGTCAGACACGCGATGGGATAGGAGTCCCAATCGATCTGAGCTACGCCGACTGAGGTTAAAACTCAGTAATTCCGAGTTATTCAATACTTTGGCCGTGCTATAAATATAAATCGCTTCTAAATAAGGCAATACCATAAACTACCGATTATAAGCCCTGGGCTTATCTATTTTCGAAAGGGACTTTAGGAGAAAAATGTCATTAAAAAAAGGATTCATTTCAATACATTTGAAGCGGGGCTGTATACAGTAGAGCAAATGATCCCCAACCGCAAATGATCCCGAGACCGCAGATGATCCCCAAAATTCCCCAAACTCGCACATGGTGTGCCTGCTCTCAGGCTATTGTCGTTATTGGTTGGTTGCACTTTGGAAAGTGAATAATATAGTGCAACAAGAATAAAATAAGGCTTTATATAAATGGTCATGAATTTCATATGGAGTAATTAATGTACAGGGAAATCACTTCACACAAGCACAGCCTGTCGAGATACTGACAGAAAATGGCTCGTGGTTCAATTTTAAGTCAAATAGTATAGTATAAACTAAGGATCTAAAATACTGCTGTCTGTTAATTTGTACAACAGTCACAAACATTTAACGGCTGGACTGAAGAAAAAACGACTTACTGCGATAATAAGGGTCGTATGGGTCGTCAGGCAAATTTGCCACTGTTGGTCTGTAAACCGCACCCCTTGCCGAGCTCTGCCTGCTGTAAAGGAAAACAAGCAGGCACGCCAAGGCGGAAATTCGAAAAGCGATAAATCCTGACATCTCTGAACTTAGCTGCCTTAAGCTTGCAACGCACAACTGATGAATTTGAGGATGCTCTACTGCTTTTATTGAGAAGGTAACCGGGTGGGTGTTCGATGATACTTCAGCTGATCACGTAACGGAACGTGTTTTAGCTCATAAGGAAACTAACTTGTTATGTTTACAGCGTTTCCTTTACTACTACTTCTAGTTCTTATCATTGTCATTTTATTCTAGTCATTCTTCTTTTTCGTAACTGCTTCAAATCCAAAAAAAGAACTTTTTCCAACCAGAACCATCGCTGTTTTCTCGCAGACAGGCAGCAGGAGGTTTTTGATGACTCCATTTGTTTTTTTTAAATAGCTTCGCTAGGTTCGGTTCACTGGGCCTGACTAGAAGAAAGCTATAAACAATGACACAATGACGTCATGTTCTGTTCAATTCTTTAACCACTTCAAATGTCTTAAAATAAATACAATATCTTTAGCTCGCTCTATGCTTTTTATTTGTTACCTGTGAGCACGTAAAACTTTTGGAACGGCATGTACGAGGTCCAAGATCATTTCCGCGTGTCTCATTTAACACAGCTTTCTATTAATTCTCGCTTTTTTAGTTTCAGGGGCACCCAACGGCGGTTTCCTCCTAAATATATTGAAAACACTTTTTAGGCTATCCAGAGAAAATTCTAGGCAATAATTACTTCTCCGAACGGCAGATATTTTACAGAAAACAGTCGTTGGGTGCCCCTGTAGTTTCCTTGTGTCCAGTGACCTTTCAGGGGCACCCAACGGCAATTTTCGGGAAAATATCTGTTCGGAAGACGATTTGAGAACTAGAATTTTCGGAACATTTGTTGTAAAATTTCTTGCTTGCCTGCCTGTCCTAGGATTTTCGAACATCTACAGAATGGTATAATTACCCATTTTAAACGGATATTTATCCTAAAAAAGGCCACCTAGAATTTTCGGGAGCCTTTTCCTGGCTGAAATTTTCGAAAAGGTAAGTTTTGATCCCTATAATTTTCGGATCACTAGACTTTCAGCTAGGAAATCCGAACAGATGAAAAGTTTTTAGGGGATAAAAATATGCCTATATCTACCGTTTAAATACTAAAATACCTTCAACAATGCTCTGTTAAGCGGTTTTGAACTATATCCTCGTTGGGTGCCCCTGACCTTTTGCTAAAAACTGCAAATAGGTACGTGAGGAACCTGCAGATCCCCTCAGCGCTGACCTATAATAGGTACAAATCAACTCTACGTTGGGTTTACTTTTATCTAAGCTGTCAGTTTTGGACTGTTAGTAATGATACAATAATGCATGGATCTCTTGAAAAGGCTGACTGAGATGGCTTATTAAGCATATTAGGCTTGAAAAGAGCTGAAAAGGAGACAAGAATTGATTTAAAGAAGGATTTATTATCATATGCATATATGAAGAAGACGGTTGGCAAGCCTTGTTCATGCAACAAAAGCATGGGACAAACCCGAATATTCTAGCGTTTTTCCGCTGATATGCTGTTTCAATTACGTGATTTGGTGTTTACAATATTGGAGGAAACAATACTCAAATGTTTCCTAGCTATTCATATCTTTGGCCGGTGTTATATCTTCGGTTTATATTCAAAATGTTTGAACAAAACGATTTGGGAGCGTTTTTTTTTTTTTTTTAGAAGGAAGCCATGTACACTGTACTTATATACGAGCGTTTAAAAAATGAATAGTGGTGTGTCAAAAGGAAAAGGACAAAAGAATACCATCGTGACACATCACTGTACTGTCGACCTGATGCGGTACGTTTGCAGTAGGCTTTTTATGTCAATTAGTTTTAGTCCAAAGCCTAAGCTGAAGCAGCGGAGTTGCAGTCAAAATAATCCCTCGAAATCAGCTCCTCTACTCATGAAGGCTCTCTCTTCTGTGTCTTTTGTGCTTTCGTGTTGCTCCTCACTTGGATATGTATCAAAAGGGACTTTAAGATCCTACGCCGCGGACGACAACAAGAACGTCAAAAAACAATAGGTTTAATTAGCAAAACAACAACTTCGCACGTGCATCACACTTTTTTGGACATTTCTTTCCCGTTTTTGCGCGACTACGACGTGAAAATGCCTAATTTCGCGTTTTATGGAGAACGTAAACAAGCAACGAAGAAATTTTATTTCTCTTTCTGAGCTTAAATATGGTCCCTTGAAATTCAACTCCAAGAGGATTCGCCTACAATTGACAAAGTATTAACGTGGGTAGGAATAATCGCTATAAAGACTGAAAGAACGCAAATTCACTTAAGCGACGTTCTTCTCGCCGTCGCGTCGTTGGATCTTATAATGTTTTTATTAACAGACCGGTGATCTTTTTAAAGCACTTATGGAACTAATCCATTTCAAGGGCACACACGTGCGTGCTCTCAGTTTCAGTTATTGCATTGTGTTTGTTCTTTTTTGCTATTTCAGCTTGAGAGACAATCTCTCTCTTACGAGTGAGCGAAACTGACTGACTAATTGGAAGTTGGTTACCGGTCAGGGGGCACCTCCTTATTTGGCTTCAGAACGGGTATGCGCCACTGAACAAGGTATATATGGTTTTCAAGGTCTTGAGTCTTAAACAGGGTATACAATCATTATTTAGCTTCTTGAACAGGCCTAGGGTGTCTTTTTGGGCCGGAGGTTGGCAATTTGTGGTACCAACATTTTTTTTGCAAAAAAAACTCTTATTTCAGAACGAAATGAATAAAATGAGTTATCTCGTCTTAAACAGAGAAGGCCTCGGCGGCCTACCTTCGGGGACCCAATCTTCTCATGAGTGCCCCCGCGGGGTCATGATCAGCGGTTAGCGGTGATCATGATATCGGAACCCAATAAGCTGTTTCTGTATTCTTTATCACATGTTTGTAGTCTGAAAGATCAATCAGTAGTACAGATTAAAGGCGCTATCCTTTTTTCAGAACAGTTACTGTGAAAGGAGCCCGTTTATGTCCAACACCTGGCAAACGAGGATTTCCGAAGGCACTGCCGAAGGCTTTCCGTATTTTCTATCCACACTCATCGTTTACGACCTGTAATAATTTTAATTAACAGTAGTAATTTTAACGAAAATTAGCAGCCATGAACACTGTATAGTGTACTTTCCATCGCAAGTAACAGCATACCCAACGCAAAAACAATGAGAGACGAGTTAACTGGCCGAAAAAGACTCCTTTGGTACATACACTGTTGATTAATTACGTGTTGATTGTACCGTTAACGAAACTGTCGTTAAGTTTCCATGAAATATGCCATACAATAATTATCGCCTGTAGCGGCATGCTTAATAGACCTTTTTACCGATACGGCGGCCATATTGAATTAATTCGATTGAAGGAGTATTATAGGATGCCCAGGGGGCATGAGCACATTTCGTTTGTAGTTTTGAGCGCTTTTCGGGACATTTTTTCGTAAAGTTTTCTTAGAATAAGATTGTAATGGGAAAAAAGATCCTTGTACCGTGTTTGGATGTAATAATGATCGCCTTGTTCTAGTTTAGTATTAGAAATATAATCTTTCACTGTAAATTTCTCGGAAAAAAGGCGATCATTATTACATCCAAACACGGCACACAGATCTTTTTTCCCATTACAATCTTATTCTAAGAAAACTTTAAGAAAAAGTGTCCCGAAAAGCGCTCGAAAACACAAACGAAATGTGCTCATGCCCCCTGGGCATGATATAATACTCCTTAAATCGAATTAATTCAATATGGCCGCCGTATCGGTAAAAAGGTCTATTGAAGGGACTTGTCACGATAATATTGTATTTACCCATAGACAAAATGCTCCTGAAGAATTATGAAGAAGACATTAAAAAAAAATTTCAACAGGAAGCATTATCTATAACACTCCACTTAACCGCGGCAAGGTTAGCTCACTCGGTAGAGCGCTTGACTGCAGAGCTGGAGGTCGCGGTTCATTATTCCCGGGGCCGGACCAATACTCAGGGTCTTAAGAAATAACTGAGAAATGAAGGTACTGCCTTTGCCCTGGAAATGGTTAGACCTTCGCGTGGCTCGAATGGCCACGTAAAATGGGCGTCCAGTGTCCAGTAGGAGACGTAAAAAATAGTGTCCCCAATTAGTACTTTCATGCTAAATACATTGACACTCATTTCGGTTAGAGGAGAGCCAAGTTGTACTGGGTTGTAGTATTCTCGGCTTGCACTGTCACGCAATAAAAAATAAAAATGCAAACCATTCAATACAGAAGGACTAGAATCTGGGAAATGAAAAAAGATAAATATACAAAAACCCTTGCCAAGAATCAGGTATGTGAAATATTTCAAATGCGAGATATTGGGAAAAACGGTTTACCTTGATTTACAAAGCTTTGTATGGAAACGCCATGTTGGTGTCCCTTTCAGAACACCAATATGGCCACCGGATACCAACAGAAACATCTGTTTTCGAGTTTTCCTACTAATGCGTGAATTCTTCGCTTGAGGAACTCATAAAGATTACAGTAATATTTATTCTGAGACAAGGAATGTTTGTTTAGATTGCAAAATCTCCCAAAATCGGTAATGTTTTTAACCCACATAAGAGCTTTCCCGGCCGCCAGCTAAATGCCGCGTCACGCAAAAGCCTAGAAATTCAAGCGTCCTCTCTCGCAAAACGAAGAACTCTTTCGAACCAAAAATTTGTTTATGTAAAGGTGTTTAGGTACTGTAATACCTCGTGAAAGTAGAAACTCAGAAGAATCGATCGTTTCTTAGCTTGATTTTTGGTGACATCACCTGCAACCCAAGAATTACTGGACATCTCTTCTTATCATATCGCTCAGTGTAAAGTAATCCAAGACAGTTTTGGATTCTCAATTCTAGGCTGTTGAGTCCGGTTTCCTTGTCAGTGGAACCTGGATTCCGGGTTCCAATCACAAGCGGGATTCCGGAATCCTTGAGCTGTATTCCGGATTCCAAAGCCCGGGATTCCGGATTCTACAAGCAGAAAATTTTGGACGCTGGAACCCGGATTACTTTACACGAGTTGAATCATACGAGTTTAAACACTAAAAGAAATAGAATGGTAGACTCGTATCAAGTCGTAAGATATTTTGGAATGTGTTTGGCAGTCATGTCACCAAACTCACTTTAGTGTAAAGTCCATATATTTGCGACACATTGCCATGGTAGAACTTTGTATTCCAGAAAAATCCTTTGATTTTTGTTTTTCGATTTTTATTGTTTTCAGGCGGGAAAATGACGTCACAAGATTGTCTTTTGGGTTTAAAATTTTCGATTCCTGGATTTTTTGGGTAGAAAAATTTTGCAAGTGTTTTTTGGGTGGTTTGATTTATGCGGGGATATTTTGTGGTTGTCAAAATTGAAAACAATCTTACCATTTATGGTAGTGCCTGCGTTTCCCAGTCAGTAAGTCAGTCAGTAAGTGTAAAATCTGCAATGAGAATGACAACGAAGTGGCATGGAGTGACATGATAATTTAGTGCTCCATTATTTAATCCTTTCTGGAAATTTTTAAGGCTCCTAAATTCGGCATGGGATTTTTTCAGAGTTAATTTTGGGTCCAGGGATTTAAACATACACCATAACAAAATGACAGCAACAAATATACCTCACAAGCATTATATGAAGCGTCCAAAAAAAAAAAACTGTTGGGCTAACAAGTTTTCAAAAACACAATTTCAAACTATAACTTTCTTAAAGTTTGTCCATCTGTGCCTTCTTCTTTCCTATGTTTTTAAGGCCTTCTTATGATGTTTTGAGTGATTTTTTTATGTTTCACTAAATTTGGTGGCGATTCCAAAAATTAGAGTATCGAGAAATGTCGTGACACAAGCTAACACATCTCCGAGGTCTTGGTACTTTGTCTAAACAGGGGCACCCAACGAGAATATAGTTCAAAACCACATAAACATAGCATTGTTGAACGTACTTTAGTATTTAAACGGTAGATAAAGGCTTATTTTTATCCCCTAAAAATTTTTTATCTGTTCGGATTTCCTAGCTGAAAGTATAGTGATCCGAAAATTATAGGGATAAAAATGTACCTTTTCGAAAATTTCAGCCAGAAAAAAGGCTCCCGAAAATTCTAGGTGACCTTTTTAGGGTAAAAATCCGTTAAAAATGGGCAATTATACGATATTTTTGAAGTTCGAAAATCCTAGGAGAGGCAGGCAAGCAAGAAATGTTTCAGAAAATGATCCGAAGATTCTAGACCTCAAATCGTCTTCCGAACAGATAATTTTCCGAAAATTGTCGTTGGGTGCCCCTGTCTAAAAAAAACTCACGAAAGAGGTCAAGCGAAGAAATCTGGGTTCTTCAAGTCTTCTTTACAGTTTCAGGCTTCAGGCTGTTACAGCATGGCTGATCTCCACCCTGATAAATTTCTCCTTTTCCCTAAGTGTAAAGTGAAAGAAAGTTTATCGAGAAATCGGTTCGAAAAGGGTGGCAATTAATGGCTCGGAAATTAAGGTGAATTTTTGAAATTCGCGCTAATCGGCAGAATGTTCCTTCAACGGACTGTTTATGGGAACAATAAATCGAAAGAGTTTTTAAAGGATTCAAACGCAAGAGTAATATTTATATAATATATTATTTGTGCCAGCTCTAGCAAGAGATAGTGGCTTTCAGTTCCGGTGCCAGAAGTAAATACAGTATTTGCTCCCTTGTAACGTGGCAATTATTACAAAATACTGAACGTTTTTGGAATGCAGCAATGCAGAGTAACAACTGCAGTGACACAACCTAAGGAAGAAGTCACGGTTGTCGGGTGTTTCTTCTTTGAGAAGAAAAAAAAAGAAAAAAGAAAAAAGAAAAGAAACCAGTTGCTTCAAGTTGGACAACCCGGAACGATTTTTTTTAATGGTAAAAAAGTGTTACTGTTTTTACAAGAGAAAATGATTAAATATATTGCATATCGACTGAACCAATACTTAAAAAAAAAAAACACTCATTACTCGACTTCCCATGAACTTTCGTCCATTAGCAAAAGGGGATGTTATTCGCCCAAAGCAGATACGTGATGTTCTTTCTCCCCGTAAACGAAAACAAATAGACTGTTTGCTGATCAAACCGCATCTTCAGCTGAAACGCTGGAAAAATAAGTCCAACAATAAATTAAAATCATTTCTTTCTCTTTCGGATTTGAAAGTAATTAATTGTAAGGTTGTGGTAATATCTCGGCAAAAAGTTGTCTTAAGCTTTGAGAAGGCTAGCGCTCGCTTACCTCACTTTTAACCTAGAACTAGGCTGGGTTTCAAACGGAATAACCCGGCCGGCCAAATCAGTCGCAGTTATTTTCAGGCGTGAATCAAAGGGCGAGAGATTTTCATGAAATCGATACGGGCTGTTTTGCATGTAGTCTGAGCTAAAATAAGTAACGTTAAACGTCAACCTTCTTCCTTGTTTACTTTTCTAAGATCAGCTGGCATGTGCGTTACAGATAAACATTCAGCAAAAAGGACACAATCATGAAATAACGAGGTTAATCCGCAGGTTACTGTGGCGTATGATGTACGCACGTACGCGCGTGCTTTAACCTAAAATGTCGGTGTTTCTTAAAAACAAATTGAAAAGAAATAAATGAAATACAGACGGTATACAAGTCATCGTGAAAGGTATCCTGATGATGTCTGTAATAAGCACGTACGAAAGGAAAAAACAACAGCGCTATTATTTCGAACATTTAATGTATTTTAACTTTCTGAAGGTAACTGTAAGTGATATTCGTGAACGACAAAACATTTTCAATCTACCAGCATCTTTCATAGAAATTCTAGAAATCATAGGGGCATAATACAAAGGACAGTCAAAATGGGAGTGTCAAGAAGATTTCTTTTCAAGGAGCGAGTGTTTTAGCCTGCAGAAACGTGCAACAGCATAAGGCGTAAACGAGTTTAGGACGCATTTCTTGTTATTTCAGATGGCTTTAACGTCCCAGTGGAGCATGCCTTACCATCCCCTTCATATTTATTAATAAAAGAACTGGGTATTTTGCGAGTTGTGAAGTTGCGAGTTACGAGTTGCGAGCGGTGACAGAGTTGCGGGTAATGGAAAGTTGATAAACCTGCAGTCTGTCTTTTTAGTCAATTTAAAGGGTCAATTAAGTAGTTACATCCGTTTTGAAAATTTATTGCTTCGTAAGAGGTACATCTAGCATGTGATTAGGGAAATAAGGCGCTGTCGAACGATCGCGAAGTTGGCCCGACTAGCTAAAAAGTGAAAAAAAAAAAAAAAACAGACACTTTCTCCAGTAGATCTGCACCGTTCTAAACCTCCCTTTTCACTGGTCCCCTTTAATCTGCACCTTCATTGTTTTCAGAGATAGGGGCATTCTTATATGACAATTCCTATTGTTTTCCTAGCTACCGGCAATCAAAAACAATCTTTCAAATAGGTGCCGGATCGCGTACTTTCTCTAGTAGGGCGTCAAGCGTAAGACGTTCAGCTTTCTTCTGTCGCGACGAGAGAATGATAAATGCTGACTTCGCTTAAAACCCAGTGACCGGAAAGGGCGGATCGAACGCCTGGGTAATAAACGGAAGTTAACAACTGTTCATACTACCCTCCCTCGAGTTTTTTCTTCTTCTTCTAAATCCTCTCAGTTATACACTCTTTTATCTGCGCCTGCTACATTTTCTGCCGTATATATATCCAAGGGCTTCACTTTTCTCCGGCTGAGTGCGCCACGCCATTATAATTAGCCGTTTACTGTGTGATAGTTGTGTTACGACTCTTTGGACTCCTTGATCTCAACCAAACTGTTAAGATTGGAATCCATTTTTCCATATTTGATAAGAATGACTGAATCAACGCACTGCATTTCACTGAATAACAAGATCATTTATTAGAGTTTAGTAAAGAAAAACATATTGTCATACTAAAAATATTGAAACAATAGGGAATCTCGTGTAAAGCAGCACAAAAAGTCTATCGGCCCGGAGGTTAAATTAAAGGTAAGGCTCTTCTGAGATCGTAGGAATAGAGATAGAGACTAAGATTCTTTTATTAATGTAAGAATTTAAATTTTCCAGCGGCTACATGCAGGGCTGTCAACCCCCCACGTCTTTAAATATTGAGAATTAACTAAGTCTTCTAAAAGTCTAGTTTAGGGATAGGGAATCAGCATTTCACAGAAATGTTCACGTTAGCCTGCGAAAACATCCGTTTCTCCTCGCTCTTCACCACTGGGGACGTTTCGCGGGAAGGAACGTCTGCGACTCAGCGACAGAAATTCCATACTGATGACGTAAAATCTGTCCGGAATCCGGTCAGAAGTGCTGATTGGCCGACGGAGTAGTCACATTGTTTAGCTATTGTTTACGAATGACAGACAAAAGACAAAAGGCCACAAAGGTCAAATGTAAACGCGAAACAGTCAATGGAATATAGTCTTTTCTAGAAGAAGTATTTGAGTTTTGCTGGAGCTCGTTCGCAGATGAACACAACACTTTACCAAAACCGACCATAAAACTGGACAAATTTATATTTGGAACCCCATGACTACCGGATTTGTTATGTAAACATTGATTTGCGTCATCAGTATGAAATTTCTGCCGCTGAGTCGTAGACGTTCCTCCTCGCGAAACGACCCCAGCGGCTATGTTCACGTCGTTTACCTGCCAGTCTGTCTGTCTGTCTGTCTGTCTGTCTGTAAAAAGAATTATTGGTAGATTGATTCGTTTATGTTAAAACTGCCTCTTTTCTTCCCTTTTGTTAGCTCAGCCCTTTCCTGGCGAGACGTACAGCACATCATTGTGTGGACTGCAACGTAAGATCCTGTTGCAATCAGGAAAAGCTCATGGACCGTTAATAAGGCTAACTTGAGTGGTTAGTTTATCTCATCTGATCTTTATAACAACGTTAATGTTTTTATAATATATAGATTTAGCCACGGCTAAAAGCGAAGCTCCCATCAGGGCGGATAAAGGTTGGGCGGTGAAACGAGCGCTCCGCTCTTCATTTAATGTGTGATGCGGAGTAGGACTGGCACGAGCGCTCTTTCCGCGCTTCCGGTGCGCTTCAAGGCCGGAGAAATTTTCCTTTTTGCAAACCGGAAATCCTATTTTCTTTCTGTAATTTCAGGCTACAGTGTTAAATAGATAAATTCGTTTCATAACAATATCAATAAACAGTTTCATATGTTTGTGTCTGTACGTCTATTAGTCAAACTTGTTGGTCGTATAATGCCAAAATTTGAGTTTAATTTGAAAGTGTTGAATACCTCCTCCTTCCACTAAATATCACCTAATCGTCTTTCGCCGTTTCGTTTGCAAAAGCTTAACACTTCTTAACCTCAATTTTTACATATGTTAAAGGAGGATAAATTTTATATAACATAACAAAAAACTAGATTGATATATATTGATATAGTGGCGTTGTACTTCTTCAAACTTTGCTTTGTTAGGAATTGCCTCCAAAGCTGAACGATCTTCTAACACACTCACAGAAATCCCGATTCACTCGTTTTTATTTCTTTCTTCCCCTCTCCTCTTGATTCTCACAGTACATTACATTCGCTCCTTTCTATTGTTCTTTTTTCTTTCAGTTCCAAAGTTCAATGCTATCAGGTTCCAACGTCACTTAACACTTCTTTTAAATCACGTTACTTAATCAAATGAAACTTAAACTCATGTTTACAAAGATAATGGTAATAAAACACCGCACAATTTCCGACACCCTCCCCCCATATGCCTACATTTAGGAGGCATATGTTGCGTTTATCTCCAGAAACTGAATCAAAACTAAAAGTTCTTGTAAGTGAAATCGATAAAAAGAAACAAAGGATCAATGTTCAAAACTCTACACGGAGTCGTCTTAAATTCAAATGTTCAATGTTCAATTGGCTTGCTCTTCGTCAGCAATATCTTGCATTCGTACTCTCGCTGCAATTGCTGCGTCCCGGGTGGGTCTGAACTCTCGAGCCTCCGGGTTTAGCTGTTCCTGGGGTGTCAAAGGCGTCCGGTCGCACGACAGTTCCAAGGGGTAGAGAGGATTTACTGCTCTCTCTAGGTGACCACCTCCCGCCCGCAGCTTAACTCCTCGAACCACTCCATCCCGGCCAGTGTACAGCTTCTCTACTATCCCCAGTGGCCATTTCCCCCTGTTTCGATCTTCCGCATGAACTATGACAACATCGCCAACAGTCAAAGTGCTTCCCTTCCCGTCATGTTTCAAGTTATGTCGCTCGCGAAGGCCTCTGAGGTACTCCTTGGTCCACCTGGTCCACATGGCGTCTTTACACCTTTTCATGTACTTAGCCCGTTTACGTAGATCACGAAGCTCACGATGTGGTTCCTTCTCTGGTAGGATAGTGGTACCGATGAACTGCATACTGTTAGGTGTGATCAAAGGTAATTGAACATCATCCTCCACGTAACCTAGTGGGCGGTTGTTTAAGGTCACTTCCACATCCAGGAGTACATCTTCAAGTTCCCCCCATCTGAGGCGACCATTTCCAATCGTTTTGTTAAGGGAACGCTTCACCAGGCCAACTAACCGCTCAAACTGACCGCCCCACCATGGGGCGCGGCTCAAATTGAATTGCCACTGGATGTTCTCAGTCGACAGGTAATGGTGAAACTGCTCATCTTGCTGGACTTGTTTTAGCCAACTTGCTGCGGCAACAAACGTTTTTGCGTTGTCCGAATAAATCTTCTCCGGCCTTCCTTTCCTGGCTATTAGGCGCTTTAGACTTCTTAGAAACTCGCTAGTCTCCATGCTCTTGCTGAGTTCCAAATAGAGTGCTCGCGTAAGGCTGCAAGCGTAAAGGATTATGTATGCCTTTCCTTCCTTCTTCTGGGTCACACGGTACTTGATGGGTCCCGCGAAGTCAACTCCGACAACTTGAAAGGCGCGATTTCCTTCGGTTCTGTCTCGTGGTAAATTTCCAGGTGGTGGTCTAGCAGCGGCCCTAACTTGGAAACGGCGACAACCATAACACTGCTTAATCACCTTTTTGGTCAGACGCCTGAGCCTCGGCACCCAATAACGCTCTCTGATGCGCGCCATTGTCAAACCGACTCTCCCATGCAAAGTACGACGATGGGCTTCTTCAACGAGTTTCACTGTGTAGGGGTGCATGTCAGGCAGATAGACTGGGTAGTGTCCCTGAACTCGACCTCGACAGACGAGAATCCCCTGCTCATTCTCTTTTAACCCCAGCCTTTGCCGGTCTTCTGTCACTTCATCACCTTGAATCTCTTGAGCGCGCTTGGTCCAGAACAGATGTTGTTCATTAATCTCGTGGGTTGTCAGCGGACCCGCCATTCTTTCTTGTTTCTTTAGGCGTGAATTTCGCATGAATCTCGCGGCCCAGGCGACAATTCTTAACGTCTTTATCAGGCTAAACTTTCCCAGTAGATCATCAAGGCAGTCAGTTGATGCAGTGGCTCCATTAAAAAGTTCTTTGGTAACTTTAGCCTCTGTTTGGCTCTCAGGAGTAGCGCTTGTCACGATGTCTGTAGGCCACCTGTCTTTGTCTGAAAGCCACTCCGGTCCTTGCCACCACAGCTTGCTGTCATCGACTTGCCCTCCTCGACTTCCCAGGTCTGCCGGATTTTCCTTGGTGGGCACGTGGCGCCAATAGATCTCTGAATGCCCTTGTATTTTCATCACTCTATTTGCTACGAACTGTTTGTACTCGCCACCACCCTTTATCCAATGGAGAGCCACTGAGCTGTCCAGCCATCCATAGCACTGTTTCACGGGAAAACCCTGGAGCGCTCTTCCTACATTTGTGATAAGATTTGCTGCCATATGCGCCGACACCAGCTCTAATCGCGGAATGGTGAGCCCCTGCTTCGCTAGTCGAGCTTTTGCAGTAACCAATCCCTGGCTCACACCCGATGGCTGTCTCACAACTGCATGCACTGTTGCACACACTCCGTTCTTACTTGCATCCCCGAAGGCGTGAAGCTCGATTTCTTCAATCTGCTCTTGCGCACACGTTAAGGCCCTTGCTACCATGACCTCGGCTGGTAACTCCTTCTTCCATCGTGTCCACCGATTTGCTAGCTGTGGGGGTAGCGGCGCATCCCAGGCCACTTTCACGTTGCATACATCTCTGTAGATGAACTTGCCCTTGATAGTTAAAGGCGCCGCAAGACCAAGGGGATCGTAGATTTTTGCTAGATTACGCAACAATGCTCTTTTGGACGCGACTACCTCATTTTGAGGCAAAACGACACTGATCTGGTCTTCCTGTTTGTCCCACGGGAGTCCAAGCAAACCACCGGTCTTTGCTTTTGATTGGCCGAGCTGCTGTTTGGCAAACGTGCCCTCATCTTCGACTCTTCTTTCACTCCCTTCTAACTCGGCAACATTCGAGTGCCACTTGTGCAGTGTGAATTTAGCGTCCGCGAAGATTTTAATAGCTCCCTCTTTCAGCTGTTGCGCTTCGGGTACTGTTGGTTTCCCGCTGATCAGATCGTCTACATACAGGCTTTTGCGCAGTTCAGCAACAAGTTGTGGCATGTGAGTTTCCCAGGTTTCAAGATGACACTCTATCACTCCCCCGAGGAGAAAGGGAGAAGGCACAAGACCAAACAGCGCTCGAGTAAATCTCAACACTTCTACTTCAGAATGTTCGCTGGTCCTCCAATGAAACCTGAGTGCATCTCTCTCTTCCTCCTTGATGCGCACCTGGAGAAAGGCCTGTTGCAGGTCCCCAGTGATAAGGACTGGATGGAAACGCATGCGTATTAAAACACTCCACAGGTGATTTTGAAGCGGCGGCCCGGCATACAGACAATCATTTAAGCTTGGAACTTGGGGTTTCGCACTAGATGAGGCGTCATAAACGATCCTCAACTTTGTAGTTTCAGCTCCCATACGAATCACCGGCTTGTGGGGAATGTAGAATTCCTTTCCCTGCGGCGGATCACTTGCAACTTCTACTATTCCCTCGGACTTCTGTTTTCCGATGATCTCTGCATAAGTCTCGGTCACATCCAAGCGTCGAAGTCTGTTGTGGAGGTTGCTGAGCCTTCGCAAACTGACTTCTTTATTGTTCGGTAAAGGCGGGTGGTTACCTTTCCATGGCAGCGAGGCTTCATACCAGCCTTCGGGATGCCGTACCAATTGCTCTCGGAACTCTGCGTAGACTGCGCGCTGATCATGTTCAGGGGTATCTTCAAGCCCTAGAACGTCTAACCGACATAGTTCTGCATAGTCCACGTGACTCGTTTGGGTCAGCAGCATATTCCCGTGGTCAATCTCAGTTCCCGGTGACATAATAGTCCACCCCAGCTTAGTCTTCTCTGCCACTGGTTCCCCTGGCAGTCCAACGCGCGGCCGTTCGGACGTCTTGATCGCTGCATACTCGCTCGCCCCTAATATCAGATGTACTGGAAGATGTGGCTTAGGGTCGCAGTCCGTCATCTCAACTCCCTTTAGATGATCGTACGAATTGATAATCTTTTGATAGTGTGGGTTATCGATCATCAGCAATTCCCGTCTTTCCACCTTGGTAACATCAACGTTTAATTCTTCACTGCCATCCGTTGAGCGTACTTTGATTGTGGAAAGTTCTACTTCACGTGTGGTCGATCCCAGCATCATTTCTATTCGACGAACCTCCTTTGCACGAGGGCGCTTGGGAAGTTTCTCTAACAGCGCGGCCGAAGCATATGAACTCCCAGCTCCTGTATCTAGAAGTGCACGACACAGTACTCCCTCCACGCTTACTTTCACAACAGGATAAACTACACGCCCTTTGTTCCCGGTGGCAGTCATTAATTGGTCTCCTTGGTTGCAAATCGATGTATGATGTTTCTGTCCGCACTTCTGGCAACGCATTTTACTCTTGCATTCGGCAGCATGGTGTTTCGGCCCAGTACAATTAAAGCACATTCGTTTCCGCGCGAGCATTCTCTTCCTCTCGTCCATCGTGGACACGCGCGTGCAATCCCGCGAGATGTGATTGGCGTCATCACAGTAAACACAAAGGCGCTGGTTTCTATTTTCTGCATGGTACAGGGGAGATTTTTTCTCAGGGCGCTTGGGGAGCGTAGACTTGTTTGCGACGTTATTTTCTTCAGTCGCTGGGTTTACATCTCTCCATTTCTTCAGGGCCTGGGTCAAACGAGGTAGATCCCAGTCTTGCCAGTTTTCTTGTCCCCTGACCAGATCGGCTTTAATTCCTTTCAATTTGTCTAGCACGCTTCTTGTCATCCCGTTTACTCTCTCGATTTTTCCAAGTGTCTCCAGTGACTGGACGTTAAATAGCAGGGTTTTATAGAAAGAATTCACTCGGTTCGGGTCGGCGTTCGTCACGGTGGGGAGTTCCAGAATGTTATTGACGTAGGCGTTGACAATTTCACTCGTTTTCCCATACTCTTCCTTTATTATGTTTTTCGCTCTTTCATATCCTTCTGTATTTAGCGGCAAGCCATCAATATCCGCCCTGACTTTGGGCTCCACTAGCTCTTTCAAGTAGGCGAATTTTGTCACAGGCGCTAATTCCGTTTTGTCGATTTCGGCCTCGAATTTATTCCAGAACGGCGGCCAATTTGCAAGTGTTCCGTCGAATTTTGTGATAGAAAGCTTTGGCAGCTTTGCAGTCACGGTTTTCTTTGCATTTTGTTCTTGCTGACTGGCTTCTACGGCCTTTTGAAATCTCACTTGTTGATCTAACAGCTCACGCTCATGGCTCATTCGCTCCTCGTGTTTCATCTTCGCGAGGGCCATTTCCTTTTTATCAGATTCCATCCTGTCTGCCAGTCGCTTGTCTTCTTCCATTTTCCCCACTAGTTGTCTTATTGCCAAGGCCTTTTCATCCGCTTCCTTTAGAAATTTGTCGTGCTCTTTCACCCAAGTGCTGACCTCCTCCTCTGATTCACCATTTGTAAATTTCAGCTCGATAATGGATTCTTTCACGGTATGAGCGGACTGCAATTTAGACATTAATAGTGCCTCGTGTCTCGATATAGCTTCTGCGTTTTGGGAAGCGATCACTTCATCATTCTTAGTCAGAGAGAATCTTAGAGACAGAATCTTTCCGTTAAATTCTTTCGTAAGTTCCTCCATCGCGTTGGCCCTTTTCAGCTTTAGCGTTGTTTTGGCCGATTTGCCAAATCTCAGCGAATCCCTTGATCACGTCGCTATGTACTTGATTTTTCGCAAATCCCTTGCTCTTGTTTGAGCTAAAATCCCAATAGGTCCCGTCGGAGGTGCCAATTGTGTTAGGAATTGCCTCCAAAGCTGAACGATCTTCTAACACACTCACAGAAATCCCGATTCACTCGTTTTTATTTCTTTCTTCCCCTCTCCTCTTGATTCTCACAGTACATTACATTCGCTCCTTTCTATTGTTCTTTTTTCTTTCAGTTCCAAAGTTCAATGCTATCAGGTTCCAACGTCACTTAACACTTCTTTTAAATCACGTTACTTAATCAAATGAAACTTAAACTCATGTTTACAAAGATAATGGTAATAAAACACCGCACAATTTCCGACAGCTTCTCGGGTGCAACGCGCTATGACGATTCGCGCAATGCGTTGCAAATCCGGCAACCGCATGTAAACAAAATTTATTGAGGTAAGTTGTAAGGTTTTTTGTCCGTTTTTCTCTCAAAAACAAAACAAGGTAAACAGAAAAAACTGAGGGGAAACTAATTTTGAAGTTTCGAAGAAACAGAAAGACGTCTGAGATGTTTTTTAATTTTTTCGAAATTAAAAAGAAGGATGATGGTGATTGAAATTAGCATAATTTCACCTTGCACGAGCTGCACGCATTTATAAAATACACGTCATCTAGTAATGAAACACGATCTGCTGTCTTTAAGTTTTGCCATGGATGACATGGATGAGATTTTCCTTCGTGTTTCAGACAGTACCTGGTTGTTTTTGTTTTGGAATAACATCGACATTGGCGAGTAGCAGAACGAAAATATAATTCAGTGGTAGAGTCATGGAAGTAATAAAAGAAACCTTTTGAAAGAGATGTTTACTCCAACTAAACCTCCGGCAAAAAAATAGCAACATTTGCCTCTCGGAGACAGCGTACCAGCACAAAGGAACGATGAAGAAGTGCAAGAAAACAATTCAAGCCGCCATAATTCAGTGACAGCGGCAGTGTCTAATGTACAAACCACATCATATCGCAAGCCCTGACCGAAGTCGAAAACAAGCGACATTTCTAAGCAGAGTCCCAGTCCACTGCATCACACCTTTTTGCTCGAACGCGCTCGTTTCACCGCCCAACCTTTATCCGCCCTGCTCCCATTGAAAAGTTAAGTGATTTGGGAGTGAAACAAATCTTGTATCGAGTTCATACAGCCCGTATATGTACACCCAAAAAGGTGTACGGTCAAATTTAAGAGCAATAATGGCTCTTGATCACAGTAGATAAGGCGTGGAAAACAAATCAGGCCGAATTTTTTGCGGTCGACAAGTTTACAAATTCTTGGCAATAAATCTGGGTGCGTGCAAACCAATGTTTTATTTTTTTTTAACACACCACATCTGAGGAGAAAGAGTACTATGAGGCGCTGTTTTTATCATACAGACCTCGTACAAAATGCAGTATTTCACAATTTTTCAACACAAATTGCATTCATTCAATATTCAGGACCATCGAAGCACGCGTGGACTTTTAATTAGCGAAACTGTTCAAAAAATTTCCAAAATCACCTATACGGCCAGCCGGTTCTAACTTTTGACAAGCGCTAAATTTGCGAAGAAATTTTAATAGAGTTACGCTTCAACGTGATAAAGAATTTATTGAGTCTATTTTTTATTCATGGTTTTATAGCGATGTGTAACCTTAAAAAGAGGCAGGTACAAAAGTCGGACCGGATCAACTCGGACCGCCAGTCCGGGTCGGATCAACTCGGATCGACTCGGACCATCCCGGATCGAATAAAAAAATAAAAATGAAATAAAATTGGACTCGGATAAACTCGGATCATAAAAAAAAACAACTCGGGTCATAAAAAGAAAAATAAAATCAGTCGGCATCACTTACCTTTCACCCGCCATTTTGTTTTTTTCTCACGAACTAGTGGTTGTGTAATTAAATTCTATTTTTATTTTTATTAATTTTAATGACACACTAGTGAGCAGCACACATACACTTCCAGTGAACATTTTCAACTTGGAAGGAGGAGAAACCATGTTCGCCCGGGACAACGAAAAATTTCGTACCCACGGCGAGAATTGAACTCACGACTCTCCGAATACTATATCGGACGTTTCAACCACTGAACCGGAGGGTCGCGAGTTCGATTCTCGACATGAGCTTGGAAATTTCCTTTGTCCCGGGCGAGCATGGTTTCTCCTCCTTCCAAGTTGAAAATGTTCACTGGAAATGAATGTGTGCTGCTCACTAATGTATCATTAAAATCAAGTTTCAGAAGTCCTGCAGAAAAAAACGAACAGGAACAAACAAACCAACACTCTTCGGTAACTATCTAAATTGATGCGATCAATAGACCAGGCTTTTGATGCTTTTCTCATAAATAATTCAGTACTCTAAAAAAATAAGCAAATATATACATTCTAGGCGACTGAAACTATCATTTTCTTTGGAATAAATAAATGGTCGAGATTTTACCTTCCTCGAGGACATCCTTATCTGTGTCCTTGAAACAGAACGCGCGCGTCGTGGTTCGTAACATGATTTGAGAGGAACTAGCACTAGTAAAACAAAATGGCGGCTGAAAGCCACGGAGAAAAATAGGATTATCTGTCGATCATCTGGCCTTTTTTACCCTCCAAATGAGTAAATTTTTAGTTTTGCTAATTTAGTTAATTTATTTTTTGTTGATCCGAGTTGATCCGAGTCCAATTTTATATTATTTTTGTCATTTTTATTCGATCCGAGTTGGTCCGAGTCGATCCGAGTTGATCCGACCCGGACTGGCGGTCCGAGTTGATCCGGTCCGACTTTTGTACCTGCCTCTTAAAAAGCGTTTGATACGCTCGGCATTTTGAGTACTCCTGCAAGCGATGTTTATGAACGGCTGAAAACAAAGGGCAAAGCGAAGAAAATTACACTTTTGAGACTACCAACAATCAATAAAGAAATATAATTCGGTAGAACATTTACAGAGACAACAATTTTCATTCACGAAAACAAATGAGTATTTAATTGTCTCTAAGACTCCTCAAGTCTTTAGTAGTAAGCTTAAAGATTAAGTTTATGTTTTAAGCCGCCGGTGTCCCGGGCCTGTTTGCTGTTTTCAAAGATGAACTCAGGACAAGGAAATCGCTCAAAGTTTTCTTTCTACGGCGAAAATTATAACTAAATATTCTTCGGAAAGTCTTTTCTTTCTATTTACGGTGAATTTATATCGACTAAAGGCTTTTTAAAGTTCTGTAAGCTTAAGCTAATATCAAACCTCATACTAGGTCAGATCAGTGTCTCCGTCAAATCTTAATACAAACGTGCATAATATACCTGCCAACTCTCACGCCTTAGGCGTGAGTCTCACGCCTGCGGGTTGAAAACTTCGATCTCACGCCCGCTCACGCCTGCGGACCAATTTCTCACGCCTGATTGAAAAATGTGAGTTGTTGCCGTCTTGCTTGACACAATTTCCAAAAATATGTTAACTCAGACCCATGTAAGGAACGAAAACCATGTGTAAAATGAATAAATGACAATACCTTCCTCGCGATCTCTGATTTTGTGGATAAGCGTTTTCTCGATAACTTCGCCTTCGGCAGACTTCGGACGTCTTCCGAAGACTTCGGACTTCTTCGGGAATCTTCGGAAATGATCGTGTCGTTTTCAAAAACCCCAGCACTCCCAGGATAAAAATCTCACGCCTACATCTCAGAAAAAGTTGGCAGGTATAGCATAAACTAGCTTCATAAACTGCGCTGCTGGACTTCATGAAATTAGATATAAATACAATAATTACTCAGGCTTACCATACTTCGAGATGCAGCTCCTGAAAGCTATCAAGTAAGGCAAGGATCGCTTAAGCCTTTATAATTCTCGCACGCATCCAGCAAGGTGAAAAACAAAAACGATGCCATCCGAAATGGGATTATCGGCTTTAACAAGCGACGCATTTCTCAACCAAAAACCCAATAAACAAACCAGTCATGAATAAGAGAACACTCTTGATAGCAGCTGTATTTATTTTGTACATCCAGTGGAAAAAGACAGTTAAAAACATCACAAGTTGACTCAAAACTCTGTCAGCTTCAGCTGTCAAAGTAAACAACTTTCAAGATGCTGCATAAATTTTACGCATGAACTCACCTGTCAAATTTTAACCAATCAGAGCATAAAAATTGGACGTGGAGCGTGACCAACACGTGACCGTGGTAAGAAAAGGTCTTTCCCGCCTGTATTTTAAAAAAAACTGGCTGAATTAATTTTTTACGGGTACTAGTCTTTCTCTTGAAATTCAGATATTCACCTTCATATCTTAGTCTTCTACGGGTACCTACATTATACGAACCTACAAAGTGACCAGCTCCCATTTGGTTTGATACCTCAGTCGCAACTGAGATTATCATGGGATATGGGATGGGTCATTGGATCGGATCCCGTTCTTAAGGTCTCGGTAAAGGAAAACGAGGTGCCCACAGAAAAAAATTCTAGTCGCGCGAGTATTTTCGCTACAAAGGCAAGTTATATATAAAATTAAAGCTAAAAGACTAAATTACCTTAATATATAGATTTAGCCAGGGCTAAAAGCGAGGCTCCCATTAATGAAATTTATAATTTAAATTAAAACAATAAACTTTTATTCGAATTCCACAATTCAGTTAACTTTAGAGCACATTTATGTGACTTTTGAGGGAAAGGCTACCTGATTTTAGAGAAAAATAATTTGCAAACAGCCTAAGAGTGAACCAAATCTTACATCGAGTTGAAAGCCTCATATGTACACCCAAAAACTGGTAATCATCTTCGATCACATTTAAGAGCCATAATGGCTCTTGATCACCGTAGATTAATTAGTGGAAAAAAAATCAGGCCAACATTTTTGCGTTCGACAAGTTTACTTTGCAAAATCTTGTCAACAAATCTGGGTGCGTGTAAACCAACCTTTTATACCATTTATACATCACATCTGAGGTGAAACAGCAGTATGAGGCACTGTTTTTATCATACCGGCAGACCTCGGACAGAAAGCAGTATTTCACAATACAAATGGCACTCATTCAACATTCATAAACTGTTAAAAAAATTTCCAGAATCACCTATACGGCCATCCGGTTCTCACTTTTGTAGTGCGAGCTGTGGCGAGTGTTTGAATGAACATTAACACAGTTAAGCTCCAACATAATAAGGAATTTTATTATGTTTATTTTTTATTTTAAAATGGTTTAACGCGCGGCATTTTGAGTACTCTGGGAAGCGTTGTTCACTGAACGACTGAAAACAATCGGCAAAGCGATTAAAATTACAAGAGAGACTACTAATAATCAATAAAAGAAATATAATTCGGTGAAACATATACAGAGACAACAATTTTCATTCAGGAAGACAAGTATTAAAGTGTCCCTAAAAATCCTGAGTCTTCAAGCTTGAAGCTTAAGTTTATGTTTTAAGCCGGCTTCCCGGTGTTTGCTTTTTTCAAAGACGAACTCGAGGCAAGAAAATCGCTCAAAGCTTTCTTTTCCGGCCAGAATTATAACTAAATATTCTTTGGAACGTTTTCTTTCTATTTGCGGTGAGAAACTGTCTAAAGGCTTTTTAAAGTTCCGTAAGCTTATATCAAACGTGATACTCGGTCAGATCATTGTCTCAAATCTTACAAACGTGCATAAATTAAATGCCCGCATAAACTCCGCTCGACTTCATTAAATTAGATACAAAAAACAAACATCAAATACAGTAATTTCTCTGGCTTACCATTTGAGATGCAGCTCCTGAAAGGTATCAAGAAAAGCCAGGATCGCTTCAGACTTTGCAGTCCTCTTACGCATCAAGCAAGGTGAAAACGAAAACGATGACATCTGAAATCGGAATTCCGACTTTGACAAGCGACGTATTCCTCAACCAAAAACCCAATAAACAAACCAGTCATGAATAACAGAGGACTCCTGATAGCAGCTAAATTTCATTTTGCACATCCAGTGGAAAAAGACAGTTGAAAACATCACAAAATGACACAAAACTCTGTCAGCTTCAGCTGTCAAAGTAAACAAGATTCAAGATGCTGCATAAATTTTCCGCATGAACTCACCTGTCAAATTTTGACCAATAAGAACATAAAAATTGGACGTAGAGCGTGACCTACGCGTGACCATGGTGAGAAAAGTCAAAAGCCTGATTGTGTAGCACATAAACACAACATATTTCGTATGAATTTAGAAAAAAAATTGAACTTGAGCCTGCGATCACCTGAAAAATAGTAACTTGTCAGCGGATAACTTCAAAAAATACTTGACTTTGATGGGTCGACGCCTGAGCCCGCGATACGGTCAAGTGATACTGGTCAGCGGGTACCCTGTTTTGACAGCTGTCAATTGATCAAAACATTGATGTCCAATATGCGTGCATTATTGAGCTATTTTGAAAAAATAGCTCATATGTCAGTGGTGTGAGCGTATGTATCTTTGTGGCTTTGTAACTTTGTAACTTTGTATGTTCGGATGTTTGTTGCAAGAGCCAATAAGGTTGAAGGTACTATTAGTTGATGCTTAGGAACCAATGAGATCTTAGCATCTACTTAAATATGACATTGGTAAAGGTCGAACAAGGGCACTTTGAGACCGCCATCTTGATTCTTCACAATTTTTTCGTCTTTTATTACGGCTACAGGTGTTTGGAAGAATTACATTAAATATCTTCATGATTCAAACGCTGTGTACAGTGATGCAGATGTTTAAGGGTTCATATTTTAGTATGGATGCTGCTTCAAGGCATTTCTGACCTAATTCGACTATCGGTACAACGCACGTCAGTATGAGTTCTGTTTCACCCGCTACAACTGGGTAGAGTATAAAAGATCATATATTTTCAAAGCTTTTCCAATGAAGCAATAATTGATATTTAGATATAGACTTTAATTCGAAAGTATGCGCCCTATAAAATGTGGTTTTAGAAGTTTAAAAAGGCAGTTTATTTTTGTGAAAGCTGTACCGAGTATTGTTAATCCTGTAAGCAAGCTTTAAAAATATCATTCTCTCGCTTACAAAGTTCAACAGACCTTTTTCGTTCTGGCAAAACAAAACAAAAAAGAATAATAAGTGAACAACATAATACATCCTTCCTGCATACTAAGTATTATAGTTTCTGAAACCTATTTTATTTAGTAAAGATGAGTAACTTAAGTAGAAACAGTAGCGTTAGGGAATAAAATTGGAAGAAGCTAGTTGACACAAAATTAGATACTGTTGTATTGAGTGGAGTAACATGATACAAGTAGAAATATATTTCGGCAGTTTGATAATTTTCTTGGTAGTTAATAAATGTTAGGCTATCAACCTTGACGTTGCATGAAACATAACTTAATTGCAGGTGTTGTAATAAAGCCGTGGTGATTTCTTAAAATCGCTTGAGAAAATTTTGTAGTGACACAGTTTGCCTTTTTTATGCCTCCTTGCCCGCTTGTCCCTTATACCCTTATTATAAAGAGAACCTTTGGCTAAATTCTGGGGTCATCAGTCGAGCTATGTTTGCAAGAGCGCTTAAAGAAACAAGGGACAACGATGTGTTTGGGTATAATTTTGGCCACGCAAGGTGGCCGATTTATTGATTAAATATAACATCTTCAAGCAAATTTAATTAGCTATGATTATTTGATTTTTTACGCTCTGGCAAAGGTGAAGGCTGAGAAAAAAGGCCACAAGCCTCCTGTAGGGAGGCTCGCCCCACCCGAAGACGGATGACCCAGAAAAAGCCGAAGAGTAAACAGTTCCTCAGCACCTGCTTGAGGACAGATTACTCATGAACTAGCTGCATGTGTAGATAAACTAGGTGTACGAATATAGCTTAAGAATGCATTGGACTTCCATCGTCCTAACTGGCGAATTTGTGCGTCAGACAGACCCTTAGCAGCAGCCCAAGTGGCTGCACCTATGCGAAAACTGTGTGCTTTGTACAAGGTAGGGTCAAGATTACAAAATCTAAGAGCCCTATTAAGTTGTTCCACAAAAATTGATCTTTTTATTGGCGCCCCGCCCGGCCAGCAAAACAGGGGGCCACTGGTGGCCCCTCTAACAGAAATAAACGCTAAGACAGCTTTGACCGGGCAACCAGATTCTTCTTGAAAGATGTCAATAACAAATGGGCGCCCATTATTACTGTGCTTATATTTATAAATTGTCAGTTGAAGAGCTACGACCTGCCCTTGGGTCGTCATTAAACGTGAAAGCTGATTAAGTTTAATCAGATTACTCTGATCACTTCCGTTAACTGTTATCTCGCCGATACGTAAAAATGCAAAAAAGGCTATATAGCACATAGCTGAAAACATCTTAAACTGGTAGGCTGACTATGTAGTGTGCTGAAATGAGGCAACGAGCTGCCGCAAGATTGGTAGTGTAATAGGAAGACGTACATCACGTACCGGTGCTAACTTGCGATAACCTTTAAGAATTTGACGAATGATCGCAGTTTCCGTTGGATCATTCACACCTGCTAACTTGTGGGCATAGCCGATAGCAGATAAATAACTAGTCACAGTGGAGGAAGCATAATTATGCGAATAAAGATGTGAAACAAATAGTACTATAATCGCGGGCTGTAAAGGTAAGCATAAGACTTCGTTACCTAAAAAGGACTGAGCCCATCTCGTGAATAAGCTCCATGAGCGCTTGTAAGCGTCCTTGGAACACTTAGTGAGACTAGCGGACAGAAGTGTTTGTGCTACAGAGGCCAGCTCTCCGGTAGAAGATGTGGTGGAACTAAGGTTTGTTCGTGGTCCATGCCCTGTCCCAGGGACTTGAATTTCGTGACCTGTAAGCGCGATAAAGCGTCAGCCTTGACATTTAGCACCCCAGGCACGTGGACCGCCCGAAATAAAATATTATGTTTCAAACATTGTAAAACTAGTTCACGTAAGAGGACGATTAGCTTGTTATCTTTCGTAGTTTTCTTGTTAATAACATCAACTAGACCTAGATTATCCGTGTGAAAAAGGACGCATTTGTTGGCCAGTTCTGACGCCCATATTGAAAGACTTATAACGATCGGAAACATCTCTAGGACTATAATGTTACGACCTAGCCAGTTTGAAGGCCATTGACCATAAAGCCAATGCGAGCCGAAAACTGCACCGTAACCTAAAGAACCTGCTGCATCAGTGTAAAGATGTAGTTTGGCTGACGAGAGCCAATTATAGTCTACAAAGAAAGACTTACCATTGTATGATTCTAAAAAGTTAAGCCATAATTTAAGGTCAGATTTTGTTTCCCTATTTAGACGAATAAAATATCGAGGGCGTTTAACCCCGACTGTCAAGTTAATTAAACGGCGTAAAAAAGTGCGACCGGGCACTATGACAGAACAAGTAAAGTTGAGAAGACCAATTAAGGATTGCAGTTCTCTTAAAGTTATCTTTTTCCGACGAAGGAGGTGTTGAATAGAGTCACGACATTTAGTAAGTTTGTCGCTAGGGAGCCGTGCTTCCATGTTCTGTGTGTCAAGCTCAATACCCGCAAATGACAACACGAAGCTAGGGCCTACTGTTTTCTCGGGAGCCATTGGAACGCCCAATTCATCACACGTTTTGAGAAAAACTTGCAGGTCATTAGCGCACGATGCAAGCGATTTGCTGACGATCAGAAAGTCATCTAACAAATGTAATATGCCGGGTATATGTAACCTAAAGCGAGCAATCCATTCCAGACCGGAACTAAAACACTCAAATATTTTGCAAGAACTGGAAAGCCCCATAGCAAGATTTCTATCAACATAGAATCGATCACGCCAGCAAATCCCCAGCAAATTGTAATCAGAGGGGCTGACCGGAATCAGCCGAAAAGCATTTTTGATATCGGTCTTCGCTAGCGCACAGCCCCTGCCTGTGCGTCGAATTAACCTGATGGCATCGTCAATATTAGCGTAGTGGACGCTGGAAGCAATTTGCGGGATATGGGAATTAATTGACTTCCCCTCTGGAAAGGACAAGTGATGAATTAGGCGGAATTCCCCCGGCACCTTTTTAGGAATCAAGCCTAAAGGAGAAACATGAAAGACTGGAAAGGGCTGTCCATCGAAAGGACCAACGATTCTTCCTAACTGAATTTCTTTAGCTAATTTTTCGTCTACCGCCTTAGGATTAGTGGAGGCTGACAAAAGATTTTTGGATACAAAATTACTGCGATGACCAACATAATCAATAGAAAAACCAAAACGGAAACCTTCGATGAGGTATTGCCGAGATCGAGGAGGGTAGCCCTCCAGATAGGCCTGTAATTTATCTATTTTGATTGGCGTTGCCAATGGACGAGACAGTGCGGGAGGTAGGGGCTGAGTTATTTGCGGTGACTGCTGTGGATTTCGGTCGCGGTACAGCTTTGGTGGAGTTTGCCTGTTGCTTGGGAAAGTGGCATTGGTTGGCTGGATGATGAGATCCACATCGAAAGCATTCGTGTTTAAAGTTACAGCCGGAACACTTTTCCCCTCTGTGAAATCTCCAGCAAAAGCCGGACGGAAAGGGCGACCTTGTAGGCCTGTTGCGTGAGTCCGAGGAAACTACCGTAGGGGACTTTTGCATGTGCTGCGCTTGCAACCACAGTTCCCAATGGATCTGGTCCCAGGGGAAAAGAGTTTTTTGCCTCAAAAAGCGAAAGTTTTCATCGTAATAACGCCAATGGGCGTTCTTAGCCGCTAGGTCCCGCACTGTCTCGGAATATTTCATTAAAGCTGGGGCGTCGGTCGGTGATCGGACGGTATAAATAGCTACAAATGTTTGAAAGGCTGATATCCATTGGTCTATATTGGCAATTCTCTTAGGTTTCTGTGCTGGCTCGAGGCTAATGACCGGCCGATCTGAAGAGTGTTGCGTTTGAACAACAAAATTGTACTGTGACTGGTTTTGGGATGCTATTTGCAATAGGGTCCCTAAATCAATATACTCGTTTGCCCAAATTTTTGATTGAATTTTATCCGACACCCTGGAGGCGAGAGGTACAGCGATTTGTTGATGAATCAGCTGGGGCCGGTCATTAGACTGAGCTATGCTATTTATTGATAGCGGGCTGGTACTTATAGTCGACGGGTTCGTAGGAGGAGGTCTCTCACCGGTAATGTCCTGGATTACGGCCGCTACTGACCCCTGTACAGCAGCAGCCGGAGTGGCGTTCGAACCATCTGTCTCCTTCTGAGCTTGAGGGAGTATGCCGGCTGCTTGAAGTCCCCCTAGCACGGCTTCTGAGACTATGGCAGCGATGTCCACCGGGGCAAGGGCTGCGTCGTTGCCGGCAATTGGAACAGTGACCAATTGGGAGGGATGTTCCGAGGCGGGTAGACGGCTGTCCGTATTAGAAACTGTGGCCCGGGCAGCTGATTTTGACCTCTTTGCTTTGTGAGATTCTCGCGTGGCCGGGGCAGCACGCTTCTGTGGGCGTGGTGCAGGAGGTACGGTAGGGGCAGCACGAGATTGCCGACGAGTCATCATATTGACTGGAAAACAAAAACAGCTTATGTGTAGCAAGGAAAATAACCCGTGGATGCGAACCAGAAAAATTGCGGGTATGTGCGCGTTGGCTAAAGAAACCGCTTATGCCCAGCAGGTCCATACCCCACTTTTGATCACGTAACAAAACAAAAGAAAAACGAAAAGTAAATAAAATTAAATAATAGAAAGAACGGTTCCAGCGAACCGTAATATATAAGAAAAACGGCAACATGTTTGGCAAGCCCAAATAATGATAGCTGCCGCAAGGAACATGCTTATCTGCCGCAAAGTTTGGGAACTCATAGAGTTCTCAGTAAACATATACAAACAGTCTATTTAGACATGTAAGAAAAAAGAAAGTGTGGGTTGAAAAAAGGACCTAATTTAAGCTGGGAGCGCGACCCGCCGCGGGAAGGCAACTGAGCTTAATAGCGGATAGAATAGCGCCCCTGTAACTCCGATAGAGAGCATATTGCCCTTTGGCATTAAGGTGTACCCCGTCTCTGCATAAAATGCGAACGTTGGGTTTTCGAAGTCCTTTGTGACGCCAGAAAACAGCAAAAGGTAGTGTCTCCAGCACCACGCTGAGATATTGGTTGAGAAGGGCCACACGATCGTTGAAGGAGGGTGGATCCCTCAAACCTGCAGCGCGGTTAATGGTCTGACAAACTACTATTGTTTCAACTCGGCATTCCGCGTGTAAACTCTGAACGAGGGTCTCGATCTTCGAACCTACCACCTCGGGCCTAGCGTCCGGTGGGGAAAGGTCGTTGGAACCTATCTCCAAAATCACAATTTGGGGTTGTAGGCGCCTTACTAAATGTAAATCAAATTTAGATAGCTTGTCGACAGTGCGACCGCCAACTCCGAGAAAAGTTATCTGCGCGGAACGGGACAAGTTAAGATCCCGTCGTACCCTTGCGTCTACGCCTATAGACAAAAATAATTCAAAACGACGGACAAAGGAGTGCCCCATAATGAGAACATGGGGTTTAGGAGACATGACTACCTTAAAAAACAACAAGAAAGATATACTCAACTCGGGAAGTGAAGGATGGAGGTGGGCGGCTGTCAAGTTCGCAAAGCTTGTTACGTCTGGAGACCAAGAGGAAGACTTCGGGGAAAACAGCTTGTCTTATACCCTAACCTTAAATGAGGTCGAGGCTCAGTACTTTTCCGAAAGAGCTCGTGACTAGTAGTTTTACAGCAAGTAATATTCCGGCAAGTAATTTACCAGCTAGTGATTTCCCGGCTAGTAATTTTCCGATTGATCTCGTGATAATCGTGTGATCAATACTTGACTATTTTGTGTCAAATTGGACCCTGCTCACAGTTCTTCCCTACCGATTACCTATGTTAAAGGTGAATGCGTGACTAGTAATAAGTGCCCCTCTAAGCAAACTAACATAATCATTGCTTGACTAGGTGACATAAACATTTTTATTTGCAGGCAAATAAATTCCTTTTTACGTACGAATTGTAAAAGGGCCAAAGACCAACATCTTCACATGCAAATTGTGTGCATGAGTTATTTTTATAATTCTGTTTACTAGATTACTGCGTGATAACTCGAATTCCCTCACGTACGAACCACGAAAGGGGGCAAAGTCCAACACTTTCACGTGCCAGCTGTGTGACTGTACATCTCATGCAGATTGGCTTTTCACAATGATAAATAGTAACTTGAACGTATGAAGACCTGTTTCGTTTTGTAACCAATGCCTTAAAAGAGACTCCTGTCTTTTAAGAAGCAATAGCTTTAAAACATGAAGAAATAAGTTGTCGGAGTTAAAGACTGTTTCACTGAGTAGAATCGCACGTGAAAACCACGTGAATTATGATGATGCAACCATCTACCACAATGATAAAAATCCTGGTATTTCGTAACTATTCAGTATTCGATGAGTCACATTTTGGCTTAAGAAACTCCGCGGAAACCTTAGAGTTTTCCTTCTAATCAACGTTTGGTGAGTAGAAATTTATTTTACTTCAAAAATTTGTTTAACTTGCACCAGATGTAACAGGGAAAGACAGAGGAAAGTGAATATATAGGTTGAGGATCGACTCAGCTGAGCGTTTCGCGTTTTCATTTATGTAGCGCAATACCCAATTTCGCACAAAAACCAAATCTACATTTAGGATGAAAAAGGTAGATTCATCACTCTTGGTAAGGTTACACCGAAGTATTATAGTTACACTGAAGCATTCAAAATAGCTCATGCACGTTTAACGTGCCTATGTTCAGTTTAACTAGTAAAAGTATGGGATTGAACATTGTTCGCGATCTAGTAAAACAAATAACTGGTCAGGGGACAGCTTCCAAATAAATCACGTCACCTCGATGAGTTGACACATGAGCCCCCGATATGGTCATGGGATACTGGTCAGTGGCTATCCTGTTTTGACAGCTGTCAATTGATCATATTGTGAATGTCCTATACTAAAATCCTATATTAAAGATGTGGACTTGCCAAGACACGCCTGAGACACCCCTCCCTTTCTTTTGATAGTCTCCCCTACCCCACCCGTACAATCTATAGACGCGTACGTACGTATGTACGTACGCTCGGTCAATCACGTGACGACCAAATGAAAAGTGGTTGACCATATTCCATGAGTATGGGGCTCTGTCCAACGCGCGCTTCGCGAGCGCGGGAACCCCGCTATAAAAGATTTTATTTCATCGAATTTCAAAAGGCGCTTAAGTTTTTTGCTCTCGAACTCAGAGGTATCAAGTTTACTGCTGATCGATTATTGAAGCTCCAGCCCTTTCGCGTCGTTAAATATTCACTTCCTTTTTATTGCATCTGATTGACAGATAAAAGACCTAAAAAAGGGTGTGAGGAAGTTTGCATATGTTTCGTATTAGCGGAATTATTGCATTTCAAACTAAAAAGTCGAGTCTCAAGCGCGATTTACGCAAAGAAACTGATATAAAATGAGTTACAAAGGGAAATCGGAAAATTCCTCACACCCTTTTTGAGTCTATATCATTATCCATCATATTTGAAAGTTTCAAAGCGATAGCTTAAAACCTGTCCCGACTGGAGGTTGGAGAATTTTGATTTTTGCGCCTAAAATAGAGTGAGAGAAAATCAGCTCTAAAGATTTAGCGCGAGGTCCACGCTTGGCTGGTTAACTCAGAAAAGGCTCATTTTAGAAGGGTTAGAAAGCACTTTCTGGTTTTCTTTTTCTGCCAAAATAAAATTTAGGACCCACTCATGCCAAAACTAAAAAAAAGACAAAATCGAGCATTGTACTAAAATTTTCATTTACCGAGACCTTAAGCCTGAAGTTTTTTCAAGCTTTCTTTTCGCAGCCGCTTAAGTTTCGTACTTAACTGTGATGATCTTTCTCCTTCTTTTTTTTTATTTAATCTTTCTGCTAAATCTTTCTTTTGCAATTCTAATGTATCAAATTCTGATACATTTACTTTAAGATTTGATAGTATCGTCATAATTTTATGTTTAATTTACCCTTCTTCTCTCTTTCTTTCTTCCTCTATTTATTCGCCTTCAGTCCAATAATGTTTAACGAATCTTTTGAAGACACCATCGATCTAAGTACCTGGAACAGTAAATGCTTTGGCGAGAAAATCAACTACTTGGAACATGTTGAGGTCTATGTAAATTTGACTTATACACGGCGTGGAAACCTGTTAATAAAACTCACATCACCTCAAGGGACGGTTTCTAGTCTCACGCATTATAGGTCCTCCGACAGTCACTTTAAAAACACGGACTTTGATTTTGACTTTATGACGTTGCATCACTGGGGGGAAAATGCGGTTGGAAAATGGAAATTAACGCCGAAAACTCGCGAACACATCGTAATAGTACATTAATTTGTAACAATCAACAATTATTGAATTCGGTTTTCGAATGATGTGAAGAGTCGAGGAGAATGTTATCCTCTGAGGCCGATAACAGCCTCCAAGATCTGCATAATTTTTATTCATTCATTAATTCTTATTATTATTCATTCAAAATATTTCTCCGTTTCTGATTGGCTAAAATCCCACGAATAATTCAACATAACCAGGTACTGTCGACCAAATTTTGAAAAATTTTGCGACATGTGAGAAATGACGTCAGTTGTGCAGCATAATTGTCAGAAAACTGAACAGTTAACCGAGAAGACCTGGGGATGAGGTTGAGTTGTTTTGGTAGTGAGAACAATAGGGCCTTTTATACGAGGAAAAATAAGACGCGTCTTAAATAAGACGCGAACTTTCCGTATAAATGGCACATTTCGTCTAAAAAAAGACGCGGCTTAGCTAAGACGCGTCTTATTAGATAAGACATGCTCGTATAAATGGTACAGTTCGCGTCTTATTTAAGACGCGTCTTATGTAAGACGCGTCTTATTTTTCCTCGTATAAATGGCCCTAATATGGCGGAACATTTCACTCGTTTCACGAGGAAGAAATAGGCCAACTATTGGCTAAAAACAGCAAGAACAGCAAGAAGACAACTCGACGGACGACATCTGCTATTTGGAGCATATTTGCAGTACTGAACAACCCTCTATCTCCTAAACTTGCCAATAAACAGGCATTTGAAGATGAACTTAACATCGATTGAGGTAAGCATATTTTAGCTTGTTTTTGAACTGGGAATTATTTTGAATGAATGATAAAACTCTCGGAGGGTGTTATCCATCACGGCCTAATCGGCCTCGACGGATAACACCCTCCTCGATCTCTCATAATTCTTCAGATGATACTCAGCCTCATTCAAAACACTCAGGCACTTTCTAAAACAGTGCCGCGCGATGTTTTAACAACCTCTCCAAGACCATCAAAACTTGCACGGAGAGAACCACCTTTGTACACAAATGCAAAGAACATTACCTAGCGCTTAACAAGTCTAGCGTGTGACCACCTTTTCATGTAAATAGATACATATTTTCTTTTAGAGTTCTACCTTTTCCCATATTTTGTAGTTAGTGTTAATAGTTAGTACTGTAGCATAGAAGAGCCATTTTTCATGGAATGCTAATAAATCGTTATTATTATTATTATTATTATTATTGTTATTATTGTTATTACAATTATTAATTTATTGTTATAATTGTTCAATAATTAAGTTAATAATTAAGTTCAATTTAACAAACTTACCTCCTGGCACTTTTTCTTCAAAGCCTTGGCCTATTTATCGGCAAAGTTTCCGCTAGGTTAAAAAAACAGATTTTTTTTTCTTGTAGATTCTCCTCAAAAAGTAGATAAAATCCATCAAGCAAAATGTTTTGCGTATTCTTGCCACCACCACTTCGCTGATTAATTCAATAATTATTCATCGAAATGGAATTGAAAAATTGTGAATGACAAATAACAGTGTCATCTATTTCTGTGTGTTTAAACATTTTCAACCTCTTTTCGTTTCATGTTAAGGAACCCTTTTCAACTGGACGCTGTGTTTACATGGTACAAAGGAGGATCCGCTAGCTCAAAATCCTCATGTTCTTGTTCCAGTTTTTCCACAAACAACAGCCCAACCTCCAACAGACTTGATACCAAAGCCTACAAGTAAGACTCTTTAGGGCATTCTGGTCTAGCATTATGTCCAACTCTGTTGTTTATATAATAGAAACTCGTTAATGTAAACCATATAACTGGGAATAGGAGACTCTAAGGACGTGTTGTTATTGAAACCCGACGAACGGAGGGTGAATTACGAAATCCGTTTTTGAACCGTTGTTGAAAAGTTGCTCTTTCGAACTCCTTGACCTTGCGAGAGAATTTTAGTTCCAGTGCAATTTTTTCAGTTTGATTTAATCCTATTGGGAGGTTTACATGAAATTCGGAAGGCCATCATAAGCTTCCTTAAACTTCACCTGAATTAGCAATTCCTTATTCCATATCTGTTTTCCTCGCAAATATTTGAAAGATAATAAGAGATAGAGTCTCAAAGAGCTGGCGAAAAATCCGAACAACTCGATTTACTCAGTGAACCAGTTTGACAAGTTTTCATTTCTGACCAATCAACAACAACGTCGCATCACTAAAGCGCGCTAAAATTGGACTTGCACATGAGCTACAATCTTGGACAAAACTGTTGAGAAAATTGCCTACTTGGGGGGCATTTTTTCTAAACTTCGTAGCCGACCGATTCTTCCCTCCCCCCTTCCCCCTGGAAGCAGTGTTGTTGGGTCTTCAAAAGAAAGTCGGATCCCTAAGCATTTGTAGGAAGCAACTTTGAACTGGGGGAGGGGGTTTTCTTTACGCAAAGCCGTTGATTTGGAAATAGTTTTGTTGCGTTAGGTAGTGCACATTAATGAAAACATTTTCTCAAGTAGTTTTGTCCAGGATTGTATTTGACTGGAAAAGTCGATTTTGAGCATTTAACGCTGGCACATAAATCTGTTCTCTATACATTTCGTACATTTCATAGAAATGGAAAATAAGTGACAACAGAGGAGTTGATGACAAGAAAATCAACTTGTATGTCTTTCTTGATTCAAGTAGCCAATCGTGAACGTTTGTGAATTTCATTTTCCGTGCAGGATTTTTACGCGCGCTTTGAGTGCAGAGGAGCAGGCATACATTAAGTTTTTGGCGGACGAGAAGGACTTCTCGGTCAAGGAGATTAGCCCGAAAACGGGAATTTCACCTGCTACTATTCGACCAACAAATAATACATGAAACTTTTGTTGAATTTTCAGAGCGCGTGACCCATGCTTTGAACAATTTCCCCATCGCCGAAATAGATAAAACAATCAAAGTCAATGAACAATAAGCGTTTGCCATTAATAACAGCATCAAATGGAGAGAGGATTAAATATTAACAAAACTTGTATTTTTACTTTCCAAATGTGAAAGCTTACTTTTGACATTGTAGCGATGTCCAGTGCAAAAATCTAGAAATGTCACGCTCGGTAACGTGACAAGATGTACCATCGTGTGACCTGTGAGAGTGCATGTTTTGCCCTCGGGCTATTTATAGCTACAAATGACTGGAAGAAATTATGAGATAAATTCATCATTTGTAAAGCAATAGATAGTAAAAATTGCAACAGCTGTCTTCTAAGCTCTTTCTCTCCACAATATCTAAGATTCGCAACGATTAACAGAACATTTTTAAGGTGTTACCAAGATTAGCAACGGTTAACAACGATTAACAAGGACGTTTCAAAAGAATCAGAAGGTCATTTACTTTTAAAACCGAAATGGTGTTAACCGTTTCAATGCTTTGTTAATCGTAACATTATTCTATCCATGGAATTATCATAAAAGTTAACCGACTTGTAGCAAACGAGGTTTCTGTAACTCTCATAGTTTAGCCAATTTTAAGATCTGAGAAGCATTTTCCACGTGACAGGATACGTCTCCATATTGGCTTCACTATACGTCACTAAATAAACACTACGAACTTTATTTCTTCTAAGAAAACCGTCATCCAAGTCTTGTTCTGACTCTTCTGAAAACTATAAATCACTTTCCACACTTTGCAAGCCTGCCGGGTTTGAACAACACGAAAACATGTAATAATGAGCACGCGTTCTACAGCTACTGCAAATCTTACTGTTTTAAGAGGGGGTAGCAAAAAACGTATATGAGGTCGTACTTTTCTATGAGAAGATGGTGTGCCGTGAAACTTTGTGCTCCAAACAGCTTCCATAAATTGCTTTTTATTGGTAGGTTTCCGTTTTGTCTATGTTAATATTCTTGCTAAAAAACGGGAATCACCTTATATACAATCTTGGACAAAACTGTTGAGAAAATTGCGTACTTGGGGGGCATTTTTTCTAAACTTCGTAGCCGACCGATTCTTCCCTCCCCCCCTCCCCCTGGAAGCAGTGTTGTTGGGTCTTCAAAAGAAAGTCGGATCCCTAAGCATTTGTAGGAAGCAACTTTGAACTGGGGGAGGGGGTTTTCTTTACGCAAAGCCGTTGATTTGGAAATAGTTTTGTTGCGTTAGGTAGTGCACATTAATGAAAACATTTTCTCAAGTAGTTTTGTCCAGGATTGTATTTGACTGGAAAAGTCGATTTTGAGCATTTAACGCTGGCACATAAATCTGTTCTCTATACATTTCGTACATTTCATAGAAATGGAAAATAAGTGACAACAGAGGAGTTGATGACAAGAAAATCAACTTGTATGTCTTTCTTGATTCAAGTAGCCAATCGTGAACGTTTGTGAATTTCATTTTCCGTGCAGGATTTTTACGCGCGCTTTGAGTGCAGAGGAGCAGGCATACATTAAGTTTTTGGCGGACGAGAAGGACTTCTCGGTCAAGGAGATTAGCCCGAAAACGGGAATTTCACCTGCTACTATTCGACCAACAAATAATACATGAAACTTTTGTTGAATTTTCAGAGCGCGTGACCCATGCTTTGAACAATTTCCCCATCGCCGAAATAGATAAAACAATCAAAGTCAATGAACAATAAGCGTTTGCCATTAATAACAGCATCAAATGGAGAGAGGATTAAATATTAACAAAACTTGTATTTTTACTTTCCAAATGTGAAAGCTTACTTTTGACATTGTAGCGATGTCCAGTGCAAAAATCTAGAAATGTCACGCTCGGTAACGTGACAAGATGTACCATCGTGTGACCTGTGAGAGTGCATGTTTTGCCCTCGGGCTATTTATAGCTACAAATGACTGGAAGAAATTATGAGATAAATTCATCATTTGTAAAGCAATAGATAGTAAAAATTGCAACAGCTGTCTTCTAAGCTCTTTCTCTCCACAATATCTAAGATTCGCAACGATTAACAGGACATTTTTAAGGTGTTACCATGATTAGCAACGGTTAACAACGATTAACAAGGACGTTTCAAAAGAATCAGAAGGTCATTTACTTTTAAAACCGAAATGGTGTTAACCGTTTCAATGCTTTGTTAATCGTAACATTATTCTATCCATGGAATTATCATAAAAGTTAACCGACTTGTAGCAAACGAGGTTTCTGTAACCCTCATAGTTTAGCCAATTTTAAGATCTGAGAAGCATTTTCCACGTGACAGGATACGTCTCCATATTGGCTTCACTATACGTCACTAAATAAACACTACGAACTTTATTTCTTCTAAGAAAACCGTCATCCAAGTCTTGTTCTGACTCTTCTGAAAACTATAAATCACTTTCCACACTTTGCAAGCCTGCCGGGTTTGAACAACACGAAAACATGTAATAATGAGCACGCGTTCTACAGCTACTGCAAATCTTACTGTTTTAAGAGGGGGCAGCAAAAAACGTAGATGAGGTCGTACTTTTCTATGAGAAGATGGTGTGCCGTGAAACTTTGTGCTCCAAACAGCTTCCATAAATTGCTTTTTATTGGTAGGTTTCCGTTTTGTCCATGTTAATATTCTTGCTAAAAAACGGGAATCACCTTATATACAATCTTGGACAAAACTGTTGAGAAAATTGCGTACTTGGGGGGCACTTTTTCTAAACTTCGTAGCCGACCGATTCTTCTCTCCCCCCCTCCCCCTGGAAGCAGTGTTGTTGGGTCTTCAAAAGAAAGTCGGATCCCTAAGCATTTGTAGGAAGCAACTTTGAACTGGAGGAGGGGGTTTTCTTTACGCAAAGCCGTTGATTTGGAAATAGTTTTGTTGCGTTAGGTAGTGCACATTAATGAAAACATTTTCTCAAGTAGTTTTGTCCAGGATTGTACGTTAGTTTGCATCGTGGTCATTATCTTGAACATGCACACTTCATTCTATTTACTCATCTAAATTGAATAATTGGATAATCATTCTCTTATTGAAGCTGGTTTAGTTCGTAGTATCGTCCGATATTCTTACTCGACTCTTCTAAATAGTTCGCCCTACTGGCTCGCCAAGAATGAATACAGTGCGCCTCATAAAAAGATATCATCCCGCCATGATACTTAAAATTTAACCGTGCAATAAGAGATTTCGATTTTGAGAATTACGCTCCTCTGTATTCTTCCTGTATACTAATTTGCACTAAAGGGAAAAAAGCAACAACAACAAAAACAAAAATAACTTCATGAATAACCTGGTTCAAAGCAAGAATTTGACATTCTTGTGCTAGGTGCATACACGTACTGTGAATCCAGATCATTCGGTTGCTTATTTTTTTCTGCTTGGGCATCTCAAGGTTAATATTTTTCGCCTTTAGTAGTATTCGATATACGACTCCGTCCGCGACAAGGTTATCTTGACTGCGGATGTGTATTTAATTTCAAAGACGACAAGCCTAAGTTGGCTGACAATTCGTAGTTTCAATGAACTTGTCACGCACCTTTAAACCGAGCTCGTGTCTCCGATGTTGCTATTACCCCCTGGACAAAAGAATTGCAATTACAATTGGCTATCACTGCCTCATTTCAAGGTGAAATTTATTTGAATTGACCATTTTCGAGTTGCCTCAAGCCTATGTTTCAAAGCGAGGCTACGTGCGAAGCCATTCATATGAAAATGATTTTTCATTCTCGTGCATTTGAAACTCGTTTTCAGTAACAAATGTTTTGCACTCAGCCTGGTTTTGAAAGTGAGAGTTTTTGGAACTCGGAAATGGCCCTTTCGCAGTTGCAATCAAGGCGAAGAGGGCTAATTAACAGAGAAAACGAAAAAATAATAACAATAGAACCATTTTGAATAATGGTACTGTGGCAATTCTAAACGTTAATAGATACGGCAACACACAGATTTGGTACCCCGCTTCTTTTGTAGTTGATAATTTATTTGTTGGTATTGGTTATTTCTTTATTTATTTGCACTGGAACAGTGGCATTTTTTTGTTTTTGTGTTTTTTTTTTTCTTTTTTACAATTATATCATCTACTTATCTCTTTTGAGGAGATAATAATGCTCTTTCACATCTTAAACCCTAAACCACAACATGTGGCGTACTTTCGTTTACTCAGTTAGCTGAAAAATATTGGAACTGCCTCACCGGTAGTTTAAGGGCAATTGGAGATTTCAGAGAATTTATACAGCACTATCGTGACACAATGTTGAGACTTATCGGTTAGATGTAATTTGCAATATCCCGCCTTTTGCTCGGAGGCACTCCGCAGCTTTTGTACTTATTTACTTCAACGTCAACTTATTAGATTTATCTATTTATCTACTCGTTAATTGTTTTTACTGAAAAAACGCTTTGTAACTAACTGGCCTGCATTTAACAATTGCTAAGTTACGAATCAGTGGGTTTCTGTTAATGTTTGTTCCTCCTTCCTACTTTTCCTCAGCCTGCGAACCGCAGACGTATTTCCGGTCGTCGCTTCTCTCACTCCGAAAAATAACGTCTGCGAACTCGAGCGGCAAAACGCTTTCCGTGACGTAGAACCGTTTGTTTTGATGTTGGTCATTTAGATCAAAGGATAGAATACAGCTCGAGTGACTCCTCGCGACCTCGCGCGCTGGCATGTCTTGGATTTTGGCGAGAGTTACGAAATACGCGTTGGAACGTGAATTTCACGACTATAACAAGGTTTCCTGCGACGTTGAACGCTGACTTCCTTATGAAGCAGCGACTTCTTAAGCTATGTATCTACGTATTTTATTTTATTTTTTAGCTTTTAGGTTCTACGTTAACATAATCATTGTAGAGCGCTTTGAAAGAGTAGCTGAATAGCGCTATATGAATTATTATTATTATTATTATTATTATTATTATTATTAAATTATTATTATTATGTGGGCCCAATCGCTACAGCGAAAGAAAAATGATATAGCTTAATGACATCGCACTCAGATTTATTTATTTCAATTTAACGAGCACTGACAAAAGGCTGCGAATCGATTGTACAGACACATCCTTGACTGATTCAGAAATATCTGACAATCGCTCGTTAATGATTCAAAATCCTACAAGTATCGCCACAAAACAATGATCTGAAATATTATAAACCTGGGCCGGACCCAGCGTGAAATAAGTATTTACAGCAGTAAATTGATCATAGTCAAGATGACATTTCAGCTGCGACGCTTCGACTCATCTTATAAAAAAAAAAAGGAAATTAAAACCTTGAAAAGAACATGATTGTGTAAAAAGAAATATAAGAACAAATTAAAACTGCTCTCCATCTGATCAAAGTTCTGCCTGAACCAAGAAGCAACCACGCATCGCATAGGAAATCAATTCACATGCCCTAGCTTTCAAAGATAAAGGATACTAAAATTATCTAAGCGGCACACGATAAACTATCGAAGAGTCCTCCAAAGCATACTTTTCTGCGGGGAACCAGAACAGAAGCAACAAACGGCATGATGCGTCTACTTTCGTCAGGGGCACCCAACGGCAATTTTCGGGAAAATATCTGTTCGGAAGACGATTTGAGATCTAGAATTTTCGGAGCATTTGTTGTAAAATTTCTTGCTTGCCTCTCCTAGGATTTTCGAACATCTACAAAATGGTATAATTACTCATTTTTAACGGATTTTGACCCTAAAAAAGGCCACCTAGAATTTTCGGGAGCCTTTTCCTGGCTGAAATTTTCGAGAAGGTAAGTTTTTATCCCTATAATTTTCGGATCACTAGATTTTCAGCTAGGAAATCCGAACAGATGAAAAGTTTTTAGGGGATAAACATATGCCTATATCTACCGTTTGAATACTAAAACACGTTCAATAATGCTATGTTAAGTGGTTTTGAACTATATCCTCGTTGGGTGCCCCTGTTTCGTTAGGACATTCATCGTTTCGAATATGATCAAAACTACAAGGTGTGATAAATCATTGACTCCGTAGGCAAATAGATAAAAAATTTCCCCTAATCCTTTTTTCAATATGAATCCTCTTGGTGCTTAGTTCATCAATCAGTACCACAGTCAAGGCAAATTAACTTTCTTAAACGCGTCGTTCTGAGAAAAAAGGGCGGCTGTGCACAGGCGACGTCGCCCTTTCAATAGCCTGCTTAAGATCCGACGACGGCAGATGTCTGTGACGGCGAGCGGAAGTGAAATTACTGCTAGAAAGACTTCCGGCTGCTGTCGTTGAGAAGTTTCCCGCCGTAGCGGCCTTGTCTGTGACGTGAAGAAGGCAATTTTGCCGTCGCGTGTAAAACGTGAGTAAACTTGATCAAAATAATGCCATTTAAACACATTTCGAGCGAAATTCTTTAGCACTGTTAACAGTTTATTCTCAGCAGTTCGGAATATCCCTAAATTTAAGGACAGGGCCAACTGGTCATGCGACACTTTTCAACCAATGAGAAGGCGCGCTTGTGTTTATCAACAAACAAATCAAAACATCGCTGCTGTGATCAAATATTTTCAAAACAGCGGACGGAGTCGGACAAAATCAGTCATCGTTTCGAGGCTCTCAGGCATATTTTTAAGACTTTTCATGAGGCATACACAATTTTTTTAAGTGGACAGCGTATCGGAAGCCATATTGGAAGTGTCTCGTGAAATATTCAGCACATTTTGTGGCTTATTTCTTCTTTTAAACAACGCGATGTATGGGCGAGATTTTGGTCGGTTTTCAAGGTAGGTGGCTGAACAAGTATCTATTATTTTTTCGATTCACAGATTTTTTTTTTACGAAGTTCTAGATATTTGTCCTTGATTGTCATATCGATTAACTTTTATCATGTTGAATGTGGGGATGGTAGATAACCTAGAATTTTGGTAGACCAGTTTTGAATTCCGAGGTCCAAATCACGTACGTTTTCCATTCCCGGGTTTCTCACAGAGCCGTGTTATTACTTTTTTTCGCATTAGTACGAGCCTTTGCCTTTTTTCTTTTCAGGGCCAAAACAACTTTATTAGTCTTATGGATATTCACGTCCAACATCTCGCCTCACTTTGCCGAAATTGAAGATCATAAGCGCAAGGTAGATACTAACGGCTTTGTTTCTGAAATTCACCAAATCTGGAAAGATTTAATGTTGCTGGATTCTCCAAATGTTCATCCACCGTTAAAAAACAATCAAAGAAAGAAGGCAAATTTCAAGTGTAAATGATGTATTTCGCTAGTCATTGAACATGCACTGAATCTGGGATCAAATTAAAACATTGCAGGTACTACAGCCGCAAGGAAAGCACCAGATGCGTGAAGTCAACACGAAACAACACCAAAAAACAAACAAGAAAAATTAATAAATTTGAACTACTTTTTACTCTTGTTATGACGACTGGTTCTTTGATTCTTGTCCTGTAGAAGTTAATAGGTAGTACAGATCCTGTTTTGTTTGATCTCAACAAATTTTCACACTATCTATAAGGCTATTTCTACACGGGACCATTTTGTTTCTATCAAAAATCTTGCAAGCCATGCCAGTGAAGCCACGACCACTGCGATTGGTCCGGAAACAGTTCGAACACCCCAATGATTCCCTGCAATGAATAATGCTCTGATTCTCTTACATGAAATGTTTTCTTTGAAATATGAAATGTGAAACCTAGACGAGTACGGTAAGGTACGGTACGGTACGGTAATTCTGTCCGTCGACTCCGTCCGTTGTTTTGAACATTTTTGAGCACTGGGGCGATGTTTTGATTTGTTTGTTGATAAACACAAGCGTGCCTTCTCATTGGTTGAAAAGTGTCGCGTGACCAGCTGGCCCTGTCCTTAAATTTAGGGATATTCCGGACTGCTCAGTAGACCATTTTTGTCGAATTTCTAAGCGACTTAAACGATTTGAACACGGTATTTAAATTAAATTTGTTTGCCTTCTCTAAACAGTTCGACTCGTTCATCGTCATGGACTCGACAAAGGAAGCAACCCAGTAAGTTTTACAAGTTTTTTCTTGTGTTTATTGATGTGTTTATTAACAATTATGATATCGTAGATTTGTTTCGGCATTAAATTGAGGTCCAATGGATTATGTCACTCATCTTTTCTCGATATAGCGTTTTTTACTCGGCTTCTCTTACAATGTAATTTTAATCACGACCTTTCAGTGAGGCAAAAAAAATGCATGGTCGTTGCGACACGAAACGCTTGCTTCCCGAAACTGCTCAAAATACAACATCGCGATTAGTTTATGCTTGAATTAGGCGGCATATTGCACATGTACACATGTACACAAACATGACTGAGACCGCTTTGATTTGCTTTATACAGATCTGAACTGATTTAACGGTGAATCGATTTAACCCGTTTCCAAGGTCGAGATCGATGAAGTCTTCGTTATTTTTTTTCGAATTGTAGGTCCAACATGGAGTGGACGGAAGACCATGACCTCTGTCTATCTCAAGAAATTTTATCCCTAGACCTTTTAAAGCGAAAAAGGGAAGTATTGCGAGAGGAAACATTTGGGACCAGATTGCCAATAATCTTAACTCCTTGGAAATTCCAAGGTTTAGAGTTTCAAAGCGTTCAGTGAGAGAGCGGTACACACTTCTCATTGAAAAGTTAAAGAAAAAGTTAAAAGAAAAGGAGAAAGCAAGCGGCATTGAGACCAGCATGACTGATGTCGAAAAAGCTTTGGAAGAAATAATGGAAAAGGAAAGTGATGCTGAAAACACAGTTGAAAGCAACAAGAAGAAAGCAGACCATGCTAAAGCTGTGGAGATACGGAAGAGAGCAATGGAGAGCAGTCGCTCAACGCAGAAAAGAAAGGGGGGTGATGAAGTCGAGGATGAAGAGAATGCTCAAGCAAAGCCAAAGATCACAAGGAGGAGTGGTGGAGAAACAATTGCATATTTACGCGAGAAAAATGATATGGCTCAGAAATGGAAAGCTGAAGAGCTGGAATTACAAAAGCAGCGCCTGGAAGTTGAAAGTAAACAGCAAGACGAGTCCCGAAAGCAACATCAAGAAATGATGCAAATGATGGCCCAGCAAGTCAGGCAGCAACAGAATCAAATGCAGCAGTTTCAGCAGATGTTTGCTGCTATGCAACAACAGCAGTCACAAATCATTTTAAAGCTTTTAGAAAAACAAAACTAAGCAACTTGAACATGTTGAGGGTCGTTGAACGTACTACGACAGATTTCATAGCCTGATTTTTTGTTCAGTTTAAGAGGCCTTTTGACCATATTTTTGTATGATTGAGGAGGGTTCATATGTTGAGAAGGGAGGACCTGTGATGATTTTTAAATATTTACTGTGTATTTTGGGGGAATTACCCCTCCTCCCCCACCCCAAGGGAGGATGAACCTCTCTTGCCTATACCCTAATGTTTTTTTTCCTTGTTCTTCAAAATACTTTCAAAAGCCCAACTCATGCCCATCCCCTCCTATCCCTCTTTACATAGATTTTGAACCCTCCTTTACATTAGTTGAAGTTGTTGAAGTTGTTTCAGTACATATGATTTGATCTAAGTACAAATATTGGAGGATAACTTCCCCTACTTTGTACAGTTTATTGGAAAGCTGCAGATAAACTATGTTACATTCAATCGACTTGTGTATTTTTTACATCATTATTAATCATTGAAATTTCATTTCTCTTTACAAGTGGTGTAAAGTGTTAAGAAACATATTCCTGAAGGGTAGGTGGGTCAAATTCAAAGAACTCGGAAGTGAAATTTCCGTACAATCAAGTCATGGCATTTCTTAAAATTGCACATACAATGTACATCTTTCCCACTGCACTCAATGATATCTTTTGAGTTTTCTTAAAATCAACAAATTTAAAAAAATTAATTATGTCTCCAAAGAGCCAATCTACTGAAACACGGACAGTGCTCATACACTTGTTAAATTCTTCCATCTGTGGGCTAATACCAGCAGCACGATATGGCACAATTAGGTGTACCCTCAGTGGGTACGCTGGGTCACCATATAACGCCATGGGGTCACCAGTTGGGAAAAAGGCATAGCGCTCAAGATCTCGCATAAGGCCAGAGTCGGCTAGCATCCCAGCATCATGTTTGCGGCCCTCTGAAAGAAATGAGAAAATTATATCAAAGTTGAAATTTATAATGTCAAAAATGAATACATATTTTATTTATAATACTTTATATCTTCCACAATACAACGACTTTCACTGAAGTCGCGCTGTTTGAGTTTACGGTGTGATAGATGGATATAACAAGACATGAAAATTAATTGAAAGAAATAATTTTTATTACCTACTGGCCCATACATATTGGCTATCATACCACAGGGCAATGCCACAGACTGATATTTCAATGCGTGGACTCTTTTGTGTCCGTTGTACACGATCCCATGGTTTTCTTGTGGTCGGCAAATGGGTCTTACTGTTCCATCTATGAAGCCAAAGCAATTTGGCAGAGCACCTCCTTTCCCTCGTATGGCATCAGCTTATGCCTGAAGTAGAGGGGGACTCAGTAAGGTTTGGTTCCATGCTGTCAGACGATGATGGTGTAAGGTGTAGACAGTATCCATTACATGACTGGTTATCATCCAAAGCTCTGGAACCGGGCGGCCAAAACGATGGATAAGGTCACTGTACCGACAGGGATACGCTAATCGTCTTAACAGAAGACAAAGGCCTTCAATCCCGTCGCATACGGTCCCCTGTTCGCATGTATAAGAGTCAGGCAATCCCATTGCCTCTTTGAAAACAGGTATGTCACTTTTTCTGAAACGAAATTCTGCTAAGCATTCACTTTCGTCAAGCCTCTCGAGGTCAAAATTTTCGTAATTCTGGTAGGGAAAATCCGGATTTTTAGATCTGTTGACATCATACAACAGTAAAAATTCATCTTCTGAAATGTCGCCATCATCGAAACTTGTCAGTAACAATTCACGAACCTTTCTAAAAGTAGCCATCGCTCTTGTATTTATTTCTAAATTTCAACAGGAAAAGGCGCTACAACAACCCGCCGTCGCGCGAGCTTTCTTAATGCTATTTTTCGCGCCATTGCGACGGCGACGTCACCCCAAGCCCCCTCGACCAAGTCTGCCGTCGTAGAATCTCGCCGTCGTCGGATCTTAAGCTCACTAATTTCGACTTGTAAACATGTCCACCAGCACGATCTTGTGAGAAGTCTCGCGAGTTATTAGTTCCTTGATTGAAGAGCTAAACTGTGATTGGCTAACAAGGTTTTACGTCTCGGAAATCGTTCTGCCGCTCGGATTCTCAGATGTTCTTTTTCGGAGGGAGAGAAGCGACGACCGGAAATACGTCTGCGGTTCGCAGGCTAACTTTTCCTCTGTTTTCCTTATTTATCACTTGATTTTCTTTCGTTTCCGTTTTTGATTTTGTTTTGTTTGTTTTCCGGCGAGGGGTGGGGGAGTTACTTTTGTGCGGACTCCGTTTTACACTTGCTAAAAAGCTAAAATGAGCATTTTCTCATAAAGGCTTCCCTTCGTCCACAAGGGAGATATCAACTACAGAGTCAGGTGAGATGTAAACCTTTCTGCATTCTTAATCGCATTGGCCGTCATGCTTCGAATTCTTTTCTAACACCAGGCCAAATGACTTTTCTGTCATTGCTCAACCTCTGTTAGTAAAATGCATTACACATCTCGCTAAGAAAATCCAAAGCAGGACAACAGTTGAAATCCTTACTCAAAACATATCTTAATTATAAGATCGGTCGCGTTTATAATTCTCAGTGTTTTAGGATTCTGTTGGTAACACGCCTTTGATAATTGCCTGTTAATTAAATGCCGGCCACAGCGTTTGAGGTTTCCGTCACTATCCCATACCTACAGCGGGTTCACGTTTACATTTTTTTTTTCTCTAGATTAATCATCTTTCATCTCTGTCCCATATTGCATACCTGCCCAGAAATGGTAACTTCTCACAAGTCAGTCGATAATTTTCTTTTGTTGTTATATTTTTGGGGTATAAGGAATTTCTTCGGTCCGGACTGTGACTGTCACTGAAGTATTTTCTCCTAAAGTTGTTCCTTCTACAACGAGATTACCAACTAGAAAGTCAGGTGAGATTTCACTCATTTTTTAAGTCACGTACCCGGTGGTGTTTTGTGATTAACGCCCCGCAAATTAGTAAATCGCATCAGAAGCTTAAGACACTGCGATTCAAAAGAGGAATCGCATTTTCAGTCGCAAGTATGGTTCCACTAAAAGTTTGATTTAAAATGACTAAGCGACTTCCATTAACTAAGATGGTCAAGACTCAAAAACGGCCAGATAAAGTCATTCCCTTCCTGCCAAAAACAAATGTTGTCTCGGTGAACATCATTTGGCTTTAGGAACTAAATGAAGACTGAAACCACGGCAGAACTACGGCACCTGTTTAGACCTGAAGTATCAAGGAAAGAGTAAAACTTTGTAAGTTACGGCTTCGAAAGGACAAAGCAAGACATCACAGGTTGTTATTCTTGTTCCGTCGATTCTATCCTTAGACTGGCTTTACTTATTTATTACATTCTGCCGTCAATATGCAGTGACTTCCCCCCATAGAGTAGTGTAGGCTGCGGTTCATAGAATCAAGTTGAGACCAACCGTTAGTTCGCTGGAACTATTTTCTGTTCGCTTCTTTTTTTATTACATGCTAACCATGAGGGAAACTGAATCTTCACTATTTACCTCCAGTGATATACGTGATTGAAAAAACGTTGTTGCTAAAAAGCATAAACCATGAACGATGAGGTTTCAAGGATTTATGGGTATACGTTCATTAGCAAAGCAAATTCAAAGTTCTTTCGACAAAAGTTTACATTGTCACGAGATGCTCGTGCGGATTTAAATCCCTGGAGTACTTTGTTTGAGGCATGCTGTTGTCTTTTTTTGTCTTCCAAGAACGCTTTCAGGTCCTATATTATGATTTTCAAGTGTGCATTAGCGATATGGCTACGCTCTTTAACTGTAGAAATCTCTTATGTGTCCTGCACTGGTGAAGTTGTGACCCAAATACTGAAAACCGTTTTACGTTTTTTGGAATACATTGTCGCGAAAAGCGTCGTAAATGTGAAAAGTTTTGAGGAGAACTTTAAATTTGCAATGCTAATAAAGTTGTACCCATAAATCCATTAGGTCCCATCGTTCATGGTTTATACTTTTCAAGCGACAACGTTTTTTCAATCAGGTGTATCCCTCCAAAAAATAACATTGTGTAACAGTCGTCGTTTTTTGTTTTTGTTTGTTTTTGTATTTTGTTGTTGTTGTTTTTCTCTCTTACTAAGGCCGTGTCCACAATAGTCTTTTGAATTTTGTTATTGAATACAAACTTTTGCACGTCCGATTTCCGTCTACACGAGAACGATATTTTTTAGTTAAGGAACTTATCCACGCTGGCTCGGGAGACCCCTCACATCGTTTACTAGTTAAGTTTGTATGAGTGTGCGAACTCGTGAAAAGGTGCTAATACAACAGCCGCGTCTGTTGTTCTTCTAAGCGTGAATGTGTTATATAAATTATAAAGCTCAGTGGACAAAGTAGAACGTGGTTTTATCCTCCTCAAGAAACTCATCTCTTTTATTATTATTGTTTTTTACATTTCGCGTCCGCTCGAGAAAAACAGTGAGCGAAGCAAGGGCTTGTTGCATCGTTGAGTTTTAACAGTTATTTAAGTGAGTGTTAATATTGCCGCGTGGACGCTGTGTAATATATCGAACATAAGAGACAGTGATTCATTACAAAATCGAACACTGACAAGAGAGTTGAGGTGTGTAATATATTGTGATAAATTACAGTATAGAATGTTGGATATTACATCTAAAACAAAATGATCCTAGAAGGGGAATTTAAGGATGCAAAATAAATAGTTTTTTATCTGATTCCCAGGCACTAATCAAGACACATTTATTTTTTTTTGTATTTACTTTTCAAGTTATGAATCACTAATGACCCTGAAAACAAAATTTGACGAAAGTTATTTTTAGTGACTTGGCAGGATACGATTCTTGTTTCATTTGGCGCCGTGCGATGTTGACTTAAACCTTTAGTAAGTTCGTAACAAATTTGAGGGAAACTGTAAAACTGGAGAAAAGGTTATAGACTATCGCCTAAATAAAGTCTCATTATTAGAGACCTAATTGTGTTTCCACCATGGTGTAAGAAACGATAGATATTTATATCATTGTACAAATGATAATGCAACTGTGTTTTACGATTTTGTTTCCTTTCAGATACTGCGTTGATAGTTGGAGTTGCCTGCGCATGCGTGGTATTGATGCTCGTTACTTCCTGTGTAGTGCATAGGAAGTTTTGGAGGAAGAGGTGATTATCATTCAGTTAATTACTAAAAAAATCTAAGTTTGGTGTTGTTACCTTTTTTAGCCTGGACTGCTTACACTGAGTGAAGTATGCATTAAAAGTGGATATTCATATACGCTTCAGTAGGAAAAAATTGGCTAAAAATGGCTGTTTTTTCTCGTTACCTTGTCTTGCGCTTTGCGATTGACTGTTATCTTACTCGGTTAGGTAACGTCTGTTATGTAGGTTATACCACTTTCTTGAGGAGATTATACAGGCATCCGGGGACAGCGCTTAAATTCTGGCGAATAGGATTTAGAACTTTTTGGCCTCTAAGACCTTGCCATTGCATAGCCTGCATAGCAGGCGTCGAAAGGGGTAGGGGATAGGGAAAAGGGAGAAAGGGAGGGGGGTAGGGGAGAGAGGGTAAGGGACGCCTGCTATAGGAACCCCCTTTTATTCATTTCTGCGGACGCTGGCGTCCGCAAATTCCTGATTGGCTGAGCCGTAATGAGTAACTTATTGGCTTGTATCTTGGCGTGTATTAGTGTGAGCGACAAACATGACTAAGGCATCAAGAAGATGTCTTCCAATGGCATAAGCTTTGGAAGATCAAAATTACTCCAATCATGTAGCAACTTCACGTTAAAACCCGAACTGGAACAAACTGTAACAGCTTGTTTAGCAGGCAGAGATGCTCAGGTGGTTTTGTATACTGGATTTGTCCATACACCGAGAAGCGATTCAAAGCGATTGCGATTCTTGGCAGACATCTGCAATGCCGATATTCAAAAGACCTCCTTTTCCGCAAAAACATATACTGTCTTGAATGGAGTTTTTAATGGTTTGCAAAGAGACAGCTGAAGCTTTGGTAAAAACTATCCGTTGAGCGTTTTGACAATTGTTTATAATTCTCCTTTACTTTCTTTATTCGCTCAGGCTGGCCACTGTTCTGTTCTTTGTGACCATCACGGTGCTTGATGAGGTTTCAAGATAAAAGGTCTTGTGTATTCACACGAAACTGATCATTGTTTGTCGTAGACTGCGAGCAGTAAAAAAATGAGAGACTGCTCGTAGTCTATGTTTGTCGTGTTTGCTGTGAGAGCAAGAACAGTAAAAATGTTTCATTTCGCTCGATTATGATATCACTTGAAAAAGGCGTCTCAACTTGACAATTTTCGACAAACAAAGTAATTAAGTTCAGACCATGCTGAGAAGCCCCGTACTTGTGATTGATCACGTATTGACAGTGACATTATCGGATTAGTTGAGAAAATGTTGGGCGGATTACAAAAACTCTGGCTCTTATAGCAGGCGCTCCCTTCCCTTTCCCTTCTTTCGTGCTTTTCTCCCTCCCCCTTTCCCTCCCCTTTTTGCGCCTGCCACGCAGGCTAGCCATTGCAGGTACTACAGTACATCACCCAGGCTGTACAAGGGCTGAAAATTCAGTAAACCACGACCCATTAGCAGTTGCCAGCAATTGCTCTTTGGAATCATTGCCCTTCGGCTGACAAGCGTTACTTTCTTACCTTAACGCACTGGTAATACGATACCCCGACGCTTTCTGTGCGAACAAATTCAATTCGTACAGAATACCTTATCAGAATCAAGGCCATAAAGGGCTCGTCTGCGCCCTGTATAAATTAATCCGGCCGGGTCACGAAGGTTTCCCATTCAGAGAATTTATTGCTTTTTTCGAAAACATAAACAGTGCCTGTCATAGGAAATACCTAAAGTACTTTTAGCAAATACTTAAATGTTCTCACTTCAGAATTATACCGAGAAGAAATGAATTTAAATTGAAATTCGTTGTATCGCGCTGTGCGTATTGCGAACTTTGAAGAGATTTTGGGTTTTTCTGTTCCGTCAATCATTTGAGTGAAGGCGGGGTTAATGCAAATCACAATGTAACGTGCTCGCCTAGCTCGGCTGAAGATAACACTAGACTGCTCACGAATAGCGAAGGCGATTGCGATGATGAGTGCATTTTTTGTCGAAGGAAGGAGGAAGACGTTGCTTTATTCTTGCAAGTGACAAGAACAAGAAAGATCAGAAAAATCTGCGAAGCAGGCTTTTAAAACTGGTCGATTATTGCCTGATACAGGACGATCACAAAGCAACGAAACTTGAAAAACGAAACAAATAAAACGGCTCGAAATTCACCAATCACGAATCACAAACCAGGACCTTTTGAACTCGTGCAAGTACCCATGTGTTTCCTAAGAGGTCCACTTAGATGATTGACGGAACAGAAAAACCCAAAATTCTTTCGAATTTTGTAAAATGCACAGCGCGATACAACGAAGTCGCTGTAAAGAATGCTCACTCTGTAAAACAGTGCTTTATGCAGACTAGTACCTGTCAAAATCTCTCATTCCCGTTTCAAAGGATTATTGTCATCAACGTGCACGTTAGGAAGATTGATCCCTCATTTGTAATAGTCCACACGGCGTGAACAGCGTCCCCACCCACGTTTTGTCGCCCTGTAATTAATTATTTTACTTTGCTTTAAGTGGCAGTTTTCAGAGTGTGAGAACAGCAGACGAAGAAAGCTTGGAACTTAAGGGATGAAATCCTCTTCACCTGGTTATTTCAAGTAGCTTGGATCTGCTAATCTAGGCATGGCATATAGACAATGAAAAAGAATGTGGTGCGAAAAATAGATTTACTTTAATAGTAGACCAATTTACTTCGGGTCGTTTGCTTCCTCTTCAAATTAAGAGCAACGACTCGGAAAAGCTATCCGAATCATTACTTTCTTCCTTTCTTGTGAAAATTGCATGTGTCATGCTTTCAAAATAGTGGAGAGTGGCGCCAAATGGAGAACGGAGGGGGAAAAGCCAGAGGAGGGGCGAGCGAAAGGAGGGAACATTCTCACCCGCGCCCCCTTTCCTCGCTCTTTTTGGTCGCTCACTTCTCTTTCTATCGTCTCCACTATTTAAACGTCTTGAACAGGCTATGGTGAAAACTCATGGAAGGCCCAAAAGAATTGTCTTTACTCTAGTCATCAGCCGCATTGACTAGCATCGACAACGGCGACAGCATGGAAAACGTCCCTTTAAAAATGAATCCGCGTTTCGTTAAACTCTGTCGCGTTTACGCCAATTCGCTGAACTGTCAAATGTAGGCGAATTTTCCAGGAGCCGATTTCTTGGAGACCGTACTCGAGCTTAGAAAGAGAAAGAAAAGTTCGTCGTCGCGTGCTTACATCCTCCATAAAATGTGCAGTTAGGCGTTTTCACGTCGAAGTCAGGCAGTGACGACAAAGAAATGTACACAACAGCATGATGCACGTGCAAAGTTGTTGTTTTGCTTAACAGACCTATTGCTTTTTGACGATCTCGTTGCCGTCGCAGCGCCGTCGCCGTCGCCGTCGTCCTTGCTAAAGCTCCATAATTAAATGGGGAAGACCCAAAAGAAAAATCTGGCCGAATTTTATAGTCGCCGTAAGTTTATTATGTTTTCTTCTATCGGGCCCGCAATGGAACCGTTATGTGTAAACAAAAGCCATAATGGCTCTTGGTGTGAATTTTTTAGAAAACGTGACCAAGCTAAAACGACATCCTTAAAACTATATTTTTCAAAGTGTTTTTGTGGTCAGTCAAACAAACGGAATTTCAATATCTTTTATAACACTGGACAAATTCCTTTGGCTGCCTCTATGTGAACTGGCTAATGTTTCGCCAAGACAAACACAAGCTACATAACTTGGATTCCCCAACCCCACCCATGCAGAATCTAATTAGTACCTCCCTGCCAGGCCATACGTACGGTTGGGCGTACGCTGTCGTCATAACCAGATTCTCTCGCGTGGATAGGGTCTGGATAGGTTTGCCATTTTCTCTTAGCTATTAGGCTGCCCTACGCGCTCGCGCGGGGGCTCCGCTATAAAAACCAGACGTCACTTGATTTGAATGAGAAAACAAACGAGATAAAGTAAAATGGTCTATTGAGTAAAGATACTTAAAGGGAGACAGTTCTCGGCAAGGTAAATCCAGGTTAGGTTTACGTTAAAAAGTTCATTCAGCAGTTTTGAAAGGTTTTAGTCTGCAGATTAGCAAATATTTGGTGAAAATGAGTCAGCCAATCTGTGGAGGCAAACATGTTATTTATTATGATGATTATGGAAGAACGCTGAAGGGAAAATAAATACCTCTAGCCGGATTTTTGAACACGTTACCGCCGAATAGACCTCTTCCGTTAAGCAGTTTGTTTTTACGGCCACAAACTCTCCAAAGTAGCCAATATAAAAACTAAGAGTGCAGCCATTTTTTTTCTTCTCCTCCTTTCTTCCTCCTCGCTCTTTGTATTTCTCCTTGCCTTTTCTTTCGCTAGTGTGCTTTTCGAGCTTATCGGGCGAAAATAAAAAGCTGGTCTTTTGTCCCTTTTCCTCTCAGATAGGTGCAAATTTTGCCAGGTTCGTTTTCAAATTATCGGCTAGATATAGATATTATACTTTTACACTCTTCTCAGCCTCTCTAAAGATTGATTTCCACTGACGCGTTTTTGGCCACGCACTTTAACGCACGTAAATTGTAATCACGTAAATAAAAAAGAGGCAAGATAAAAACTGCTGAGCGTAAACGAGAAGTTGAACGAGGTTCAACTTTTACGCTTACAAGCGACCTTTCACGCATTGCCTCTATTTTATTTGCGAACGTAAATTTTACGCAACTGCGTACGTAAAAATTACGCCACACTGGAAATCAACCCTAATTGAGGCACACTGCGAAAAAAAGCGAAAATACGCGCGTTTCGCGAGCAGCTGAGGATAGGAGTCGGGCGCGGAAAAAATACTTCCTTATTCAGTGAAAGCTGTATTAAGGGGACCCAATATTAAGCGGAAGCCCTCTATTAACCATATTTTCGGCAGAACGAACCTATATTCAGCGGACACGTCTATCAAGTGGACTCTAGGTAAGGCCTCGTGTTAGTGTGTCAACTTAGTACAGGTTTCACTGTGAAATATAGCTAGAGAAGTAGGCGGGACCGAGGAAATCAACGTTTTCTAACATTTTCGTGTCAAGCGGAAGGTTGAGTGCAACGTTATGATGGCTCGTTAAAAATATCCATTTTAAAAAAATGCTTATTATTATTTATTCAAAATATCTCGCCGTTTTTTTGATTTGCCTTAATCCTCCGCCTAATTCTTCAGTACCACGTGGCACGGACCAAGTTTAGAAGATGCGTGTATTATACAATCTTTGACGTGCAAGTTACTCTGACGTCAATGAAGGTATATTGTCAATATACGATCATTCAGACAAAAAGACAACGCCGCGGCAACTTAGCTATTTTGGCGTGACTATCGAACTCAAGAAAATGGCTATGAAAAGACGAAAAAGCCGAATTAATGACTGAAAATGAATCCAAATCCAATCCTAGAACACAAGAACAAGTAAGATTCGATAGATGTCATCTGCTTTTTGAGGAGTATATGCAATGAAAAATACATCAGTTCACAATCTTAAACTATGCCTCGAAACAGGCAAATGTTTTGAAGAACGTATACGTGGAGGAAAAGAAGTTAAGAACTTGGAATTATTTGAATTTGGCTTTCGTATGATATAAAGAATTGTGCAGATCTCAGAGGCTGTTATTAAGACTTTACTCAACTGATCTGCATAATCCTTCATATTATACTCAGCCTATTCAATAATAATTGAATATTTATGAATAACCAAAACAGGGTCCTTAAAATGTTGGGTGTAGCATCAAATGCTTTCAATTGTTGTGTCTGCCGTGCTTGTTTTCGGCCCGTTGTGCTTTTCCACACGTATGATCAAAAAGTCTAAGTTATTTACTAGAATTGTTGTTTTATATTTGAGAAAAAAAAAGGGTCCAAAGCCTTATTTAATAATATGAAGGAAAATAGGTGTATAGAGAGTATTTTAATATGTTTTATTATAAATAACATTTTATCGCTATTTTATTACGTGTGATGAGTTTATTTTGATCTAAGAGGTGGTTTAATTTGCAGCATACGCTTCCCGGGGGGGGGCACTTTAGGAATTTCTTGGTGGGGATGTGCCGCTGGGAGCCTGGAACCCTTAACCTTTACCAGAGCTAGTTCAGCTGAGTTTGCTACCCTATACTAGAGTAAACTCCCCAAATTCCCCTATCCTAGAGTAGCTGTGTACCTAGTCTAGATAAAATCTTCAACCAACTGATCAGTTTCCTGAAAAATGATACCCTATTCTAGAGCCAAACGCTCTGATTTATATACCCTATCCTAGAGTAAACTGCTTGAAAACCATACCCTTCACAGCGGCACATACCTATATAGCCCATATATGGCAGTACCCCCCCCCCCCCCCCCCCGGATACGCTTATAGCTGTTGCATTTTGCCGTGGAATTTTTTATTGTTTTTCAGCTTCGCTTATATTTCAAGTTTCAAGTTTAATGTTTTGCCTCAGTACAAAACATGAAGTACTTAGATATAAATAGCTAATGGTGAGGAAGCCCGAGGGAAACTACTGGGCTTAAAAGTAATATGGTCCCTCCGTTAATTATTTTATCGAAATATTAACAGAAGTACTGAGACAAGTCAAATCATTGGCAGAGCTACTTAACAGTAAATTTATGATAGATATTTGTACATTATACCACATTTGACGTCATCTGTTTAGTAATATATATGAGAGGTACGTTAAGCATCACGTTTACGTCAAACAGCAAACGTGAATTTGACACTTGTCCTAGTTTCCCCTTCACTTGTCGGTTACTATTCATTACTTCTACACATAAATTAGTAGTTTCACGCAATTCTTTATCCATAAGAATTGTTTTGAGCTGTTTTTACCTGCTCATTTTCTGTTTTGAGAACTTCTCGACTTGAATCTGACGTTTGTTGTTTGCCGTATACGTGAAGCTTAAACTCTCCATTACTGAACAGACGCACGGCAACATGAAAACTATTTGTTAAATCTTCACAGATGAAACATTGGCGATTTTCTGTTTAGTTCAGGTTTGTTTATCGTTTTTCTCGCAATTTTCAATAAGTTTTTTTTTTCATATAGGGAAAACTCCATTCTAAGATAATCGGATTTGTAGATATCAAGTTATCAATTTGTTCTTCACACGGTATTTGTTTTTCTGAGCTTAGATCGACCGTAATTAACCTATTTATTACAGATTACATCTTTTCGCTTTTAAAAGCTAGTTACAACGTTGCATTCACTTTTGTTTGTAATCATTTTTGAAAAATATACCGGAAGTTGAACAGTGAAGCGTTGATCTTTTCATCTCACTAATTCCGGGTGCGTTGCGTTTGGAAAACAGTGCTCAGTAGGCGAGTCGTGTTAGGTAGCTTAGTGTCACGCAACAAGAATTTAAAGTGATACGCGACGCTTTGACATCTCAATCAATAAACTTTTCAGATAACTTTAATTTTCTGTAGCCCAATTTTTACCCAATTTTATTGACCATCCTAGAGTGCAAAAGAAAATCTTGAGGATCATACTGTTTGACCTGTTGTTACTTACATGTACTTTACTTAGAGGTTTAGCCCACTGCTCCCTGTGCTCCTTTGAAATAGCTAACAAACATGTCGAACTCGAGTCCTTAGCTCCGATTAATCCTAGTCTTACAGGTTCTTTCAGTTTTTGTATTTTCGATTGAGGTCCCTTCCACCTGACCGCAAAGGTAAACACCCCTTTCAAGTCTCCTAAGAGCCGTTTTTAAGGCATATAATGTGGGCAAAATATATTTATTCAAAAGTCATCAACACTGCAAAAAAGTGAGAAAATACAGTTAAAAAGAAAGGGAATGATGAGGAGTGACGTAAATTATGTACTTAGCGTGAAAGAGTATGTGGGGTTCCGCAATCGCACTATAAACTCCCACGAAATACAGAACATTTGGTAGTTTTTTTCTTATTTTTACTAGTACTGGGGCCAGTCAGCGAAAATCCTTCAACACCGCAAGAAAGAACGCTTTAAAATCAGTGAAGCTGCCAAGCTTAATAGTTCTTTGTTGCAAACTTGCGAAGAAATAACACCACAAAATCATGAAATTCTTACCGTCTTTTGTGTGGTGGGCTGCAAGTTCTTACCCCCTACCATGGAAACATGCATCTGTAAAATTATGCGACTATGTGAAACTATACTCGCAGGGTGTTCTTTTCTAATCAGTATAATATGTAATCGGTACGCAGCAGCACTAGACAAGTGTAAATTGTAAAATTAGTGGTCACATCTACGTACTGTATAAGCCAAAAAAAAATCAACAAAGAGTCCACGGCAGTACTTTGTTTGCGCTCTAGGAGGCGGCGTTTCCGTTTGCAGGCAGCCCCAGTTGCGGAAGCCCCGATTTTTATGATTTCCAAGGTCCACTTACGGAAGATACGATTGTAGCCCATTATAATTCCGAAGGGGAGCAAGAATGAGCAGAGTCGGTTAGTGCGCGGCCTTCTGAGGCCCCGTCCACACTTATCCGGATATTTTTTAATCCGCGACTTTTTCTTTGTGGATACGGGCGATCGTCCACACGTATCCGGTGTATCCGGCAGACGAATCCGCAACGTTTTGAATCCGCTCTCCAGAGTGGACGAATCCGCTATGAATCCGGAATCGTGTGGACCCTAAATCCGGATATTATTTTCTATTGACGTTACAAGATCGATTCAAGGGCCTGTTTCGCGAAAGTCCCGGTAACTGTTCTGGGGCCTGTTTCTCGACTTTGATCTTGAATGCAAACATAAAACAGCTTTTCGGGCCCGAGAAGTTGTCGGGACTTTAGTGAAACGGGCCCCGGGGCCCGAAAAACTGTTTTGGGTTTGCCGGCGGTTTGCTTCAAGATCAAAGTTTCATTATTTTTGAAAATGATACAATAAAACTGACAGTTAACGAAGCAACATAGACCGGTTTGTGTGCTAGGAACTGTACTAATATTCAACAGATTTTGATTCTAAAATTTGCATTCGGCCCCGAAAAGTTTCTGGGACTTTCGAGAAACAGGCTCCAGTTCTTTACCGTGAAGGTGGTGCTGAGCGTTAGCCTGCAGACACAAACGCATTTCCGGTCGTCGCTTCTCAGCGACGACAGGAAATACGTCTGTGTCCGCGGGCTATGCTGAGCGCAATGTTGTCTCTTCTTTACTTCTTGGACTTTAACGTGACTTTAAGTCTTTTAACGTATGTGCATTTAAACCTAGCTAACCTAGCATTCTGAGGCTTCTTTCCATGTCGGACTGACGAATTGGACGCCGTTAAAAAGCCGAGTAAATGAGTGAACTAGTGCTGGTCGGACAAGTACAAGTTTGTCAACGAAACAGTTATTGAAGGAAACCAGCAAAAAAAGTTTCGCATGAGCCGAAGATCGTTTTTTTTTTTTTTTAACAAATTAGTTGACGAGCTGAGAGTGAATCCGGACAGTATGGACGGGCAAAAAAAAATATATATATATTGCGGATTCAAAAATGTCAGGATACGGGTGGACGGGACCTGAAAGATTCAATGATATCGATTCCCAGGTGTAACTTGAGCCTCGGGTTTGTCAGGTTAAGTCCCGAGGGGGTACAAAACAAACTTTTATACGGGGTGGCTCTGCCCCGAGGTCTAACTTCTCACCCTTCTATTTTTGGCAGAAAAGGTACCCATTTCGTTACCTTTTGTTGACAAATGGTACCCCTCTCACATACTGGTTTAAAACGCTACATCCCTTTAAGTGTGTAAATACCCCATCGATCTTAAATAAATGACTAAACCAGGAGGTTTTCTTATTCTCTCTTGGGACCAGTCATTATTTATCGCCTGGGAGGAGGGCGGGGGGGGGGGGGGGAGGCGAGGATTTTGGGCTAAACAAGGTGAAATTTAGCCGACCCCCCCTTTGAAAGGTTTCTTCACTGAAGTGATCCCTCCTAATAACTTTTGATGACTTTCGCGATCCCCCCCACCTCCCATGTCTTTATTTTCCAAGAAAATTTGAGCGGTCTTCCCCTCTGAATCCTTCCAAAGTTTTCATCGACCCTCCCTTTTGGGTTCTCAGTTACGACTGATGCCCCCTTTTATTCTCCTAAAAATCAAGTGATCATCCCCCTAAAATTCTCCTCCCGCCCCCAGGCGATAAATAATGACCGGTCCCTTACAAACTGCAATGACAGATTTCCCTAACCTTTTATATACTTAAACTGTTGAAACCGTTACCCCTTTCATATACCTGAAGCCTGAAAAAGGTACCCCTATCTGACGGAGCTTACCCGTATAGGCTGTTATAGGGCGTAACACCTCCCTCCGGAGTTAAAGAACTGTTACAAATTAGAACTCTTAAAAAACCTGTTAGTTTTTCGCCTGCCAAGTTCTCGTTGGAAAGAGATTACTGAGATAGAGAACACGAAAACAATAACATGGCTGACATACTTTATTTCTTATATAAGATGTGCTTAGTACAAAAAAATACTTTTTATGTACTCTAGATTTATACTTAAAAGCGATCCTCAATTTTTCCTTACACAAGACTAAAGGTAAACACTGAAAGCATTGCTTGCCTTAATTCCCTTTACGATCTCCAAATTTTACGCAAAATCCGGATGACAGGCGAATTATCATCTCAAGGGGCCATTAATGTTTGGACGCTAAGGCCGTAATGCACGCAAGAAAGGGAAAATAAAACAAAAGGTTTCATCATTAATTTTGTAAAACTCAGCGTACAAAGCTAAGCGGCTTGTGCTAGCTATTCTCTTCTCTCTTTCCGCGAGCTTCTTTAATTTAGCAAACTATAAATTTAAAAAGTATCCTGACTGTGAGTTTTCTTTTTCTTCGTTTAACGTACATGAAACACAGGCTTTCTGAGCCCTTTATGACGTTTTAGTATAGGATCGATCATTCAATATAGGAAAAACTCCGAGGCGAACATTAATTTTAAAAAGTTTAAACGGACCAATTATACTTAAAAATAGTGGTAGAAGAAATCGTAGAAGGTGTATTTTGTTTCAAAGACATTTACGTAAATTGGCTACAAAGAAATGCAACAATGAAGTAAACAAAAAGATGTTGCTTGAGAAATTAAACAGAAACAGCCTCTTACAACAGCACATGCCTCTTACTTGCGACTGACTACCAAAAGAGAGAAATTGGCGGGGGTGGGGGGGGGGGGGGGGGGGGAGTTAGAAATATAAAAAGATAAACTCAAGGCAAGTTACCTTTGACAGACTTATGAATCTGACAACATGAGTGGCTAGCATGATTTTGTTTAGCGCCAATTACAGACTAGCCTGCGTGATTATACAAAAAAATGGCTAACTCATAGAAACAAATTTTTACCCTACGGAAACAAGATTTTTGTCTAGCAAGGAGAGGGATACGGGCTTGAAATGGTGTATTTCCCAGTGGCGGCCATTTTTTGTATTATCAGATTAGTGACGTCCCATAATCCTTGGTACTTGTGGACTCTGAAAAGGAAGTCTTCTGGCAGCTTAAAAGGATTACTAGAACCGGCAACCTTTACCATCTCGCCTATGCCACTAATGTATGATCCCACAGCAACAACGGAAATCTCGACTCCCATATTTTTCAGGTTGTTGGCTTTGGGTATGGTCAGTTGCTGCTGGATATTTGATTGGCCATCAGTGATAAGTAAAACCTTTTTTTCCGAGGAAACACGGCCGCCTAGAACGAGTAAAATATACGATTTATTAGAGAAGCCGTCAAGGGAGTACCGTAGCTTATGAGTCCTGGACTTATAGATCTTCATAAGGGGTTTTAAGAGGGCATATAAACCAGGAAGAGAACTTATATCCGAGGGGGCTTTTAAATACAATGAGAAAAAGCGCTTGGAAACAAAGCTATAGCAGTGCTGATGAAAATACGTTTTGCATTTACGGGTTTTTATGTCCCCGCCAAAGCTATTTACCTTAAAGCATGAGGTAAGATCAGATAGCGACGATCCACATTGATTTGGCCATCAGTGACAAAAAAGTCATCATTCTTGTAGAGAAACGGATGCTTTCGTTAAAGCAAACAAGAAAGGTTTCAAATTTTCTTTCAAGCAGGTACCAGGTAACCAGAACGTCTAAGAAACATCACAATACTATATATACAAATGTTTAAGTGCCGTACATGTTTCGGATGAAAGATCGCTTAGCTTCCAACATCAGCGTCTCCCACTTTTTATAAAACATCTAAGATATTACGCGCAATCTGATTGGACGAAAAGTGTGTTTTCATGAGAGTATGTAAACACATTGTAGCCTCACCATATTTTTCAGAGCAAGCCTATCAATTAACCACGATTTTGAAAACTTTTTAGAGCAATTCCAGATTAGATTGGTCCTGGAGCGTGACCAAAAGCGTGAAAACAAAAAGAAAATCTTTAAAAAAATATATTTTCAGTAGTTTTTATCGTATGTCAAACACAAGAAATTTCTATCTAGATTAATAACTGGAGTACGTCCATTGGCTGCCTCTAAACTATTAATTCCACGCAAAGATAATTATTGCCCTCCCTTACCTCCATAATCAGTACGGGCGGGCGGACGCACGCTAACATCATAACTAAATTTTGTTGCATCGATAGGTTACCAATTTCTGTAGCAGTGGGGGCTCCGCTGGGAAAGAGGTTGCCCATCCGGATTCTTGTAGACGTGGCCTATAAAAAGATTACGGAGTATCAGCGGAGGCCTATAGCTAACCTGTCGACGCCAAAAAATTTGGTTATGTCGTCAGCGTACGCCCGTCCGCCCGTACACTATCTGGAGTTAGGGGTAAAAACTCAGTAGGGTAGGGAAGGGAGACCCAGACATAAACGTTGCGTTTCAATTTGGCTCAAAGTTAACCATTTTAGGGGCAACCAACGGAGTTGCTCGAGTAAAAATCTAGATTGAAGTTTCTTGCGTTTGGCTTACGACACCATTTTCGGAAATATATTTCTAAGGCTTAAATTTTTGCTTGATCACGCTTTTGGTCACAATCCAGGGACAACCTACTCTCCCTTACTCCCGCCGCTTGGTCAAGATTTTGACAGGTGAATTCATGCTTGAAAACGTACGCATGAACTGAATCCTTTTCTTCATTTAAGTTAAGTTTTGAAATTATCCTGTTCCTGTACTTCCGTCCACACAAAGAATACAACCGCTATCAAGGCTCTTTTTCTGTTTTTTCAAAACTGAATTGTTTACTTGGTTTTTGGTCGAAGAAAGTGTCGCAAAGGGATTCATCGATGGCTGCGTTTGTAACATGCCAGGCTCTACGGCGGTCTACAGGAAGTTAACTATTCGTGTTCTTCCACTGCCGCCACAAAATGAAATACAGTTGCTATCAAGATTCTTCTGTTATTTCGAAGCTGGTTTATGTTTGGGTTGAGGAAAACGTCGGCACGGGATTCAACGAAAGTGAAAGTTGAACATGCAGGTCAGGCTTTTACAGCAGAGTGCAGGAAAAGTTTCTGACTTCACTTACTCGTTTTCAGGAGTCTGCGTAATTTTTACAGTTTTTGTCACGTTTTAGTTTTGTTGTTAAGTCAGACGTAAGCTTAATTATTTCATGTCATGACATGTGATAAAGATTTGTGTGCCAATGGCCTCGCGTTTAACCGAAGCTTAAATTAATTTTCTGGTTGCAAACGGAGAGAGAAGGTTTTTTTTAGAGACTATCCAGTTCTGGTGATTGCTGGTGAAAAGTAAGAATAGTAAGTGAAAGTACAGTCTTGCTTCAAGGCTCGTTCATCTATTTATGCCAAGCCGGCTAAAAAAAAAAAAGAAAAACAGGCAAACAAACACAAGGTTTTCGGAAACATTTCAGTCACTCTATTTGCTGTCTTGAATAAAAAGTGGTGTTGTTGTACATGTTTCATTGAATTTTTATTCAAGTTTTGGTTTTCACATAATTTTGCAAGGTGTTGTGCAGCTTCTTTTCCTTTCGCGGGCTGTCAGAATGACGCGTGTTTGCAGATTAACCCACATTGTTCATTCTCGCCGAAAAAGAAGTACATAAGAAATTTGTCAACTATTTTACCAACAGACTCGTACATTTGCCAAAATGACTTCGCCTTTTTGGAATACGCTATAAATTGTTTGCGTCAATATAATTTGTAGTTTAAATATAGCGCACACTTAGTCGTATAAATACTGTGCACATACACGCAAAGGGCAGTTTGTGTAGACTGCAAAAATATGGTTATTCATGGAGGAAACGTGAAGTAAGTTATCAATCTCCCTGGGTCTTTTCGCCAGAACACACAAAAAGAATAACTAGTAAAGGTTACTGAGTATTAGATATTGTGATGTTATAATCTAATGGGTAGAATACACGTAACGGTTTAACGGTCATATTTTGAAAAGGAAACATGTTTTAAACACAAAAATCGGCCTAATTTAGCATTCGGGTAGTCAATCCCTTTTAGACGGAAAAATTGACCAATAATAGTAAAATGTGAACTGGTCGCAGCCAAAGAGTTTGGTGACTGACAACCAGCCTTTGTTAAACATTAAATTTCCTGGGCTATTGGCTTCTCGACTCAGTGATACGTTTGGGTAAGAATTCTTTTCCAAGACTATCATTAATGTGACCAGGAGCCATAATCGGGGTTGGAGACCGCAGGAACGGGGTCCACGCGGTTCCATCGAAATAGCCAAATGTGCCTATTTTTAGAACAAACTACGCCACCCTCAACGTCACAAACTCGCGCGGGAACCCGCGAATTTGTGCGGCTCTCGTGTGGAATTTCAGGAGATGGGCGATCGTTTTGCGACTTTGTTTGAGTGCGCTCTAAACTTTCCAAGTGCTTCATATCTCGATAGGCAATGCATGCACAGTTGAAAAGTCAGCCAAATTGTTCAACAACCATTACTAGAAATACGTTTATTACAAAAGCCTCCCGAGAACACGAGATTGCACACCACACACCAGTTACGGTCTCCTTCCCCGATTATAGCTCCTGCTGTGATCGAATTTAATTTATAATTTTCTCTTTTTGTTTTTAAATCAGTTAAGTATCAATTTCTGTATTTCTTTGCATAGTTAGGTTAAAGCTTATTCGTCTTAATTTTTCGTTTTCAAGTAATTTAAAGTTTATAAATGGCCCTTCGCTAATCTTATATTTATTTATCTTTAATTGGCAGCGCGCGGAAGCAACGTTTTTTAGATTCCCTCCAATGCTAAAAAAGCAGTTCGATCTGAGAGAGCCGCTTTGTTTTTGCAACCATGAAAGTGAGAAAATTCTCTGTTTGATCAACGACGTTACTTCCAGTCAACGAATTTGAATGAAATCTAAAATCTAAAACTACTAAGATAAAATTACAGATAATAAAAGAAATAAAAAACGTGCATTAAAAATAGAAGTTAAAGATCATAGGCTTCTTTAAAAAGATAAGTCTTTAAATGTCTTTTAAAAATAGTGATTGATGAACAAAAGAGATACTGTAATAAGTATTAAATTTGGCCAATTCCTCTCTCGAGAGTGGAGAAAAGGGGTGGGAACACAGGATGGCCGAATTAAGCAATTCCTCTATCTCAGACCAATAACATACCTGCGTAATTGCAGGACGGGAAGTTGGTAATATGTGACAATGTCCAGCTTCACAGTCAGCTAATGCGCCAATTAGCGTCAAAAGTAAAATATGAAGCTATTCTGGTATTTCTCCCGAAAGAGCAATTTCGACTTTTTATCTGTTCTCTCTAATACTGAACTTGTTTATATTAAAATTAAACGTTTGTATTTCCCTTAGACTAGCCAATAATAATAATGATAATGTTAATGATAATGATAATGATAATAATAAATAATAATAATAATAATAATAATAATAATAATAATAATAATTAGAATAATAGTAATAATGCTTAAGTACTTCCAATTTGAGTGTGTGATTTGGTCTCCGATTATTTCCTTCCCGTTTAATTATTGCTTGCTGTATGTTGTTTCATCTCACCTGCTGAAGAATCCTGGAACAGGGTCTTGGCCATTTCCAGTCCTGCTTGAGTATTGGTCCAGCCATCTGGGTAAGAAATCATCATTAACTGTTGTTGCGCTGCAGAGTACGGTAGAAACTTAAAGTTGACGCTGGCTGAGTTTGAGAAGGTAACTGCAGCATACTTTTCGTCAAACCCCGGTTTTTTAGATGCTGCCAGTATCATGTTCTTCATTGCTGCTTGTCCTCTTTCAAATTCGCATTTACCAACTGATCCGGAGCCATCCATGACGATCACAACATCAGTAAGATGCGTTGCCCTCTTGCTGAGTGTATTCATCGGATTAATGCCCAAAAATTTAGTCATTAACTGAGTTGCAGTGACTTCTGTAGTGGGGACTGTCTGAAATCCTGCAGATGTAATTAAAAATCAGAGCCAATCCATCCACCGTAGCTGCATTTAGTCGCAGCTCTTGTATTTTAAATGAATTTGAAAAGCCTAAATTATCACGAATTATCTCGAAGACAGGGTGGCCGAATTGAACAATTCCTGCATACAAAGAGGCCTTTAAATTCTAAAGGCATGGTCTGTCCCTTGGCTCAGCAGACACGCGATAGAGTTTTGGATACGAGTCCCAATCGATCTGAGCTACGCGGACTGAGGTTAAAACTCAGTAATTCCGAGTTATTCAATACTTTAGCCGTGCTATAAATATAAATCCCATCTAGATAAGGCAATACTGTAAAATTACCGCTTAAGATCCCTGGGCTTATCTACCTTCGAAAGGGACCATAGGAAAACGTCATAAAAAACGAATTCATTTGAAGCGGGGCTTAATTCATTTGAAGCGGGGCTTGAAGGACGTACGTATTTTCTTGTTTTACAGGTAGATCAGCCAATAACTGGGAGGGTGGGGGGAGACTTGTAATTATAAGTGGAAGTTTACAGTAGTTTGTCCAGTCTTTACTGTAATAGCCTATTATTTGTAGTGTATTTGTCGTCATAGCCTGCGATAAGGCTCACTCCTCGCGCCCTGGGGCCTCCACCGCCAAAAATTCCACAAACTCGCACATGGTGTGCCTCGGCTCACTGGCTATTGTCGTCATTGGTTGGTTACACTTTGGAAAGTGAGTAAAAAAAAGGCTAGCTCTTATAGTGCAACAAGAATAAAAGAAGGATTTATATAAATGGTCATGAGTTTCATATAATAATAATAATAATAATTTATGAACTTATTGTGCGCAGCTTAACATGAGAATGATCAGCTACGTATTACAACTACATTACTTTAAAAGAAACAAATAAAAGATAATGCATTTAAAAAATAAAAAATAAAAAGAATATATATGCATGCAAGTAAGAACTGAATATAAAATTGCTCACCAATATAAAGTTTTAAAAAGATAAGTCTTAATATGCGCCTTAAAACTGTTCACATTAGTAATCGCACGAAGTTCTTTTGGAAGAGAGTTCCAGAGCCTTGGCGCTGCTACCATAAAAGCTCTATCACCTAACGTCTTCGATCGAGCAGCTGGCATAGAAAGTAAAATACTATCTGAAGATCTAAGGTTATATAAGGACGATTTAAATGTTAGTAAATCGCATAGATATTTAGGAGCAAGGCCGTGAATTGCTTTGAACGTAATAAGCAGTATCTTAAATTCTATCCCGCGGGCTTTAACAGGAAGCCAATGCAGACCACGAAGAAGGGGTGAGACGTGGCAAAACCTAGGGGCATTACAAACTAGCCTGGCTGAGGCATTCAAAACTCTCTGCAATTTGTTAAGCTGGTAGTTGGGCAGCCCATACAAAAGACTGTTACAATAATCAACACGAGATGTAATAAATGCATGGACCAGCATTTCCGTTGATTCTCGAGACAAATACTTGCGAATGCGTTTGATATTATGCAAATGATCAAAGGCAACACCACATAACTTGCTAATATGAGTTGACATAGTGAGCTGCTCATCAAACCATGAGCCTAGGTTTCTAGCTACTGTTACAGGACAAACATCAGTCGACCCAACCCTAATGCAATTGATGTTAACCTTGGCCAGCTGCTGCCTAGTATAGATGTACAGAGAAATCACTTCACAGAAGCACTGCCTATCGAGTTACTGTCAGAAAATGGCTCGTGGTTCAATTTTAAGTCAAATAGTGCAGTAGAACGTATCTAAGATATTGCTGTTAGCATATTTGTACAACAGTCACAAACATTTAACGGCTGGAAAAAAAATGACTTACTGTTATAATAAGGGTCGTTCGGGTCATCGGGCAAATTTGCCGCTGTTGGTCTGTAAAAAACGTGGACTGCCGAGCTCTGCCTGCTGTAAAGGAAAACAAGCAGGCAAGCCACGGCGGAAATTCGAAAAGCGATAAATCCTGACATCTCTGAACTTAGCTGTGAAGCTTTCAACGCACAACTGAATGAATTTGAGGATGCACTACTGCTTTTATGGAGAACGGGTAACCCGGTGGGTGCTCGATGAAACTTCAGCTGATCACGTAACGGAACGTGTTTTAGCTCATAAGGAAACTATCTGGTATGTTTACAGCGTTTACCGCTTCCTTTAGTACTACTTCTATTTCTTGTCATTGTCATTTTATTCTAGTCGTTCCTCTTTTTCGTAACTGCTTCAAATCCAAAAAAAGAACTGTTATCTAGCCACTGCCATCGCTGTTTTCTCACAGACAGTCAGCAGGAAGTTTTTGATGCTTCACTGTTATTTTTAATAGCTTCACTAGGGTCGGATCACTGGGCCTGACTAGAAGAAAGTTATAAACAAGCTTCACAGAATGGCTTATTCTAAAGCACACAGTGACGTCATGTTCTGTTCAATTCCTTGACCACTAGGCTCTTTGCATGACTTGATCACGTGATCAACTTTCGGTAAATACGAAGATATATAGTTCACTTTTAAAAAATTTTCTTAGCACAAGCTGAAAGAGCATATAAAATTAGGTAACCTGAGCATTTTCAGCTGTATATCTCAAAAGTAGCGATTGCAAAGGCCGCTGAAAGTTGGAAGCATTTGTACATGATGAGAAAAACAACTTTTGCCATCCAGTCACGCTAATTGTAGTTTCGAAATTTTTAAAACTTTCATGAAATATAACAAATCTCCTTTTAATTCATAACAGGCCCTTAAAATGCGTAAGAAAAATATTTAACGACAGATTAAAAATTTTAGAATTTACAAGGATTTGTATAGAGTGTTTTCACATGACATCACGGCGGTCATATTGGTGTCCCAAAACAATGAAACGGCGGCCATGTTGGTGTCCCAAACCAGTCCTGTGGGAGTTGAACTCCTTTCTTATGCAAACGCTTTCTTTTGTTCCAATAAATTTGCAAAGATGCTGGCCGCGTGAGTGAAAACACTCCGTATGGAAAACAATGCAAGCGTGACTGGATGGCAAAAGTTGTTTTTCTTATACAAATGCTTCTAACTTTCGGCGGCCTTTACAATCGCTACTTTGGAGATACACAGTTGAAAATTCTCAGGTTACTTAATTTTAATGTGCTAACAATATTTTTCAATAGTGAACTGTTTACGTGTTTACCGAAAGTTGATCACGTGATCAAGTCATGCAAAACTTCTTCAAATGTCTTAAAATAAATATAATATCTTTAGCTCGCTCTATGCTTTATATTTGTTACCTATGAGCACGTAAAACTTTTTGAACGACACGTACGAGGTCCTGGATCATTTCCGCGTGTCTCATTACACAGCTTTCTATTAATTCTCGCCTTTTTAGTTTCAGGGGCACCCAACGACGGTTTCCTCCTAAATATATTGAAACACTTTTTTAGGCTATCAAGAGTACTTTTAGATCTCTAGAAATGCATTCTAAGCGGCGCAATAAAATTTGTATCTATTTAGGACATTCTAGGGGAGCTTGAGTTGTTTCGTAATTACAAGGGCTTCAATGTTATTAGCCTGCGAAAACATCCGTTTCTCCTCGCTCTTCGCCGCCGGGGACGTTTCGCGAGGAGGTTACTCCGCGCGAAACGTCCCCATCGGCGAAGAGCGAGGAGAAACGAAAGTTTTCGCAGGCTACAATGTAATTTTTCTGAAAATTTTAGATGCAATTTATAACGTGTTAATAAAAAAAGAATTTTTCTGATATCCTCTCTCCAACACTTTTTTTGAATCCGAAAGTTTTAGGTTTCCTTTTTTCTACGAAAAATAGCCTAACCTGGTATCTTTAGGGAATTTATCAGATAAGCTTCGAAAATTGTGCACGGGTGGAACGGTCATCTAGAAATTTTTAGCCGTCCTCAAGAAATAGAAAATTCTAGGCAATATTTGCTTCTCCGAACGGCAGATATTTTACAGAAAACAGTCGTTGGGTGCCCCTGTAGTTTCCTTTTTCCGTGTCTAGTGACCTTTTGCTAAAAACTGCAAATAGATACGTAAGGAACCTGCAGATCCTCTTAGCGCTGACCTATAATAGGTACACATGAATCAACCCTACACTGGGTTTACTTTTATCTAAGCTGTCAGTTTTGGACTGTTAGTAATTATACAATAATGGATCTCTGAGCAGGTTGAAAAGGCTGAGATAGTTAACCCTATCAAGGCTTATTAAGCATAAGCCTTGAAAAGAGATAAAAAGGAGACAAGAATTGATTTAAAGAAGGATTTATTATTATATGCATATATGAAGAAGACGGTTGGCAAGCCTTGTTCATGCAACAAAAGTAAAGGACAAACCCGAGTATTCTAGCGTTTTTCCGCTGATATGCTGTTTCAATTACGTGATTTGGTGTTTACAATATTGGAGGAAACAATATACACTTAATGTCAGATCCCAAGGGAACTGAGCTAGTTTTGTTTTCCCGAGAGTCCTGATGTTTCCCGAAACGAAGTCGAGGGAAACATCAGGACTCGAGGGAAAACAAAACTAACTGGTTTCCCGAGGGACCTGACGTTAAGTGTTTTGTTATATTTCTAGACTTTCACTTCAACAGCAACAAAAGAATAACCGGAGCGAACCAAAACAGTCGACTCGGTACTTATAACAACACAAATTTAATTCTCAAAACCACTGAATGAATGATTTACAAACTAAAGTACTTTCCTTATATTATCTGCATCTTTTTCCTCCACTAACTGCTATTTTTCTTCTGGGAACTTCTGGGAAACGTCGTTGCTTTTTAGCTTGAGGCTTCGTGTTTGTGTTGTTGTGTTCATTCACGAAAAAGAAAACTGGCTGGACCTGGCGGTGTTTTTCCCGCCTTCTGTCACGCCACTTTCCACCATGCTTTGATCACGTGCTACAAGGTATCCCGAGCGGGGTACATTGTTTAATGTATCACGATCGGGATACATTTGATTTTAGTCAAGGCCACATGACCAAGAATCAACCAATGGCAGTCCCTGTTTAGTTGAGTGAAAGTCTAAGGAATATAACAATACGCAAATGTTTCCTAGCTAATCATATCTTTAGCCGGTGTTATATCGGTTTATATTCAAAATGTTTGAACAAAACGATTTGGGAGCGTTTTTTTTTAGAAGGAAGCCATGTACTGATATACGAACGTTTCTTCTCTTTGATATTCTGTTTTAGTGGTGTGTCAAAAAGAAAAGGACAAAAGAATGCCATCGTGACATATCACCGTCAACCTGATGCGGTACGTTTGCGGTAGGCTATTGATGTCAATTAGTCAGTTTAGACCAAAGCCTAAGCTGACTGGCAGCGGAGTTGCAGTCAAAATAATCTCTCGAACTGAAATCAGTTCCTCTACTCATGAAGGCTCTCTCTTCTGTGTCTTTTGTGCTTCCGTGTTGCTCCTCACTTGGATATCAATGTCTTTATTCACTGACCGCTGATCTTTTTAAAGCACTTATGGAACTAATCCATTTCAAGGGCACACACGTGCGTGCTCTCGGTTTTAGTCATTGCATTGTGGTTGTTCCTTTTTGCCATCTCAGCTTGAGCGACAATCTCTCTTACGGGTGAGCGAAACTGAGACTAATTGGAAGTTGGTTACCGGTCCGGGGGCACTCCCTTATTTGGCTTCAGGACGGGTATGTGCCACTGAACAAGGTATGGTTTTCAAGGTCTTGAGTCTTAAACAGGGTATACAATCATTATTTAGCGTCTTGAACAGGATGACTTTTTGGGCCGGAGGTCGGTACGTTTGTGGTAGCAACATTGTGGTAGCCCAAAACACTCTAATTTCAGAACGAGATCAATAAAATGAGTTATCTCGTCCTAACCAGAGAAGGCCTAGGTGGCACACCTCCAGGGACCCAGTCTTCTCATGAGTGCCCCCGGGGAGTCATGATCACCGGTTAGCAGTTACTAGTTTTACGATATCAGACCCTATTCAGCTGTTTTTGTATACTTTGCCACATTTTTGCAGCCTGAAAGATCAATCAGCAGCCGTAGAGATTAAAAGCTACACTTTTTTTAGACGTTCTGTGAAAGGAACCCGGTTATGTCCAACACCTGGCAAAAGAGGATTTCCGAAGGCACTGCCGAAGGCTTTCCGTATTTTCTATCCTTACTCATCGTTTACGAGCTTTAATAATTTTAACTTTTAACGAAAATTAGCAGCCATGAACACTATATAGTGTACTGTCCATCGCAAGTAACAGCATACCCAACGCAAAAACAATAAGAGGCGAGTTAACTAGCCGAAAAAGACTCCGGTACATCCACTGTTCATTAATTACGTGTTGATTGTACTGTTAACGAAACTGTCGTTGAGTTTCCATGAAATATGACAGGCGATAATTATTGTATGGTAGTGTTTATAGCGGCATGCTTAGTTAAAGGGGCTATGTCACGATGATATTGCCTTTACTCATAGACAAAATGCTCCTGAAGAATTATGAAGAAGATATTAAGCAAATTTCAACAGAAAGCACTATCTATAACACTCCACTTAACCGCGGCAAGGTTAGCTCAGTCTGTAGAGCGCTTGACTGCAGAGCTGGTGGTCGCGGTTCATTCTTCTCGGGGCTGGACCAATACTCAGGGTCTTAAAATAACTGAGAAATGAAGGTACTCCCTTTGCCCTGGAAATGGCTAGACCTTCGCATGGCTCGAATGGCCACGTAAATGGGGATCCCGTCTCCAGTAGGAGACGTAAAAAATAGTGTCCCCAATTAGTACTTTCATGCTAAATACATTGACACTCATTTCGGTTAGAGGAGAGTCAAGTTGTACTAGGTTGTAGTATTACTGGACATCTCTTCTTATCATATCGCCCAGTGTAAAGTAATCCAAGACAGTCTTGGATTCTTGACTCTACGCTGTTGAATCCGGATTCCTTGTCAGTGGAACCTGGATTCCAGATTCCAATCACAAGCGGGATTCCGGAATCCTTGAGCTTTATTCCAGATTCCAAAGCCCAGCATTCTGGGCGGGAAAATGACGTCAAAAGATTATTTTTGGGGGGTTTGAAATTTTCGATTCCGGGATTTTTTGGGTAGGAAAATTTGGCAAGTATTTTTTGGGTGGTTTGAAATATGCGGAGATATTTTGGGATTATCAAAACAATCTGACGATTTATGGTAGTGCCTGCGTTTCCGAGTCAGTAAGTCAGTCAGTTAGTGTAAAATCTGCAATGAGAATGAAAACAAAGTGGCATGGAATGACATGATATTAGTGCTACATTATTTAATGCTTTCTGGAAATTTTTTAAGGCTCCTAAATTCGGCATGGCATTTTATTAGAGTTAATTTTGGGTCCAGGGATTTAAACATACACTATAACAAAATGACAGCAACAAATATACCTCACAAGCATTATATCAAGCGTCAAAAAAAACTGTTAGGCTAACAATTTCAAACTAGAACTTCCTTAAAGTTTTTCAATCTGTGCCTTCTTCTTTCCTATGTTTTTAAGACCTTCTTATGATGTTTTGAGTGATTTTTTTATGCTTCACTAAATTTGGTGGCGATTCCAAAAATTAGAGTATCGATAAATGTAGTGACACAAGCTAACACAGCTCCGAGGTCGTGGTACTTTGTCTAAAAAAAACATACGAAAGAGGTCAAGCGAAGAAATCTGGGCTCTTCAAGTGTTCTTTTCAGTTTCAGGCTTCAGGCTGTTACTGCATGGCTGATCTCCACCCTGATAAATTTCTCCTTTTCCTTAAGTGTAAAGTGAAAGAAAGTTTATCGAGAAATCAGTTCGAAAAAAGTGGTGGCAATTAATGGCGCGGAAATTAACGTAAATTTTTGAAATTCGCGTTAATCGGTAGAATGTTCCTTCAACGGACTGTTTATGGGAACAATAAATCGAAAGAGCTTTTAAATGACTAAAGCGCAAGACTAATATTTTTATAATATATTATTTGTGCCAGCTCTAGGAAGAGATAGTGGCTTTCAGTTCCGGTGCCAGAAGTAAATATTTGTTCCCTTAATTGTAACGTGGCAATTATTACAAAATACTGAACGTTTTTGGAATGCAGCAATGCAGAGTAACAACTGCAGTGACACAACCTAAGGAAGAAGTTGTTGTCGGGTGTTTCTTTTTTGAGAAAAAAAAAAAAAAAAGAAAAGAAATCAGTTGCTTCAAGTTGGACAACCCGGAATGATTTTTTTAATGGTAAATTAGTGTTATTGTTTTTACAAGAGAAAATGATTAAATATATTGCATATCGACTGAACCAATACTTACAAAAGATCACGCAGTACTCGACTTCTCACGATTTTTCGTCAATCAGCAAAAGGGGATGTTATTTGCTCAAAGCAGATACGTGATTTTCTTTCTCCCCATAAACGAAAACAAATGGACTGTTTGCTGATCAAACCGCATCTTCAGCTGAAACGCTGGAAAAATATGTCCAACACAAAATTGAAATCATTTCTTTCTCTTTCGCATTTGAAAGGCTCGCTTACCTCACTTTTAACCTAGAACTCGACTGGGTTCCAAACGGATGGGCCGGCCAAATCAGTCTCAGTTAGTTTCAGGCGTGAATCAAAGGGCGCGAGATTTTCATGAAATCGATACGGGCTGTTTTGCATGTAGTCTGAGCTAAAATAAGTAACGTTAAACGTCAACCTTCTTCCTTGTTTACTTCTCTAAGATCAGCTGGCATGTATGTTACAGATAAACATTCAGCAAAAAGGACACACTCATGAAATAACGAGGTTAGGCGTAAGATGTACGCACGTATGCGCGTGCTTTAACCTAATAACATGTCGGTGTTTCTTAAAAACAAATTGAAAAGAAATAAATTAAATACAGGCGGTATACAAGTCATCGCGAAAGGTATCCTGGTGATGTCTGTAATAAGCACGTACTGCTATTTATATTTTGAATTTTATGGTTCCACATGACTGGTCGGATTGGCGGTAGCCTCCCACGCAGGCGTTTTTAGGGGAGCTCGTTTTTCATCCCTCCCCATCCCTGGGGAGGGATGAAAAACGAGCTCCCCTAAAAACGCCTGCGTGGGAGGCTAGATTGGCCGCGGACTAAATGCTAGCCTGTGCCAGGCTCTCAGATAGTATAGTGGGGACGTATTAAACGAGCAAAGCGAAAATAAGACGCGCGCGACAGGCTAACTAAATGCTGGTGCAGTAGTGTAAGCAGAAAATGCGAAACTAGTAGTGGGGCGGGGGGGATCGAAAAAAAAAAAACAACAGCGCTATTTTTCCGAATATTTGATGTATTTAAACTTTCTGAAGATAACTGTAAGTGATATTTTATGAACAACAAAACATTTTCAATCTACCAGCATCTTTCAGAGAAATTCTAGAAATAGGGGCATAATACAAATAACAGTCAAAATGGGAGTGTCAAGAAGATTTATTTTCAAGGAGCGAGTGTTTTAGCCTGCAGAAACGTGCAACAGCATAAGGCGTAAACGAGTTTAGGACGCATTTCTTGTTATTTTAGACGGCGTTAACGTCCCAGTGGAGCATGCCTTACCATCCCCTTCATATTTATTAATAAAGGGACTGGGTATTTTGCGAATTGTGGAGTTGCGAGTTAAGAGTTGCGAGCAGTGAGTTGCGGGTAATGGCAAGTTAAGAGCGACGGTCAGGAAATATCGACCATTGAGTGGCAAGAGTTGAAAAATCGATTTCCTTCATTTTTTGTCCATAAATAGCTTTTAGGTAGATAAGTAATCTGATGTAAGTTGTTCCCGCGAAAAGGCTTTTATTTTCGAGAAAAGTAAGAATATCAGTTTTCGTGGTCGGAGTCTCAAAATGGCCGTATTTTCAACCCGAAATTCGCTAACATCAACTCTCCTTGCGTTCGCAAATAAAGCTGCAAGGAGAAGTTTGGACACTTTCCATCAATAGAACAACTCTTCTTCTTTCACTAGAAGATACTTCCAAAGCAATGTCGAGACTCGTTGAACTGACATAATTCAAAAACGAAGAACAGGTTTTTACGGTGACAAAAACTTTAATTTAGTAGTTGTTTTCTGCATCATTATTCTTCATGTGGTATAGCTCCAAATTTTCCCAATCCTCGTTTATTCACACATTTAGACATTTATCTAAAACATACCTGAGAATTGGCTTGGGTTCCTGGACGCAGCCTCCAAACGAAAGTATCGAAGTCCGGTAAATATAGTGAAGCGTGAGCAAAGTAACTTATGTAACGGCTCCGAGTTTCCTCGATCGTAAAGTAACAAGACGAAATATCTTCCTGTTCCGTCATGCTTAGCGAATTACCATTGTTCAGTCCTTATTTTTCGTTAAAAAGTGAGTACCAGAATACTAGCGCGTTTGATTTTTTTTCTTCCTCAAAATACTGTCGGTATTGAAAATGTTCCTCTTTCAAGAATTGCGTTGCGTTACTAACGTGATTCCGTGACTGTCATTTTGACCGCTTCGTGTCTTCAAACGTACGTTATGTCACGTACAGTCACGGAACAGATTGTCACGCAGATTTGCCGGCTGGTAGAGTTCACTGTTTGAAAATGGCTAAAATTGACCCAGTTTCACCTTTTTACCCCACTCTTTGATTGAAGAAAGCAACTTTACAATGGGAAAACCTACAAAAAGTACGAAAAACGAGCCTTTAGGCTGTAAATATCTACTTTTGTGCGTTTCGAAATTGGAAGTGTTTACACGGTAACCGCCGGCCTACCATGAAAATTCGTGAACTTCGATGGTGTCAGCGCAGCGGGGGGGGGGGGGAAGAGACGAGATCTGGGACCGAGAAACGATGTTCTCACAACTTGCAAAGCGGTCACCCCGCGTGGTGGTCAGCGGAAAATTGCAGTACTTTTCCCACAGTAAATATTTTTAGCCTTTTTAAAAGCAAGAAGCCAACCGGCAGAGGAAATCAGAAATGCTTACTGAAAAAATAGAAAAAATAAAAAAAATAATATCATGCATCTTTGTTTTTCTTGCATATCGTATTTGTCTCTCGGTACTGAAATTGCGGGGGAAATCGTGTTAGATCTTAAACAACAACAATGCGCTCGATCGATTTATAGGTTACATCGCTTTTGCCGGGTAAGGATAACTTGATGCTGATAAAAATTACTGGAGAAAGTGTCAAATTTATCGGAAGCAAGTATATTCAGAGAGCTTTATAAATATGAGCTTACAGCTCGACAATCATAACTGAATAAACTTTCACACTTCATAACATGTCACTTCGTTTATTACGATCAGTCAACACCTTGAATCCAAAGTTAAAATTCAAAACGATCCTAATAAACAAATCACAACTACTACTGAAAGCTCTGTACCTTGAAGCGACTTTAACGTTCCTAAGGTTTGCAGCAAAACACTGCTTGATAACTCAACTCTAGCTCTTCGGCGGTTCTTATCAGCTGTACGGAGCTATATGTTGCATATTCCAAACTCTGCAGAGGGAAATCGTGTAACAGAAAGAGAAAACCACACACTATGTCTGAAAAGCGACATAAAATCAATAAATTTGCGAATTACCAAAATATAATCGTGAGAAACAGTCCCGCCTTCGGCCGCCATGTTGTCGTTTCTTCTCAGGACAAGACTCATTCTCGTCCCCAGAGCCACTCGGCTTAATTTGTAACCAACCAGTGGCTCTGGACGCGACGGAAAATACGATTTTTTTCATTGGCTGAAGGCAATTGAATGCGCAAAGCAAATTAAAAATATAATCTACTGCGCATAGCATTTTACTTCGTGCCTGCAAACATGAAATGCGTGTCTCAGTTTCGTTGACTGCGACAATCCTGGTTTGTTTATATGCAATAGCAGTGAAGAAGAGAATTGGGGGGAAAGTTTGAGAAGTTTCTACGAAGACAACGAGCCTTGACAAAGAAAGTATTGCCTTCGTTGTGCCCTAAACTTTGCCGACCGTCGCATCTCTTGGGAAACTGAAAGGAGGAGTAATAGTTAGTTGCTGTTGCTCCTGGATCTTTAAAAATCAAGCGATTAATACTGTACTTGTATGGCGCTATTAATTAGCCTAATCAGTTTTTCTAATTCCTCTGGATATTCGTCGGTGCTACAGTAGGAAAGGAAATCAAGCTCCGACTACATTTAATACAGAAATGATATGTACGTTAAGTTTATTGCAGTGTGCTTTTAATTTATCGTATTTTCTGCTGAAAGAACATCTCCTTTGCTATACTGAGGTTAAGATATTATTTTGTTATATGCCTTTATATCATTAGACCACTGATGGCAGTGCACAAAGCCAGAACTGAATTGCTTATGAATCATTTTGAGCTGCATGCAAAAGGCAATTTTTTAATTGTGTAAAGATGATAGAGCAAGTACTCTTTCCAATCCACGTTTTCTTCCACTTAATTAATGCTTAAGTCATGCTTAGATAATTCGGAGGCTTTCTTTTAATTTTTATTTTAGCAGTAAGAATTGGGCCGTGAAAGGAAAGGCTATGTGGCCGACTTGTTACAAATGTTTTGCAAGAAGATATTCTCATCCTAACTGTCCTTGCTTGGCTTCCAGTCGTATGGCATTTAGACAAAGATAAACAAGGGGCTCTGGGGTTATTTATAACTGATGAACAGTTAACAAAGAAGCAGCTTTCGTACAATTTTTCTTGATAAATAATTATGTTATCTGATCACTACATAGAGTAGCAGAATGTTCTCAACCTTTTTGGTTTAAGAATTCTAAAATACAAGAAAACTTGACTGTTTATGCTAGGCATACATTATGTCAGCGACAACTGAGGTGTTAATAAATAAAATAGTAAATGAACAACAACCTAGAGTAGTCTATTTTGCATCATACTGGGATAAGTGGTTGTTGATGATAACAACTGGATTTTGCAGTATGTCACCTTTGATAGGGTGGATAACATGCATTATAGCTTGATCAACAGTAACATCACAGTTTACTTGCCAATCCTAACCACACCTGCTCTCCACCCCTCCTTGAGCTTGCACACAGCATTGGCTTACTGAAGTATAGGGCATCTTAGTTTACTTGTTACAAATAATGATGAGCCAAATTGAAACTTGCTTCTGCTGGTCAATGATTCAGTTCTGTTTAACCTTTTTCCTAGTTGGAGGCCTCATGTTATAACACAAAATAATGAATTTTAAGGGAACTAAGAAATTGTACATTATCAAAACCTGTGAGCAGATATTGTACTTTAACTCTATAAAGCACCACATTCAGTTTCAATACAACTGCAGAGGGTGGGGATTGGGGGTGGGGCACTACCCTCCAAAACTCATTTCAGATTCACCCCACGGTATGCTTCTTGCCTTGCCAAATTTTGACCAAACTATGTGATTTTCACTATCCTATTTCAGGCCTGATCCAAAGTTCTATCCTTAATTTCAAACCTTGCAGGTCTTGCACTCCAGTCTCACAACATGATGAGAGCAGCTACCCAAGAAAATGCTTTTGGGTTGTGTGTTACTCAAAGCCGTTACTTCTTAATGGGGGGATCTCTTAAAGAATACAGTCTATATACAGTGTATATATCACTCTACCTTTTGACTGTTCCAGATAAGAAAGTACAGCTATATAGCTTATGATAACCCATTCTAGGTATTCAGATAGTGAGAAGTAGAGCATTAAAAAAGCAGGGTTTTTTTAGTTTTGTTTTCTTTGCACCTTCCCCAATACTTGAATGTCTGGCACAGGCATAAACTACTGCCTTTAAGCCTTCCCCCCAACTTATAAGCCCCCCAGTTATAGGCCCTGAATTACCAGTGAACAAGAAAAAATGTCCCCCTGCTTGTAAGCCCTCCCCTAAGAAAAAAAAGAACGTTCAAACCCCTTACAAAGATGTGTAACCCATGAGCTCATAAGTGATACTTAAACAGGTTTCTCTCTGGATGCATTTACATGATTACCATCACTTCCTACTAAACTAGTGTCCGGTAGTAATCGGTAATCAAAAGTACATATAACTGTTTATACCCCTACAACAGAGGTGACAAGAGCTCACCTATACTGTGAAAGTTACAAAACCATGAATACCAAAAATTATTTAGGAATGCTATTGTGTTGCAAAGAAAAAGCTAATCAGGGGTGAGAAAGCAAAACCTCAAACAGCAATGGTAATTACTTTGTGGTTTTGAGGTTTGGTCGTGCATGTGTACTGAACATTATGGTGATTGGTCACTACACAATCAACATTTTTCAGGCATTAATGATTTTCTGAGTCTTACAGCAAAATTATTGAAACCTCTCTCTTTGAGGTACTGTCTGATGATGATATTTAGCTAGGAGATGATACCTTGAATCTTTAGGGAGGATAAACCCCTTTAGCAGAACACTGAATGGCCCCCATAAACACCAAATGACCCAGAAGTTTTATGATTAGGGTTAGGAAACTGGGGTTCAAGTTCTAAACTGGAGTTTGATTCACTCAGTACTGTATAAAGTTGCCATGCATGGAAGCCCATGGAACCAGTCCTGGACAAACCTTGTAATATATGTTTTTTACCCTGGGTCGGTAAAATGATTAATATTGATTTGTTTCGACGTAAATCCTTCGGTTGTCTAACACGTGTTGTACACAAAAGCTCATGGGCAAAATTAAAACCACGACATGCGACACCACAAAAGGAAATGAACATAGGAATCGAAAACACACAACCTGCTCGAGTGAAATGAAATCAGAAATATATATTTTACTCTCCTAACACATCACATGAATGGTTTCGTTTCAAAAAGCGTTTTGAAGTAAGATAGGAGTTGCAGGATATGGAACAAGATACCTTTTTAGATTGCCTTTTTCCCGCATTATATCGATCTTTGCGATATTGCGTTCCCAGTGTTTGTTCACCAAACGTATTGAAAAAAACAAATCACATAACTCAGACGATAGTCTGCCGATTACTTGTCTCAGTTCTGCAAACCAACAGTGTATTCAGCCGGTTTCTGTTGCTGTCTTCTTCTTTTAACTCCAAATTATCAGTGAATCCAAGTTGAGTGAAGTGGTGCATTTTCAAAACATCCCAAAGAAGCCACTCTCTGGAGAGAGCTCAGGAAGTCAAATTTCTCCCCCAGTGGAGAGGTGAGGGACAAAAATCCGTTATGAGCATGAGCAGTGATATTTGTAACTTCTGCACATGCGCGACCGGATGTCAGAAATTTTCTGACATCCGGTAACGGCTGCTTCCAGAGCCCCTCGTTTCCCTACCACGTGACCAAGAAACGACGGGCTCTGGGGACGAGAATGGACAAGACCGTTGATCTATGGATTTCGACGTAATGCGCATGATCAATGCACAAATCCGCTGGCAAGACCTTTGCTGATCGCTTTGCAAGTTGTGAGAACATCGTTTGGATTTCATTTAAGAGAATGTATGGGAAGTAGCTTACCCCCCCTGGATGGTATCTTACAGCGATTTCCTTCAATAACCCAAGCCAATTCCCTTGTATGTTTTAAACGAATGTCTAATTGTGTGATTTAAATGGCATTAAGAGAATTTGGAGTTATAACACATGTTAAATATTGCCGCCGAAAATGGGTAACGAACTTTAAAAGTTTTTGTTATCATGAAAACGTATCTCTCGTCTTTGAATTATTTCAGTACGACGAGCTTCGCTATTGCCCTGAAAGTATCTTCTAGTGGAAGGAAAATAATTTTTCTGATCATGGAAAGTGTCCAAATTTCTCCATGCGGATTCGTTTGCGAACGCGAGGAAAGTTGATGTTAGCGAATGTCAGGTTAAAAATTAGGGCAGTCTGAGACTCCGACGTCGAAAACCGATTTTCTAATTTTTCTCACAAATAATAGGCTTCTGGCGGGAACAATCTACATTAGGTTTCTTATCTACCTAAAAGCTTTCTACGAACAAAAAATGAAAGAAATTTAGTTTTCAACTCTTGCCACGAAATTAAGGTTTTGGTCGATTTTTCCTGACCGTCGCTCTTAAGTTTTGAAAGATATGATCACTGACAAGAACTATAAAAGGACCTGGCTTTTTGTCGAGAGCTCATCAACGAGTCTGCAGTAAGTCGACATTTCAACCCTCGTCTTTGGAAAATAAGGTAAGAGGGTCTGAATGGGGGGGTCTATTTGTCGGTTGTCGGTTAAAATTCAGTTACTTTGTGGGTAGTCGGTTAAAATTTTTTATCTTTGTCGGTAGTCGGTTAAACTTCTTGATTTTTGTTGGTTGTCCGAAAATCTCAGTTAATAAGTAAAAACGCTTGTTAATTATTAATATTTTTTATGTATTTCACCAAGTTTCAAGACTTTGATCCCAAGGGAAAGAGTAAAACTTGTAAGAATGCATCATTTGATTGCCACTTAAACTTCATTAACTCTTGTTTGTTTATGCAACATGATCGTCAGGGGCCGATCGGCTCCTGTGGTCGTTTATTTCACCATTGTTTGCCAAATGAATATCATGCGTACTGATAAGATCACCAAACGTTTTACTGTAAATGCGAACTTGGTTTCCCTGTCGACTACACGGCACAGTAAAAAGTAATTAATTAATTAATGGACACCAGCCTTTTGGATACTTAAATTATCAGCTTAGTGGAAAACTGCAAGGGGTGACGGGCTGCACATCTATCCTTTGCCATAAGTTTCCTTCCTCAAAGAAATAACACTTTAACCCTCGGACATACAAGGGGTGGGTGGTGGATGCCACCCCCTTTAGGTTTTCTGGGATTTTTCCAAGAGGATAAAACATCAGCACCTGAGGTTTTCAGTAGATGTTCGTTTATCCCTCGCACGCATTTTGAGAAAAGTTCAGTGATGATCAGTTTCTATGGTTACGAGGTATGACGTAATAGGTAGCAGGTTGTCAAGCCATTTTGAGTGAAAATATATGTTTTTTCAACTTTTTTCAACAATAAAAGAAAAATCTTGTAGCTAAAATCATGCAAAGTGCTTATTTATGTGTTATTATTCATGTCAAGCAATAAACATTTCTCTTTGTTTTAACCTGTTTTGTAATTCTTTGTAATATCCAAGATGGCAGCAAAGATGGCGACCATCGTTGGTGACGTAACAGGCCTCCAGCAGTGCCACCATTCATAAAATATACCTCATCTTGTTAAGAAGATCAAAGGCTTTTCAGTGAAGGCAAAATCGCTTCAAAATACTGCAACATATCAAAAACTCTGGGGAGGGGTTCCATCTACCATCCTCTTGCACCATGGTGGGGGGGGGGGGGTATGATTTTGCGTATGATTTTACGTCTGAGGGTTAAGTTGGCAAGGTAGTGGTTGGTTTTGTATGAGATTACACTTTTACATTAAAGTTTCTTTTATAATAGACACTAAGGGCTTGTATTGTGTCACGAAAGGCAATATTTCTTTTTCTTCCTTGTTGTTTTGTTTCAGGAGCGCTGCTTTTCTCCCGTGAGTTTTACTTCTAATAGCAATTTTTATTTCAAAATTATGTGGCCAGCCTCTGTCCATCAACCGCTTTTTGAAATCTGAAATACTCCCTCAGAGGAGTTTGTTCGTAGGATACTCAAGGCCAAATCCATTGGTCAGATCCATTTTAACATTCGGTGGGTGGTAAGAGGTGAAAATGTATATACGTCTTTACGTCAATGATAGCTTTTTCTCATTTTTCGTTTTAATGTTGTGCCTTGGTATACAACGGGTATAAAAAGATTGTCTCAGTGTCACATATGTCGGGCGTAAACTTCATAGCCAGTAGAGCAGTAGGGTGAAGTAAGTTTACTTGTTCCGTGAATTTGAAGAAATCTACCATGTCTGGTTTACTTATGTCCCATAGGGAAAAAATATCATCTATGTAAAGACTGTTTAAAGTCGGTTTTGCTTAAACTTTGTGTTTCAATATATGCGACCATGAAAATGTTGGAAAGGAAACGGCTGTATGTGCTCATCGCGGTACTGCGGTTTCTTACTGATAGTGCTTTCCATTAAACTGGAAAGAATTTTCTTTCAGGATTAATCTAAACTTTTCTCGGACCGAATCAAGAAATGTTCAGTTTTTTCAGCTTTGTCTTTTCAATAAAATATATAAAGTCGGTAGCATCTTTGAGGACTGTGGCTTCTGTGATTATGATATTGGTTGTAGTAATGTAGCCGTATCAACAAAAGAGTAAGTTCTTCCCCTTACCAAATCCAGCACTGTTTTGAATGTATTTTTAAGCTATTTTTGAAAACTGTTTTTAACCTGTTTTGTGAAATAGGTTTTAAATAGGGTAAAAAGTGTATTTTTAATGTATTTTTCGACTGCTTTTAAAGGTGTTTTAACCTGTTTAAAACGCTATTAAAAAAGAATTTTTAAAGTATTTTAAAATGCTTTTAAAATATATAAAAAATCCCAGGGCTTTTGCAAGGCTCAAAACAGGTCAAAAACAGTTTTTAAATACCTTATAAATCGGAATAAAAACAGGATAAAAACAGTTTCAAAAACATATTTTAATTTACTATACTATTTTAAAACTATTTTTAATGGCAATTTTAAACGTATTTTGAAAAAAAACCGGTTTAAAATAGGTACAAAAATATATTTTTGATATATTTTCGACTGATTTTAAAGGTGTTTTAACCTGTTTAAAACGCTATTAAAATGTTATGCTTCAAAATATATTTTAATAGCTGTTTAATCGGTTTCGAAATTTAGTAAAATACTCGTATTTGCAAATACAATAAAAATACTTTGAAAACAGTATTAAAATACCACAGAAGAAGAAAAGCAATAGCACACATATATTATGAATTAAATACATCAAAAATAGGATGAAAAAATGCAAAAACAGTATAAAATTGTAAGAACGTAGCCTTAGAGTTGTCTGAAAACAGTATAAAAATCGGTCGAAAGAGCATAAAAATAGTACAAAAACAGGATGGAAATACCATTTAAATTCATGAAATAAAATGAATACAAAACCGTCGAAAATTACCCTGAAAAAGCAAGATTTACCTCGGCGAAATTTCGCCACACAGTCCTAGGCTAGGACTTCAAGAGAATTATCTCTTAGCCGATTACTTTACGTTGATTTCCCTAAGAATTCTCGGGAAATTCTTATGGAATTTTTCAGAAATGGTCAAATCAATCTTTAGCCTGTGTACAGACCCCTTCCCTCATTAAATCTCGGAGGGGAGGGGGGGGGGGGGGTATGTACACAGGCTATCAACCTTTAGCTTCAAAAGGGTATAACGTTACTGACGTTACCGGTAAATATTAATCTAGATGCATGGAACTTACATTGTTTATTATATTCACGGCTTTACTCAAATATCATCAGAAGCTTAATGCAGGCTACGCCTGAACACTAATTAGTGGCTGATAAAGAACAGCATACGAATAAATTTACGCGAGAATGAAAGAGGCCGGTGACGTGACATCAAGTGACTGAGATCATTTATACAAAACAGCGAGTCTCTGCAAGGAATCCTGTAAAAAGTAAAATTGCCGTACGGGCGCGACTATATAAATGTTTACTACCCTTCATTTGTTTCTCATATGGCGTATATCTAAGCGTCTTAGTAACATTGTATATTTAATACTTACAATTAGACTCTTGGACTCTTCTCCTGAACCAGAACCTTTCAAAGTACATAACAGTCGCTGAGGAGTCATAACCATTTTTGATTCGTGATAAAAGCAACATCTACGTGTTCCGACAATCCGCAGAGTTGGAATGTACTTTTGTAAGATCGTAACAAACAGTAAAATCAAGCGCATTTAAGCTCACAGCAACCGCCCGGGAGCAACCGCCGGTTCAATAATTTGAAATGAGCAAAGGACAAAGGACGGTTTGCTTATCACGTGCATTCGTCACATCACCGCGGCGCGAAGTCGTGATTTCAGTCGCGCGTGACATCTCAAAAATAATATGCCATGCATGTGAGGAATAGTCTATGAGAGAGAGATAACCATATGTCGGAGTTTATTCAGATCTGAGCGTTGTTTGTTAGTGCAATATATACGAGGTGAGATCTTAGCTTGGATAGTTTGTTTTAATTATTATGAAATTTCAAGGACTTATTTTAGACAAATCTCAATTGACCGCGTGCATCCGGTTCTCGGCCCGCGGCTTCGGCTGTTTGCGAAAAATTTCTACATGAAAATTAAAATGTGATTTTAAGAATTTTCTTTTAAAAAAACTTATGGAATGTCCCGTAGCTGCATTAATTGAATCACGGCTAAAATCTAGGCGGAGATTTTCGCAGAGAGCTTGCAGGTAATGAACATTGAGGAACGGATTGATCCTTTATCGGCACACTGTCACAGTTACGTGTTGTCAGTCAAAGCTAAAATCTATTCCTAATTTTCTCCTTTTTTTCAATTTCTTTTTGATTTGCTGGGAGATTTAATTTTTGGCTCCGCCTCGAGCTTTATTGAGAGAAGAATCCGGTCCACAATGTGACAGCTTGTTTTGAGTCATTTATGAGTTCGTGACACGATGAAGGCTTAAAAATTAACTTTGTGCAATTGTTACTTTTATAGTCTGAGTATAAGTATCCCAAAATACATTACAATATTGCACCTCAATAATAATAAGTAATAAGTACCCTATTTTATGTGCAATCTGTTTTTATAGTCAGAGTGTTGTGTGCCCAAAATACAATTCAAATAGACCTCAAAACAGTGTTTAAGTACCCTATTTAAAAGTATTTGAAATGCGGTCAGTAGTTAAGGACTTAAAACATATTTCAAATAGTCTATTTGAACTCTGTTTGTAACTTTGTGAGTGGATGCGTCTCAAAATACATTTTCGATACAACTCAAAACAGTGTTAAAGTACCCTATTTAAAAGTATTTAAGATACGGTCAGCATTTAGGCTCTCAAAACATATTTTAAATAGTCTATTTGAATTATGTTTGTAACTTTGTGAGTGGATGCGCCTCAAAATACATTGTAGATGCAACTCAAAACAGTGTTAAAGCACCCTATTTAAAAGTATTTAAAAAACAGTCGCATTTAAGCCCTTAAAACATATTTCAAATAGTCTATTTGAACTCTGTTTGTAACAGTGTTAGTGGTTCTATGCCCAAAATACATTTGAAATACCCTATTTTAATCATATTTATTAAACAAAATACATTGTAAATTGATGAGAGAGGTTTTCCTTTTGATGAAATATAATTTAACTACACTTAAGATATATTCCAAACAGGGGCGAAAATTTAAAGTTTTTTGTCAAATAGGATTAAAATACAGGAAAATAGTATTCAAATACTGAAAATACATTTTAAACACTTTAAAATCAGTTTCAAAATACATATGGTTTGGTAAGGGTCCTGTTAGACCATCTGATGAGTCAAATTTAAAGAGGTTACTTCCTAACGGCTGGAAAAAAATGCAAAATGCTCTTTTTTTCTGAAACAAATATTGATAATGTCAGCCCATGTCGGTAGTCGGTAAATATTTTTCCTGTCGGTATTTTTTCCTGTCGGTAAAGCATTTCAGGATCGCTTGACTTTTCTAAATCGACATATGATAGTTTATATTAGCTGGAACCTTTCGATTTTGTGAAATTTACTGAGAATAAAGGACTGCTGCCGGCCATTTAGTGTTTTGAAAACCTTGACCGGTTACCGGCCATATGTAGTTAATGCGAGTCACGCACAATAAAACGCGAGAAACATGAATTCGTGAAATTCTGAATCACTTGAAAACGCGGTTTTGCAGCTTTTCACACATAAAATTGGCTTCAGAAACGAATGTCTTCCTAATAAAAATAAATTTGTTTAGTTTAGTCTCATGTTATCTGTGAAATGGTACTTACTAACCGCTACTTCTCATTCGATATCTCATAGCGAGAAAAGTAAGCAGTTCAGTTTACCGAGGACGGAACACCGGTCCGAGAGGAAGTAAGTGTAGATGTTGACAGCGGAACGGAAGTGTTCCGTGTACCTCGACACAATAACAAAGAAGTAATGGATGTGATGAATGACTTTGTAGCGGTAAGTCTTTAACGAAATCGTTAGAGGCTCACTTGACCTTATAAGTCTGCTACACAGCTTTTTAGTGTAGTGGGGAGGAGCGTTGCGTGAGTGACGACACTAAAAACGGCTGTGTAGCAGACTAACTTGACCTAGCCTCAGTGTGGCAGTTCCTTGTTTTAAAAAATTACGAGAACACTAAATCCTGATCCTCTCTAGCTGTCCCCCGAACCTCTTTTTTTGTTGAAAGCAAAGAAATGACTATATTTAAGAACATGAGGTCTAACACGAAAAAATGCATCTTTGGACATCTTTTCGCAAAGAGTCAGAAAATCGGTAGTAAAAAAAGTATCTTCTAATTTTTGAATAATAAAATATTGTTTTAAAACATTGTTCATAAATCTGAGTTGTCAGCACGGCTATTTTAAATCCACAGCTCCAGCGAGGTTTTGCAGTGAATGAGTAATTGTTCCTTGATGATGATGATGATGATAGTACAAAAATTGGATTTCTCATATTTCTTTCCTAGACATTTTAATGCACAAGAGGTTAAAATCTCTTGTGCATTGCTTGCTTACGAGTTTTTAAAAGAGAATTTGACTGTGAACCAGACTCTGGAAAATAAACAATCGCTAAGGCATTAAGCTAAATGTTATGCCTTACTTAGTTATACAGCACTTAGAAAAGCTAATTTGCGGGTTAATGATCGATCAATGTATCGTCATCCCAACATCAGGTTGCAAAACAATTTACGATTCTGTCTCTCAGGGCCTGACTGCTCGTCGCCTTCTGTCAATTCAAAAATGTTATGTGTCTAAGTTAGACCCAACCCTCCCGACCCCACAGAAACTGAAGATTGATATGGAACTGGTAAGTTGTTGTTGTCGATCAGTTGTTTTATAGTTATTTATTTATTTTTCAAATATAACCGGTTGCAATTTCTGCTTGTCATCAATTGCATTATTTAGGATTACAAGTTGAATCAAACATTTTCTTTATTCTAGACAATGAATGTCCTCTTTTCTGAATTGAATGTCCCCATTCTGCAAGAAGAGACTAGAGTTAATAAGGATTAATGTCAGTTAGGGGTATTTGGCCTTACTCTGTGACGGTTGAGAATGACTAAAGATCAGATATTAGAGTACCCTACTTAAGAGGATTTTATAGCAGAGAGGGTGGAAAGTTATAAGTTCAGTTACTGAAGGAAAAAATAAGCGACGAAAGTGTGTCCGTCTAAAAATGACTGTTCTCGCCGATACAATTCCTGAGTTCTTTATTTTCTAACCTTATTTATTTTTCTTTCATAAAAGGCAACAAAACAGCCCTTGACTGACTAGAAGTTAACAACCGATACAATTCCGATTGTGCTGGGCTTTGCAGACCGCTCCTCGTTACCACAAAGGATTTTGGACTTTTGTGGCCGTCTCCCCATCTATGAGGTCGAAGAAGTGTCAGTGGAGGAGATGAACGCCACTCTTTTCAACTCGGAAGGTACAAAAAAAAAGCTTTAAATAAATTTACTATTTTATCAGAAACGGATCCGTGAAAAAACACACACACAGGCTGACTCGTAAAGGGTTTCTCCCCAATTATGATGTGCATTGTATGATACAATACCAGTTTCAGCCCCGGATTGCTGTTCTTTGTTTAAGGCTGTCTTCAGGCATGTTAGGAGCGGTTCCGAGTCGTTACCAGTCCTTGGAGACTCAAGGAACAGTCCGTTACAATGCCGCCCCCTCCCCTCCCTTCCACAGCCAGTAAGAGAGTAGTCACCAGTAAATCACGACCAAGAAATTAGCTCTTACCCAAATACTGAGAGTGCTCTGCAAATAAACGATGAATGTAGCCTAAGGCGCTTAGCCAACCTGCTCGCAGGCTAAGACGTAAGGACGTCGCGAAAAAAAGCCAAGCGAAAATATCAAACCCCCTCGACAGCGTGAAACGGGGTACGATGAATGATTACGAGTTAAAGGGTTAAAAAATGTTTTAAACATCTAAGCATTCTAAGGAATACATGTCGTTTGCTAAAGGGGAAAGCCTGATCCTTAATGCAGTCGATGTTTGACAGTCTTACTACGTCGAATTTACGCCTTCCAAATTCATCTGAAGTGAAGCGTAGTAATAGTTAGCCTCCGCACGCAGACGTTCTTACGGGTTCGTCACGCAATCATTCTTCTCTAGGAACGCGTGACGAACCCCTAAGAACGTTTGCGTGGGAGGCTAAGTAATAGTCCACGAAAATTTAAGTAAAAATTATGTCTATAATAATGTTCATTCTAATGTCCCTGTTGCAGGATATCAAGGTCTGCAGGGACGCAGCAGACGGTCAGTCTTCGACAAAGTAACTTGCTCCACCAGCAACAGTCACAGAGCAGGCGTGACGTTTTGCTTGGACTTCAAAGAAAAGATAAAGCCAAAATCCTGTACCTTCTCTTCTAGTTCGTGCTATTACTTCATTGTTTGTACCGCCGATAATTATGGCGGTCATAAGTGTTCTTATGCTAGGCACGGCTATTATGATTACTGCTGTTCTTGGACCTGCGATTTACTCGACTCCTTGGGGTAAACACTGATGAAACCCGGGGGGTGAATACCAAAGTTTTATAAGAGAAGGCTCCGCCCCTAAGTACAATTCCTTACCCCTTTATACACCAATTTTGAAGGAGAAAGTACCCCTTTCGTATACCTTCTAATGAAAGATGGTACCCCGTTCACATATCTAGTTTAGAACTTTGCATCTCAATTAACAGCTGTCTTTAAACAGCTTTAAAATATGAACAAATCACAAAAGCAGAATGTTTTCTCGACTTTATCACAGCCATAAGATGCAACTATTAGCCATTTTGGGCCTTTTTTAGTACACATTAAAATGACGGATTTCCCTACCATTTCATTTATACTTCAATTAGTGAAATCCCTACCCTTTCAAGTACCTGAAAGTTCCTGGTGACGCCTAAAAAAGGTAAGCTTTCGGACGGAGTCTCCCCGTATAGCAGGCCATAGGGAGTACCCCACACCCGGGTATACAACTAAGCTTACTGTACTTGTTATAGCTAGAATGAAGTGTTTGCAAAAGACCAGTTAAGCACATATTATGAAGTAGGTTTCATAGTAAGTAGCTTGAATTATTTTTTTTCTCACTGATTGGAATTATACAAAGTTTTCATGTACACTCTTTTTTACAAGGATGTTGTTTTTCGGGTCCAGGCTGAATATTTTTATTTTTCTGCTGATTTTTTAGCCTGAAAATATTCTTACATTATTCGTAAATTATAGCTTAATGACTTTTCCGTTTTAATTGCAGTTAACGGTAGGTTTTTTTGTTTTGGTGACCATAGTTTTGCCGTTTAGAGAAAGGAATAGCATTAATTGTATTGTATTGGATTGGATTGTATTTACAGATTTTGATTTATTATTTCAGCATTTCAGCATTGAGTTTATTCTTATCATATTGTTAAAATTTCGCAAATATCAGTCTACATATTCTAAATAAAAAGAGTGTACTACGTGTAACACAAGTAAAGCTTTAATGCTGAGGAGACCAATCAACAAAGGATCGGTGTTCGCTTTGCTGACAACTAAGTGAGGATCGGCTGATTTTAAAATAAATGTTCTAAATTAAAATGATTGTACGGTCATATAATCTAAGAGACTTGGTAAGATTGTCGTTGATCGTTCAAATGTATTACAAAAGAAAACTCATTAAAATTTCTATCTGAATTTATAATACACTAATGCCAAAGGCAAGTGCAAATTTAAAGTTGATCATATTTATTTTGTTCAGCTGAAGTTGGCTCATTCAAGAAAGAAAGGTAAATAGCTCAGAGAGAGCATAAATTAAAAAGTTAGGAATTACTGTAAGAATGTACTAAATAAATACTCAGTTGTTTACATTTGTTGTTTGTAAAGCTGAACCTCCATGTGACGTTGGTAACGTGCGCGTCCAACTCGCAGATAGCAAATCTGTGATGTAAATGTTGGTTGATGTACGGAGCCTTGCATTCCGGCCTGTAAACCAATATTTATACAAGTTAAAGGGTTACCTTAATAAATATAGATTAGTGACAATATGTTTAATCAACAGTATCATCAATCCAGCCTCCAGAGAGGTCAAAAACAAACCTCGTTATGAATCAAATGCCATGTCTTTTACCTTATATAATGAGATGTGGGTTACAAATGCGATAAACGGTTACAGCGCGATAAATTAATCATACCCAAGATATTAACCCTACTAAGATCTGGTTTGTTTTGCTTCCTGCGACCGGGAGGGGCTCCCTCGGAATCCCCCTCCACCCCCCCTTCCCACATCCCTCTTCAAACCTCTCGTGATACCGCCACAGCAGAATAATGAGCTCATCATTTCCAACATCTAGGCAGTGACATGTTTGACGTCACCATGAAGTCAGTATCGTTAAAGTAGACTGTTCGTCAGGCTTTCCAATACGGACCGGTTAAAGAGCTCGATCTCGACGATCTTACGAAAAAGTAGGGGACTCTGAACAGTCTAAGTTATTGGCAGAATCCAAAATTGCATCAATTTTTTCCCTGAAAGCAAACTGGGATTGTGTCACGGCTGTCTAGTTCATTTGGATAATACATTGCCAATTACGCATCCTTGTGCGTTATGGGACTTACCGTTAAATAAGAAGTTTTTTGTAAACGACAAAACAGCATCAACAAATATACCTCCCAAGTATTATATCAAAGTCAAAAGCAACAAAAATGAACTTTGAAGGCTTAGGCTTACAAGTTTTTAAAAACCCACAATTTCCAACAATTTTTATCTCGTTCAACTTTGTACATCTGTGCCTTCTTTTCTGCTGTGTTTTTAAACCTAATCTTTTACTTTTTTTGATGTTTTGAGCCATTATTTTATGTTTCACTAAATTTGGTGACAATTCTAACAATTAGATTTTTGCTAAATGTATGGCGCAGAAACAAACGCGGCTCTGAAATTAACAAAAATCTTTGATGAAATTCGCGTTATTCGGCAGACAGCTCCTTCGGGGGGAGTTAGTTTATGAACCTGAATCGTAAGAAGGACTAAGAAGGAGGACCATAAACGCAAGACTAATATTTTTATAATTTATTTTTGCGAGATACCTCTAGGAGGAGGAAGTGGCTTTCAGTTCCCGTGTAAGAAGTATATTTTTGTTCCCTTTATCCCTTCAGGAGAACCTATTAACGACTGTTTTCTGTGAAATATCTGTTCGGAGAAGCAAAAATTGCTTAGAATTTTCCATAGCTTGGGGAAGGTTAAAAATTTCTAGATGACCGTTCCATTCATGTACAATTTTCGAAGCTTATCTGATAAATTCCCTACAATTTTCTGAAGTTTAATTTGTCCCATTTCACTCCCCAGGTTAAGCTATTTTGCGTAGAGAAAGGAAACCTAAAATTTTCGGAATCGAAAATGCGATGCAGAGAGGAATCAGAAATATTCTCACCTTCGTAAAACTTTAAATTGGAGCTAAAATTTTCGGGAAATAAATTAAAACTGAAGCCCTTGTAATTTCGAAAAGACTTGAGTTGCCCTATGATGACTGAACAGATATAAATTTTTTACCGCCACTTAGAATGCATTTCTAGAGATCTAAAAGTACTCTGGATAGCCTAAAAAGCGTTTTCAGTGCATTTAGGAGGAAACCGTCGTTGGGTGCCCCTGTCCCTTGGCCAAAATCACAAAACACTAAACGTTTTTGGAATGCAGCCAGAGTATCAACAGGATGTGACTAAAACGGGGAGCGGGGAGCGGGGAGCGGGGAGCGGGGAGCGGGGAACGGGGAACGGGGAACGGAAGTCTGGGAACGAGTTGTCAGCGGAAACCTCCACAAAATCCAAAATGGCGGTCCAAAAAACGAGAAAGAGAAAGAAGAATACAAAGAAAGGAATTCGATCGTGCCTTGGTTGAAATCAGATGGGGACGAAATTGCAAATCAGACTCACATTTTACGTTTACGTTTTGAGCAGGTGGTATGATTTTTCGATATTCAACCTGTTGCATTTACAATATGATAAGGTCTTAGGTCTTAGTATTCGAGACACCTGGCACACTCACATTACTCCTGGATTACTCCGTTTACTTTAGACCGTCGCTTAATCCTGCCTGTTTATCCCCCTGAATGTTCTTTTTCCCACTCAGACAAACTCTTGGAGAGTAAAGGTTTTATCCAAGCCCATTATATGCCCTGTTTTGAGAATGCTTGGTAAATAACTCGCAGGCATTGTAATGAGAGATAAACGTGGAATTTATTAATGCATGTACATATAGTGTTCTCGCGTTCTATGCTTGAGTCAAACTTTGTCCAGCTATTAGTATTTAAACTAACGGCTAAAACTTGTTTTTTACAATTTTTTTATAACGGGGAAAGCTTGTTGTTGTTGTTAGTGTTATATTAAAGTCATTGAGTGATGAGTTATGAATCGTTTAAGGTCAGGGTTTGGCATTGAAAGCAGGGTTAAGCACTGACTTCAAGAAGGTGGTCGACAAAACACTGACCCCCATTCCATGAACTACCCCCAATGACTACCCTAAAATGGACTATGCCACTGAAGTTAGTGATTAGGGTTAGGAAACTGAGTGAATCAGGTTCCATTTAGGGTCCTTATACTGGGAAAACTGACCTAAAACTTCATTCACTCAGTTTCCTAACCCTAATCACTAAACTTCAGCGGTGTAGTCCATTTTAGGGTATGTCCATGAAGTGTGGGTCAGTGTTTTGTCCACCACCCTTCAAGAAGTGTTTATTCAGGTTTGTCACTATATTTTCTGTATGTACCAGTATTTGTTTAAAGCAGATAGTGGCAGTTAATCCGAGATACTTGAAGTTTTTCACTTGACTCATGACTCATCGACTCAATTATTTAATTGCCTCTATAATCTCAACTCCTTGACCCATAACGTGGCCTAATTTTAAACCGGCATTTTCTTGGCCTTTACTAGAAACACCAAAGCTCATTTAGTGCATGTTTTTTTCTAATATAAACACAAAAAATTGTACTGTCAGTCCTCTACCATACCCCCTCCTGAATGGTTAGGCCAATATTACATGGCACAAGGCTAAAGAGAGTGAGAGACATACTAGAAATGCCACACTGACTACTGCCAACATATAGCATGATTTGTACCAATACCTTTTTGTGCCAAGGAAGTGGTACATTCATGGTTGTCTTGTTGTAGTCCTCTAAGGAGAGGGAGGCTGAACAGAGGATTTACAGTAAAAGGTCTAAAGGGAATTTTTGCCAGTTCACTCTCTATGGAGATGAAAGGGTTTGAGGCAATTATTCAGTTTTCCCCTTATAACCTAGTTATGGTCAAAAGATACAAATATCAAAATCAATTTGAAATGTCATTTTGAATATAAAATGGGTGTAAAAGCAAATTCTAATCATTTTTTTAAAGATACTCCTTTGTTGTGAAGGATTTTGGTAGAGATCTCTTGACTATCACAATTTGCTGGCATAGGGTTCTATTATCAACCCGTTATCGCTTGATATAAAGAAATGAACTGGCCCCCTTTTTGCTAAAGAGTAATGTATATGAAGGGAACTATACAATATCATAAAAGTACATAGGCAGCCACTTACGAATTTAAACTGTTTCAGACATGTTAGTTTATACCTAACCCATTTGGTTAACTCGACATAATGATCCTAGTCATACCTACTCATACCTTAACCCTCTAAACTTCATTATCCACATACAAATAACATTGTCCACACTTATCTCTTTACATTTCCTTAAAGATTTAGATGACAGAATGTGGTTGAAGATTAAAGCATTTTCCCTTTGGTGATTATTTCATTACTTGTCATAAACATTCCTCTGGATAATGTATTGATATTGTTTCCAGAAAATTGATTTCGGTCGATCATGGGACTTGAAGAGTTAAATTTTCTTTTACTTTGATCTTTGATATATTGTTAAAACAACCTCATCTAAGGTAATAACATGGTGCAATCTGGATGAGCAATTAGCATATCCCATTTCTTTTGGCTGATTGTAAAACTTAGCCTTGGACTCTTTCATTCTAAAGTAAACTAAGAAAATGTGATGATTTTATAATGTAAACTACACTCACAAAACGTGTTGAAAAGCACTGTAGACAATAGTGAATATGCATCACTAAAACCAAGCACAACTAAATCATAATTATTTTCACGGCACCTTCATTTTTTTGGTTTCTCTTTTTTCCTTTATCTGTGCCAGTACATGCCGAATTCTGTATTATTTGGCATGCTGATATTGTATAGTTCCCTTCATATGCATTACTCTTTAGCAAAAAGGGGGCCAGTTCATTTCTTTATATCAAGCGATAACGGGTCGATAATAGAACCCTATGCCAGCAAATTGCGATAGTCAAGAGATCTCTACCAAAATCCTTCACAACAAAGGAGTATCTTTAAAAAAATGATTAGAATTTGCTTTTACACCCATTTTATATTCAAAATGACATTTCAAATTGCTTTTGATATTTGTATCTTTTGACCATAACTAGGTTATAAGGGGAAAACTGAATAATTGCCTCAAACCCTTTCATCTCCATAGAGAGTGAACTGGCAAAAATTCCCTTTAGACCTTTTACTGTAAATCCTCTGTTCAGCCTCCCTCTCCTTAGAGGACTACAACAAGACAACCATGAATGTACCACTTCCTTGGCACAAAAAGGTATTGGTACAAATCATGCTATATGTTGGCAGTAGTCAGTGCGGCATTTCTAGTATGTCTCTCACTCTCTTTAGCCTTGTGCCATGTAATATTGGCCTAAGCATTCAGGAGGGGGTATGGTAGAGGACTGACAGTACAATTTTTTGTGTTTATATTAGAAAAAAACATGCACTAAATGAGCTTTGGCGTTTCTAGTAAAGGCCAAGAAAATGCCGGTTTAAAATTAGGCCACGTTATGGGTCAAGGAGTTGAAATTATAGAGGCAATTAAATAATTGAGTCGATGAGTCATGAGTCAAGTGAAAAACTTCAAGTATCTCGGATTAACTGCTACTATCTGCTTTAAACAAATACTGGTATATACAGTAAATATAGTGACAAACCTGAATAAACACTTCTTGAAGGGTGGTGGACAAAACACTGACCCACACTTCATGGACATACCCTAAAATGGACTACACCGCTGAAGTTTAGTGATTAGGGTTAGGAAACTGAGTGAATGAAGTTTTAGGTCAGTTTTCCCAGTATAAGGACCCTAAATGGAACCTGATTCACTCAGTTTCCTAACCCTAATCACTTAACTTCAGTGGCATAGTCCATTTTAGGGTAGTCATTGGGGGTAGTTCATGGAATGGGGGTCATTTTTTTTTTCGACCACCTTCTTGAAGTCAGTGCTTAACCCTGCTTTCAATACCAAACCCTGACCTTAAACGATTCATAACTCATCACTCAATGACTTTAATATAACACTAACAACAACAACAAGCTTTCCCCGTTATAAAAAATTGTAAAAAACAAGTTTTAGCCGTTAGTTTTCAATATTAATAGCTGTACAAAGTTTGACTCAAGCACAGAACGCGAGAACACTATATGTACATGCATTAATAAATTCCACGTTTATTTCTCATTACAATGCCTGCGAGTTATTTACCAAGCATTCTCAAAACAGGGCATATAAATAATGGGCTTGGATAAAACCTTTACTCTCCAAGAGTTTGTCTGAGTGGGAAAAAGAACATTCAGGGGGATAAACAGGCAGGATTAAGCGACGGTCTAAAGTAAACGGAGTAATCCAGGAGTAATGTGAGTGTGCCAGGTGTCTCGAATACTAAGACCTAAGACCTTATCATATTGTAAATGCAACAGGTTGAATATCGAAAAAACATACCACCTGCTCAAAACGTAAACGTAAAATGTGAGTCTGATTTGCAATTTCGTCCCCATCTGATTTCAACCAAGGCACGATCGAATTCCTTTCTTTGTATTCTTCTTTTCTCTCTCTCGTTTTTTGGACCGCCATTTTGGATTTTTGTGGAGGTTTCCGCTGACAACTCGTTCCCAGACTTCCGTTCCCCGTTCCCCGCTCCCCGTTGCCCGTTTTAGTAGGGAACTCTTAAGATGGAGACGTTTTCGGGGTGACGGCGACCGGACTGGCAGAGAAAGCCTGGAACTAAGGCAGCCGTCGCTTCCCGTCTTAAATAGAACATTAAACTCAGAAGGACGGTGCCTTTAATTAGAAGAATGCCGAAGAGGAAAATATGGCTTCACATGAAGAATTAAGAGAATAAATATTTGCTATGCAGACAGCATGTATCGGATGAAGAGTTTCTCGTTTTGTGGGAAAATTATGAGTCCAGAAATCCCGATTTTCCTCGGGACAGTTACGATCCCTGACGATCCGTTCACGCTAAAAAACATGCGGGATGCAGCTGAGTTCAAGGCAGAATTTCGTGTTGGAAAAAAAATGATCTCCACAGGCTTGCCGAAGCCTTGCAAATTACAGGAACATTAAAATGCTTCCAAGGAACCGTATTCTTAGTTTGGTATTGAAATAATTCCCGGGAAATACTTGCATGCAACAACAACAACAACTGCAACAACTTTATTTCAGTATTCCCACACCGAGTTAGTACATGGTATTACCTACTATTCTATATAATTTTCAATGCGTTTTATTTATACGATATTCTAACGAAAAGAGCGAACTAAAAACACACAATTGAAATATCGGAGTTCATATTTTTTGTCTGGATACTTTTGTTTGGCTCGTGGGAAAATTTTGTCCATGTCAAGCTCACTTACGGTTAGCTGTTTGCCAAGTTGGATCTTGACCCTGTGACATGAAAACATAGAAACATTCAAAGATGTAAGTTTAGATAACAGAGCTTGGAAATCGAGCTTGAAATGTGCCTCAAAGAAAACAAGGACAATTTAAGAATGATAATCTACAAAATGTTGGTTGCTAAACGCAACAAACCTGATTGAAATGAAAGCTAAATACTCACGTTCTCGCCACAACGCCAAACAGACCGGTTCCACGTCGCCGACGGGACCACGACGGCAAGGTGGTGAACACGAGCATGCGCAATATCCAACAAATGATGACGTCACGTCCGGTTGAAGTTGCCGTCGCCCCGAAAACGTCTCTATCTTAAGTTCCCTGTTAACATCCAGTAACATCACAACAAGTTAGAAGTCGTTGTCGGTTGTTGCTTTTTTGAAAAAAAACAAACAAACAAACAAAAACAAAAAGGAATCAGTCAACCTGGAATGGTTTTTTTGCTAGTAAAAAATGTTTTACTACTTTTACAAGAGAAATCGAATAAATCGATAACCAATACTTAAAAAAAGTCACGCAATACTCGACTTCCCCATGTGCTTTCTTCCACCAGCAAAAGGGGATATCACTGACGGCATTTGCCAAAACCAGATACGTGATGAGCTGCCTGTAACAAAAATAAATGGACTGTTTGTCGATCAAACTGCAGCTGAAACGCTGGAAAAATAAGTCTAACACTGTGGTAATAACTCAGCAAAGATTGTCTTTAAGAAGGCTTACTTTTAACATAGAACCCGGCTGGGTTTCAAGCGGAATAACCCGGCCAATATAATCGGTCGCCATTTTTTTTCAGGCGCGAATCAAAGGGCGTGGGATTTTCATAAAATAATTTGGGCTGTTTTATAGTCTGGGCTAAAATAAGTAACGTTAAACGTCAACCTTCTTCCTTATTTAAGCTTTATTTACTTCTCTAAGATCAGTTGGCATGTGCGTTACAGATAAACAGATTAAAAAATTCAGCAAAACGGACACACTCATGAAATAACCAGGTTAGTCCGCAGGTTGCTGTGGCATAGTTCCATGTACGCACGTACGCGCGTGCTTTAACCCAAAAAAATTTCGGAGGTTTTTAAAACACAAATTGTAAGGAAATAAATTAAATACAGACGGTATACAAGCCATCGCGAAAGGGATCCTGGTGATGTCTGTAATAAGCACGTACTGGCTGATTTTCTATGGTGCTACGTGACTGGTCGGATGGATCACGGACTAGAAATGGGAGATTAGTAGTCGGGGGTGGGGGGAGGAGGGAGGGGGGCACAGAAAAGGAAAAAACAACAGCGCTATTTTTCCCAACATTATATGTATTTTAACTTACTGGAGATAACACCCTGATTGCCGATTTTTCATTTACTTGAACTCATTTGAAATTCAAGCAGCAAAACTGTAACTCCCGTCCCAGAAAAAAGATGAATAGCCAAGTATATTTCTAGTTATACGCGACAGGAACTAATTCCGTCAGTACGTGCTAAAATTGCAATCCACTGATCTGTTAAGTACTAAATAAGTGATATTTTGCGATCGAAAAATCTTTTCAATCTACCTACTTCTTTCATAGAAATAAAACACTGGCATTTCTAGAAACAGGGCCGTAATAGGAATGCCAGTCAAAATGGGAGTGTTAATAAGATTCAAGGAGCGAGTGTTTTAGCCAGAAACGTGCCAGAGCATAAGGTGTTTTCAGACGGCTTAAACGTCCCAGTGGAGTTTGAATTCCCCTTCCCTAAACAAAAAGTATGAACACGCGTTCGGTTCAGTACAACAAGAAAGGCTACAATTTACTACGCAACGATCCCAACCATTCACACATGGCCTCACTATTCAAGATCAGAGCTAACAGAAAAGCAGGGCAAGGAATTTATTTTTCTGGAAACTGCCACATGATCATGTTCTGGCCATGCACCGATGCACAAACTCTCTTTTATAACAATATATTGTACAGGAATATCGAGGCTGAAATTCGCGAAATTTTAACAAAATTTTGAGAATAAACCCGAGGCTGAAATTTTGGAAAGGATATAATTTGGGGTGTTAAAACCTAGAAATACGATTACATATTTTTTTTATATTTATCCGTATAAACGTAAGTTCAGTAGAAAACAAACACCAAAGTTGAAAACAACGGTGCTGTGGCTTATGTTGGAAGTTCCCTGCACGTGCGCAATGCTTTGTTTTCTGTTCAAAAATTGTGACTGCAGAGTAAATTAATGGGATTCTATTGGTCAGTAAGTTCAAAATGATAGGAATGCTATGGAACGTTGTGTACGATCAGGTCCAAAAAAGCTAATAAAAACATATAACAAAGGAGTCTAACGGGGTTCATAACCATTCATAACTATGTATAAACTTATTTCTTTCTCCAAACGGCAAAATTACAGCTTCCAAAACGGAAAAAAAGTTTAACGTGCATTAGCTTTATAGCCAAATGTTTAATGCTTAATGACAGTTCGATGAACGGTACAAGTAATACATTTTATGTACAGTATACAGCGCACAAAAAATGATCTAAACCGCGAAAAGGATCAAAATAGTTTTAATTCTTTATAAAATAGTATTAAATAATAATAATAATAACAACAACAACAATATTTTCAGTCGACTAAATTCGGCAAAAGAATAGACAAGTGTAATATAATGATCACATAATAACAGTTGTGGTCGCTTCTTTGTTTGTGTCACGTACCGAGGTTCTCTGTTTCTGGGCTCAGCATTAGCAGCAAAAACCTTTCCATCTATTATTTAGAGACTGCCTTTTTTAGATAGAGGAAAGGACTGTCATTCATACAAATTTCGGCTGAAATGGTGCAAATAAAAGAGGTCGCAAACTGCTGCCTTTCAATAAACGCTTCTCGCAGTCCTCTGTCTGTACGGGTATCAAGACTAACAAGAGAACAGATCTTTCAGTTTCCATAGAGAAAAAATGATGAGTGTTAAATCTCGATTTTCTTCATTTTCTTAGTTAATGACGAAAATACTGGTAAAAATTCTAGGAGAGAAAAACTGATAGTGCTTCGGTTGGAAACATTAAACATAAACTCATTTCACAATTATTCATTCCCGTCAGTGTGTGCGTCCTCAAAGCTAATATTTGAATTATGGGCCAAATTTATATAATCCCGCTTAAATTATCCTTGGAAATGTAAAGAAACCAGTGAGAATGATTACAAAAGGGATAAATTTCCGTTTGATTTTCTTTCTTTTAGACTACTTCTTGTCTGCCGAGAATCCTCTTCAGTGTACTTCTACTTTTCTACTTTAATGTGGTAGTGAACTGCACGGTAAGTATTTTCACATCGATATCATGCATGATCTACTCTCAAATTAAATGCGTCGACATTAAATAGATCTCCTTTTTTACCATTATGCAACTTGTTCTCCATATGTATTTTTTATTTCAATCAGTATTTACTTTTCCTTTTTAAACTATACTCTGGGGTAGAGATCACTGCCTCTTACTTATGCTGAAAATCGTCTGTACTTGACGGTGTTTGTTGAATTTGTGAACAGATTGAAGAGTTTGCGCTTCGCTTCACTGAGGAGGGTACAACTGTTAGGGAAGAAATAGACGTCGATGTTGAAGGCAAAACAGAAGTTATACGTGTACCTGCACATAACAACAAAGCACCAATGGATGTGATGAATGACTTCATCTCGGTAAGTAATATAATGTGTGTTAATGAGTCGTATGAACCTGTTAATATTCTGGCATGCAAAAAGACTTTACAATGGATATATTTTCCGTAAAATTCAAAGAAACAAATATTGCCTAGAATTTTTGTATATATTGTAGCTTGAGGACCGTTAGAAATTTTCAGATGACCGTTCCTTTTATATTATGTTCGATTTTCTACGGCCTATAATGTAAATACCCCACGATTTTCTAAAGGGGTAGTTTATTTTAATTTTCACATTTCTTCACTTCCCAGATTAAGCTAAATTTTTAAGAAAAAGACATTCTAAAATTTTCGGTTTCGAAAACTTGATCATAGGGAGAGAGATTAATAAATTCTAACCTTCGTAAATCTTTAAATTACATCTAAATGTTTCCACAAAAAGGCTAAAAAAGAAGGACGTCAGCCCTACGGTGACCGAACAGGTACAAACTTTAAAGCGCAACTAGTACTCCGGATAGCCTAAAAAGTGTTTTCAATATATTTAGGAGGAAACCGTCGTTGGTTACCCCTGACAAGATTAGGACTACGACTTTTTGAAAACTGGTTTCATGTGTATCAGATACCCCTTTAGGTTGAAGCAAAATTTCAGCTGCAACTTATATTTCCCTAATGGAATAAACAATTGCTACGCAATGTTCCGTTGAGTGAAGATGTCAGGGCATTGAAAGACGGTTGTCAGTGTGAAAGACACGGGGTTAAAGGTTCTAGCGAGTTTTTAATGTCGCTAGAATAGCTCGGAAATATAGAGTCGTCGACTCGTTCAATCGAACTCTGGCCCAATCAAAAAGTTGCTCGTCTTTCCGCTTTCTTTCTTTTTTTAAATTTGCTTAAAAATCTTCATCTGTAATGGAGTTTCAAGTTTTATATGAAAATTAATCAAGTTGCTTTGTAGATATAGATCAATCCGTTAACCATTTCTTTGTTTTTATTCTTTCAGGGTTTGACAGCTCGTCGTCTTCCATTATCTAAAGAATGTTATGTGTCCAAGTTGGACCCAACTTTACCCACCCCGCAGAAACTGAAGCTTGACATGGAACTGGTATGTTTTGTTGTTTTGTACGTAATGACTACAATATATTTAACCATACACTCTAATCAAAGAAAAAAGGAGGGACACTATAGTGTTGAGCCCCGTCAGGGGAAGGGGCGGTTAGGCGAGTGGTTCAAAATAGAATTGGACTGTCCATTTTTTCCCAAACACCCCCTCCCCTTCCACACCAGCACCACCAATTATAAGCTATAATACGCGGCCTTTGTCTTTTTATTAAGACATCGACAACATCTTGGTCCCCTAGGATGCAATCTTCAATGGTGCCGACAACAAAACTACATAGGATAGCCTTCCACAGAGAGGTGAGGGGCTGAGGGATCGAGTGCGGATAAAAAAATGAAACGTCCCAATCCAACCGGCTAAGTACCTTGTTTCTTCTTTTAAACAGACGAGTAGACGTTTACTTGAACTCTCCAAAATAGTGTTTTTGGTCCTTAGGAGTTGACCGTGGTAAAATACAAAAGTGAGGGGGGGGGGGGGGGAAGGGACTGAAGCACCCCCAGCTCCCCCGCTTCCGTGGCCTACTACCGACCTTTTAGGGAAATTGAAAAAAATTCCAGTTATCGGTAGTTCGAAGCAAATGACCGGAAATAGGGAAACAAGCAAATGGAGGAAAATGGATGGAAAAAGAATGCAAACTTCATTTCAAGGCAGCATTGGTAGACACAGATTTACTTTTTTAAAAAAAACTGAAAGCAACAAAGCTTGATTAATATATGGGGATGGACACTGAATTTGAACTGGAGTGACATAAAAGTAAAGACAAAGAATTAACACTGTAATTTATTAATAAGTTCAATGTTTGGGACTTCAGTACACTGTTTTTTTTTCCGACTTGTCAGGCGAGTTATCGAGGGTAAAATTATACAGAAACTCTTAAAAGAAAGAAAAATTACCTCGAGTAAGCGGGAGGTTCGAGTTAGCGAGGATCGAGTTACCGAGGGTAAAATTACAGTATATGTGTAAGTTGAATCGACTTTGGTTCGAGTTAGCGAGGGTTCGAGTTATCGGGAGTCAACTGTAATAATGAAAAATACAAGGAAGTTTAGGATATTTTGTCTTTTTTAATATAAGAGACCGTCCCTTAGAACTTCCTCTTCAAGTGTCAGTTCTGCTTTTTAGCTCATGGATGACGTAGTCATGCCATGGGCTTTTGGTGGTACTCGAATGGCACTCGATCACTCACTCACTCACTCACTCACTCGCTCGCTCAATCGATTCTCATTAATTTATTCATTAAAGTCAGATTAAACACTTTACCCTTTCCTCCCTTACTTAGAATTACTTTTGTTTCAAGTGCCTTTTACGCATATGTCTGGCATATTCTAGAGGGTACTAGTAAGGCGTACATTTCAGCGACATTTTTTCTCGACACACCATAGAGTAGCCAGCCTAGCCGAAGATGGGTTTTGTATGAATGGAAATATTCCAAAGAACACTGACAATATCATCGGCAAGAAATGGACTTGGAGTTGTTAAAAGGTCGTTGAAATAATTGAGCGTGGATCATTGTTGTTTATTTGGACGAACTGTACTCGTTTATGTTATTTGATGGAGAAGATGCGATCGACAGGAGTGTGAAAAGAGCTATCGCAGCCTGACGATGCATGGGATTTCGCTCAGCGAAAAGCGAATAATAAGCCAAAGAGCCTTAGCTGCCGAAAAATGGTCCTCGATTAAAGCGACGTTGAGGAGTATCTATTGTGGTTTAATATTATTTGGACAATTTTGCTTGAATTCTGTAAAAAGGTGATCTTTGCCCAGTAGGCTGTTTGTCGATGATTCCATTTATCAGTGCCATTAATGTAATTTCTACCGGGAAATGCTGCGCTGGAATAAACAAATTTCTAGAATACTCAAGTACAGAAGGGCAGTCGGATACTTCGACTACGTTAAATTACTTAGCTAGGTCAGAGCACCGTACGTACAGCCTTGAGCTCAGTCTGTTTTATTATTAAAATGGTGTTTAGCTATATAGTGTTTAGCAAAAGCGCGTTCTAAAGCAGTTTAATTTAGCCATTATAAACGCCTGCATTCTGTATTTAATAGCTCGTAGTACATATACTAACCGTTACGTACTCTTTGTGATCAGCATAAGGATACATTTGTAAGTAAAGCACTTATAGGAAACCCTCGAGGTCCAGTAAAATAATTGTTTAAAACCACGATTTAAATAAAACTCGGCCTTATGTAAAACCTAGCTATTTTACAAGGAAGTACACTTCAATCGTTCGGAAAGTGTTTGACAGAAACATGTGAAAGTAAATTATTTTACAACTAAAAAGTGTTAAATTAGTAAGTTTAAAGTGATCTTTGCGTTAAACAGAAGTGCTACGCTGATAACAAGTTTCGAGAATATTCAGGTGAACATGCCAAAAACCAAATGCTAAACTCTGTATACCAAAAAAAAAAACCTGCCAAAAATCAAATGCTAAAGAAATCAGTAAACATGATCTCAATGAAGTATACCAACACACAGAAAGTCATGAACATAAAAAAAAAAGAAGGAGAAAGTTGAATCTGTTACAGTGCCCAAACTGTTTAAAACACCTGAATTTCAAAACGGAATGTTCTTTTCTAATCTGCTTGGCTTGTCATTTTCATGTACCGTTAAACAAATGGTAAAGAGCGTCTTTTAATGTATTTTTAAAATACCTAAGTGAAAAAGTTTTAGAGACCCCTCCCCCTCCCCTGCATAAAGTTTACTATAGGTCGAGACGAAATGCTTATAAAAAATTCCATGACTTAAATAGCTATTGATCAACAGTTTTAAGGCCCCAGTAATTGTGCAAAAAACAAATATTTGATAAGTTGTCAATTTAACAGAAATATATGCTAAATGAATCTGTTCCGTCAGTAGATTAACTTCTCTAGTCTACTGCATTTCTAACCTCAATTATTTTCTGATTTGAAAGGCAACAAAGCAACCTTTGTCCGATGAGAAAACAATAAAAGAAACGGCCATAAGTGTATTGGGCTTTGCAGACCGATTGGTATTGCCGCAGAGGATTCTGGACTTTTGTGGTCGTCTTCCCATCTACGAAGTCGAAGAAGTGTCATTAGAAGCCATGAACGCAACTCTTTACAGCGTGCAAGGTAAAGGAAAAAACTGAATATAAATGACCATGACCCATCGGCTGCAAAACTGACTAAACGTATACCACTAAACGTATCCGGTTATTGTTTGAAACGGAGGCTCCGTATCGGCTAGTTAGGGCTTAAAAAGGACAAATTTATCGCTGGCAACACACGAAAAGTCCCTCTTGGCAAAAGCGACAGATTTGTAATGACATGAACAACAAATGTTGTTTCTTTCAAAAAGGAACAGTTTATGACCTTTCAGTCTCTCACACTATGAGGCTCATAGCGAGATGCCCGACCTGAAAACAGGCCTAGAATCCACCTTTCTTGAGGCCAGAATCGGTTGTCTAGGACAAAATCACTAAACACTCACTAAGCGTTTTTCTGCTTGACCACAATAGCGTTATAACACGAGCTCCGCGACATATTACCTGACTTTCTGTCAACAACATCAGGAAATCACACAATTAACCACGTTCGTGGTACTGATAAAACTATACACAACCAACCAGGCACAATATTTCCACACTGGCGAAATATCATCAAATTACTCTCGCTCAATAACTCTCGCTTTCTCCACATAAATCATCATCACGTCCAATGTTTCCTGAGGCAGTCGATTTATTCAAGATCCCGGATGTAGATGAGCCGTTTCGAAAGGGACTCATCATAGAGGCCGGCCCTGGAAACAATTTTTAACTAAGTCTCTGGCCTGGTCACAAACCAGCATCAATTTTGCTCTCGCCGAATAGATTTAACTCCTACAAACTACTTTTTGAGGCCAGAGACTTGTCACCGCCCACATCAAAGCCCGCAATATGATGCCTTTCCTTCTCAAGCCCGAGATCAGTGTTTCACCTGTTTAGCCAAAATAAGACGAAATACGGTATCAAACATATTGGGCGAGGGCAGACTTTGCTAATCGTGAGACTTGTTCGTCCTTCATAAGGCTTAATGATGCCTTCCGGAAAACTTTGCTGCGGGTGGCCAGAAAGAAATCTAGAAAATTAACCACGGAAAGCAACTTCTACCGCCCGCGCTGATTTCAAATGTAGTAGTGTTTTATAACACGGGGAGAATTATGAGAAATGATAGGTAGGGGAGGAGGGGATAGGGAAAGATGTAAACAGCACTATAAACACATTTTTTTTTGTCTACTGCAGCTTGTTACGGTTTTTTGTACTGAAAACATCTTAAGAAAAAAAATGTTCTTGTACTGACCAAGCCTCAAATGAGACTGCTGCTAAAAATCCTGGAGGTACCTTTTTGCAAATCCAGACAGATAAATGAATGACAAAAAGATCTACAACACTAAACTTCCTCACATGTCTTCTGTTTAATACAGAGGTTTCGCCCTTCGGGCTTCTTCAATGTATTTACAAAATCAGAACCTGGATAAAGAATACACAATTTGAAATAGCTGTCTATATATATTCGAGGTAAAAACAAGGTTACGGAATGCGTTAAATGAAAGCAAGACATTAAAAGATTAAGAATGAAACGGTAAAAAATAATAAGTGGCAGGTGGAAAAAATTATGTCATTGCCGAAACACAACAGGTTCCCCAACCGGGACCTCTGAATCAAATCAAAGGGATTAACTTAACGTAATCCTAAAGGGCACACCACGAGAGGATTTTAGCAGTTATTTTGCATTGTGTTTTATTTGTTTCCATTGAAGGTATGGCCCGTCAGAAACGCCATTCACTGTCTTCACGATCATCATGCACAACCAGTCAGAGTGGAAGAATAGAGTATTGCATGGATACTGACCAAACAATTTATCGATACAATTGCAAGTGGACTAAAAGTACTTGCTATTACCTCCTTTCTTGCACCAGTAGCCATTATTGTCGCTATTCCGGTCACGTGACCAGAAATTATTGTTGTTATTATAGATGTTAATTGCTAGAAAAGAGCTGTAAGGAACTAGTAAGCCTGCCAATAGCCTGTTCCGGGCTCTCAGATACTATCATAGCTGGAACCTGGACAGGCTTGAACAGGATAGATAGACCTCTCATTATATTGCATTATTGTATTTTATACATGTCTAAGGGGCTGTTTACAAGAAGGGAGGAAGATCCTGACACCAGGAAGATCCTAGAAGGCGAAACAACTTTCCGTTTGGGTTTACACGTAGAAATTTCGGTCCGTGTGGTTAACAGTAGAGAAGGAATATAAAATTAAAAATTAAAGATTACCCAGTGAACAACCCGCAGCCATTTTTCTGTGGTTTGTCCTTAGTACTGGCCAGGATCTTTCTAGCGAAAGCAGTTAAACATTTTGTCGGGATCTTCCTACTACTGACAATGAAACTTGATGTAAGGCTTCCTCTCGTAAGCGACCACCTCCCATAAGCGACCCCCTATCCAAAACACCAGAACTTTCCCAGTCAAAGCCTTACAGTTGGAACCTGTAGTAAACGACCACCTCCTGTAAGCGACCCCGACCACTTAACCTCTTGTAAGCGACCTCATGACGCATTCTCTGATCTCTATGTTCGCTGTGTGCACTATGCTACTTAGAATATACGAAGAATTTTATTGACAACATGGAACTACACATGTCGTTTCTTAGACATTGCATGCAATAGATTATCTTCCATAAAGCAGATGTACCTGGACCTCTTCTCGGAAAAGGTTCCCTGTGGTTCGATTCTTGTAAGCGACCACTCAGTCTTTGCATTTTGGGTGGTCGCGTACGTGAGGTACTACTAAGGTCTTCCTTAACTTCTCAGCCAGGTAGATCCTACTGAGTAATGTAAACTGAAAACACATAGCACTAGGATGATCCGGCTTATAGGTGTTCCTCCCTCTTGTAAACACTCCCTAACGTAATATTGCCGGAAACGCCAATTACGAAGCGGAGTTTAATCAAGTAAATACGGTATTATTTTCACCAAATTACAACAGCCAATTGGAAGGGTTCTATACAGGTAACCACAGGATTAAAAATCTTCTGAACTGATGCGTATTTTGGCTGGCTTTTTTTACGTAGTTAAATCTCAATAAAGCAGTCTTTTTATACACGATCGTCACATAACGATGTGTATAATATGGATTGAGGGTGTATGTTTCGAATTATATTCTGGCTACAACGATTTTTGGTTACATACTATATAATTAAGGACAACTTTTTCTTCTTGCAGGAAAAAAGATTAATAAATGACATGCATGTTTTAAATTTGTCTTTTACTTACCACTGAGCGCCAGTTTTTGTCTCGTGATCTACTCGACCCGTTTTATTTACTCTGCGTGAAATGTATTGTGTCTTATTCCCGTTTTGACTCGTATTTAACTTTGAACTGCTAGTTGGCTGACTCATGGTTTATATTTTCTGCTTTGCTTAACATATAGTGGATCATAGAGTTTTGACATCAGTGAGTGATGACTGTGCTTCACATTATTCCACTCAGATATATGAGCCCCAAAGAATGAAACAAGGTCCAAACCTGGGTAAACAATTTTACTCAAATCCTGCTTGTTTCTAAATCTGTTTGCCGAGTCACCAGTCGGTGTTTTAGTGCACTGGAATGCGTCGAAAACCCCTATTGTCAGACTGGCACGGGTAGATACGAGTTTATTGTGCTGCATATTTTGCACTTGACATTTTTACCCTCCATGTTTTGCAAGGACCACAGGTCAAGGTGGCTCCGTTATTAATACAGTTGCATTTAGCTGTAACAAATTTTCCGTCATAACTTCTTCATTTTTAACGCGGTGGCTGCGAAACTTTGCAAAGAACAACAGATATCATTCGGCAATAGTACGAAATATTCCGATTTCATTGATAGTAAATATTTCTTGAGAAATTAGCGCTAAAAAGGACCCAATTGTTCAAAGAAAATCGCGTCTAGTAAAAACTTTGCTGGTATTTTTTACTGAAATTTCTGGTATCGGCTTTTATTGATATAATAATATGCCGGAGAAATTTCAGAAAAATCGTTAGAGCAGAAGTCCGTAACAAAAAGTCGCTCTAAATTCAGCCGTGAAATAGTTCTGGAATTTCAAACACAAATTACTATCAGGTAGAAGGAGCCACCAGTTCGAATTTTCGGGACAGGTAAATTCAATGTTTGCTAAATAAATTCTGAAAACAAAAGCCGATTGCCTATCGTGCTATTCTTTAAAAGGTACTTTTTAGTTTTAGAAGCACTATAAACTGTTCCAAACCTTGCTCTGACGTCGAACGACTTGTTCCTCGACATTTTTCAATATATCCCTTGGCAGTTTTGCTCCTGCTTCATACATTTTGATGTATTGCAATGCATCCTCATGATCAATGGTTTTTCTTGCTGTACGTGGCTTCCAATTCAGGAAAAAGGTATTGAGATTGTAAACTACCTTGTATCGAAGCTCAGATAGAACTGTGGGGCCAGCACCTTGTTTATGACCAGAAAATGAGCACGAGTGGCAGCTCTGCGAGGAATTTGCACCTCAGCCAGGGGGGACAAATGACAATGATGCCCGTGTCTGCCAACCGATCTGTATAAAAATGTATTGCATAATAATCAAGAAAAAACTACCCATTCGTTGAAGGAAGGAGAGACAAAAATTCCACAGTTGTAAATTTATACACGATAATTTTATTTTGCACTATGATGTAATTCGGTCAGGCATGGCCATCATTGTCGTTCGTCCCCCCTGGGTGAGGTGCGAATTCTTCGCAGAAGTGCCACTCGTACTCATTTTGTAGTCATAAAACAAAGGTGTTGGACAGTTCTATTTGAGCTCTGATACGAGGTAGCGTCCAATCTCAACACCATTTTCCTGATTGGAAGCAATGAACAGCAGTTAAAGTCGCTGAAAATGCATTGTAATACATCAAAATATGCAGCTGGAGTTTGAGCAAAATTGCCAAGGGATATTTTTAAAATGTCGAGGAACAAGTCACTTTACTTCAGAGCAAGGTTTGGAGCAATTTATAGTGCTTCTAAAACTAAAAAGTACCTTTTAAAGAACAACACGATAGGCAATCGGCTTTTGTTTTAAGAATTAGCAAACATTGAATTTACTTGTCCCGAAAATTCAAATTGGTGTCTCCTACCTGATAGTAATTTATTTTTGAAATTCCAAAACAATTTCACGGCTGAATTTAGAGCGACTTTTAGTTACGGACTTTTGTTCCAACGACTTTCCTGAAATTCCTCTGGCATATTTATTAACTCAATTAAAGCCGATACCAGAAATGTCTGTAAAAAAAGTCGGCAAATTTTTTTATTAGAGTAAGACGCGATTTTCTTTGAACAGTAGGGTCCTTTTAAGTGCTAATTTAGCAAAATATATTAACCATCAATGAAATTGGAATATTCTGTACTATTGCCGAATGATATCTGTTGTTCTTTGCAAAGTTTCGCTGCCATCGCGTTAAAAACGAAAAAGTCATGACGAAAGCTTTGTCAGAGCTAACTGCACCTGTATTAATAACGGAGCCACCTTAAGAGAAGTGCACCGATGAGGGGCGGGGTGGGGGAGTTGTTCGGAAGAGGTCGATGAATACTTGGCGACAAGTTGCAGCAGCGACAAATCGCTTCGTGTATACCAGAGAATTTCTGTGAAAATCTCTGTCTCTGCAACAGAATTTTGTTGTCACAACAAGTGGTACAAATTCAGTCTGATTTGATTATTTCGCGACTTGTGCAGCGACAAAATTTTGTTGTGGAGACAAAGATTTTCACTAACATTCTCCAGACCACACCAAGCGATTTATCGCTACGACGCGGTGTCGCCGCAACGTGTTGCCCGACCTGCACACAAGGAGTGATTTATCGTCACGACGTATCGCTGCAACTTGTGGCCTAGTGTGTTCCGACTTTGTCAGGGAGCAGCATGCTCTCAAGTGAAGTTTCAAGTTTAACCAATATTCAGAAATGCAACTAATTTAAAACTATCTTTAAAAAAATGGTCTAAGATAAAATAAATAATAGACAACACCCATCTCTTTCTCCTACTACCTTGCAGCAAATTCAAAAGAATTTCTTTTTTGATTATATGAATTAAAATAAATAATAAACAGCTCAGCTTGCACTTTTGAGTTAGGAATGTAAATGACTAGAGGTTTACTAAACACGTAAGACTAGCTAAAGTTAATGAGGTTTTACGCTTCTTTGGTGCTTCGCAATAGACCTTTTTACCGATACGGCGGCCATATTGAATTAATTCGATTTAAGGAGTACGTATAGGATGCCTAGGGGGCATGAGCACATTTCGTTTGTATTTTCGAGCGCTTTTCGGGACATTTTTTCTTAAAGTTTTCTTAGAATAAGATTGTAATGGGAAAAAAGATCCTTGTGCCGTGTTTGGATGTAATAATGATCGCCTTTTTCTAGTTTAGTATTAGAAATATGGTATTTCACCGTATATTTCTCGGAAAAAAGGCGATCATTATTACATTCAAACACAGCACAAGGATCTTTTTTCCCATTACAATCTTACTCTAAGAAAACTTTAGGAAAAAATGTCCCAAAAAGCGCTAGAAAATACAAACGAAATGTGCTCATGCCCCCTGGGCATCCTATAATATTCATTAAATCGAATTAATTCAATATGGCCGCCGTATCGGTAAAAAGGTCTATTAGCTCCCGCGTGCATCATAGCTCGTGCGCGCACTGGCAGATACAAATAACAAGTTACAGCTCATAGGTCATGCACAAGTGCAGGTCCCTGCTCTATTGATGAATCAAATAACAGAGATAAGTACAGTCAGGTCTGTTTATAATGGTTACCCTCGGGAAATGGCCAGGTGACCATTAATTGTACGATTGTACGGCAAGGTGACCGCTAAATTCAGGTTTCCTTTTTAAAAATCAACTGGAAGTTGATGAAAAACGCTTTTATGTGAAAATAATTATTCTCTGACTGTAGTTTCCCCTTAAGCTATAACTATATATATTTAGGATTGTGATTAGGGCCATGAGGAGTGTTGTGTATTTACCGTAGCAAGGTGATTTGTACTCTTAATCTCCACTTGGAAACTGCGACCTTCGTTTTGTATCTACCGTGCACGCAGCACGTTTATTATTTCTTCTTATTAAATTAATGAACATGAAATCGTTTTGACTAAACCAGATACAATACTCCAAAATCAGATTGTTTCTCCATAATACAAGAAAGGACATGTTTTACTAAAATATACATTTAAAAAAGGACGAAAAAAGTGAATGTGCGCCTTGACTCCAGGCTCTCCAGGCTTTTTGATGTATCCACAGAACCATCTGGCTTGCTGCCTGGAACACACTGGTATGACTGTGCTTATTACATTATTTAAAAGATAACTAGTAAAAATCGAGTGCTCAGCTCTGATCACCGACCACCTTCGCTAATTTCACTGTTCTGTTCCTTACACAAATGGCACTGACCCCGACGGAATCCCTAGTTTCTCAATCGTAACCTCAAGAAATGCCAGGTTTCGCTACTGGGAATAATACGTCATGTAAATATCATGAGGTGTCTATTTCTATACAATTACGAACCAAAATAACATACAAAATCTCACTTACTTTCGCCAACTTTTATAATGCAAAGGCGTGCCGCAGAACAAATACTCAAACAAGATCTTTGAGATAAAATATAATATGGTTAAATAACCCAACTGGTCGTGCAAAGGAAACCGGTTGGCTATTTATAAGAGCGGTCAAAGACTTAACTCGGGAAAACTAGGAGCCAAATCCAGGCAGTGTGGGACTTTTAAAATAATAGTTAAAAAGAAAATCCATTTTCATAGAGAAAACTGAGTGCAGCTAACACTCTACTGAAATAATTTCAAACAAATAATCAAATTAGAACATTTGGTAGGAGGCCAATAAAGGGTGGCCGAGGATCTAAACTCGGTACGACCGGCTGAAAAATTCAAATAATCATAATGCTTCCTAGCGAGTCAACTAAATGGTGCAGTAAAGAAAAGGAGAATGTGTTTGACTAAAGAGCCATATTTGCCGTACTGTACTGTACTATTCCTTGTAACAGATAATCAAATGGTGTTTAAACTAAAGCTAAACTACAGAAACAAAAAAAATCCACCTATTCCTGCTTTGTTCATATCTACAACTATAGCTCTGTCACTAATATCCTTAAGTATCTTTGAACAAATGAGTTTCCCCACGTCAGGATCAAAGACCACCCTCTCTCTTGTGATTTCTTTCCCAGAAACCAAAATTACTTGCGGACAAGTAATTGAAGCACGCCTTTCAGGCGCCCTTTGCTTCTCTTGGTCAGTTGTTATGGGTTCAGTTGGAGGAACCGATACTAAACCTGGGCAATCCTTGACTTGAGAGTTTTTTTCTTCCAAAGCAGGGCTCTGTTCAGATGATTCTAAATCGTCATGAAAAAAATAATAAAAATAATAAAAGTAATAATAGTAAATATAATAATCATTATTATAATTATAACAAATTCTTCATTATTGATTACTAGATAAAAACACGTATCTAATGTTACAAAGTCGCCAAGAGGAAAGCTATATAAAATGGAGAAAAAAAGTAGTAAATGGAAGAGAATAAGTCAATATAAATAATCTACAAAAGGAGTTAAATTTAAAAAAACTGAGCCTTTTTAAATAGATGTATTCTTAAAAAGTTCCGAATGTTTCTTGGACTTATTCTTAATTAACACTGGGGAAGAATTTTAAAAAATAATAATAATAATAATAATAATAATAATACTTGAATAATACTTTATTAAATTCTTCTCAAATTGAAAATTAAATACAAATTTAGTATAACTATAGTTTAAAAAGACTTCTTGGTGGTCTGGTGGTTTTCAACAGAGCAAATGTAAACAACTGTCTATAAACTAAAAAATGAAAATGTCTATGTACATCCCAATAATAAAGTATCTATAGCTATTGTTGTTAGAGTCTACAATAATAATAATAATAATAATAATGATAATGATGATGATGATAAATTATGTTATAGTGATCGACTTACAAGTGAGAATAGCGCCCAACACCATTTACAACTATTGGCAGCCCCACAGCATACAATTAGGCCCATATCTCACTGAGAAAGAAGGGGTTGCTGTGTTTGCTTTTTTGTTTAAAGCCAAATGCCCAACGGTTTAATTATTCAGTTATAACATATGGAGGCAACAATACCAATACGTGAGACTAAGTTATGATAAAATACTTAATGTTAATTGAATAATAGAGGGCATTTATCTAGAAAAAAATCATAAGTTTACTGGTAAATGTCTGTTGCGAGCCACCACGAATCAACCGCCATGCAAATCCTTGTCCATTCTATTACTCTATCGGTCGACTCCAGAGGGAGTTCTCTTCCCTTCATTTATAAGGTCTCTAGGGCAAATTCTATCTTTGAACAATTTCAGAGAAGTTTGAGTCCGTCTGCATTACTGAAAATTATTATAGCGATTTTACATGTTGAAAGGGCTTTAAACGTCTGTTTCTTTCCCTCTTTTCCCCTGCTCCTCATATTACTTAAAACAATCTAAAGGTCACGCCCAGTTACGGAATTCCCAGGGGCAGATAGTGGGGGAAAGTGAAAGTCTATAAACGGGCAGGAAAAAATGGTGCGAAGAAAAGTAAAGAACATTCTTTACTTTTCTTCGCACCAATTTCTTCCGCCCGTTTAGACTTTTCCTCGCTTCCACTTTCTGCACCTGGGTCTCCGAGGATAGTGCAAACCTGACTTCTCAGCCGTGAGGATCCGTTTTCCGTTTCGATACTCCTCCTCAGAAATGAACACTTTCAGCTTCACGTCATCGAGGCCAAGGTTTTCCAAGACCTCATTTGTCACCAGCGTTTCTTGAACCACTTGATTAAGGTGACCGCTGACGTAATCTTCCCACAATCCTTCAAGGATCTGCAGTGAGCTACATTTAACGGTTATGGATAGACTTCCCAGTTCAATGTCTTCAATAAAGGCACTCAAAGTATTCCCTAGATATCCAAAAAGTAATCTGAAAGGGTGTTCGAAAGCTACGATAACGTTCCATAAGTCTACCTCTGCTGGAATTTCCTGTTGGTTTCTGTGCATTTCACCAGGGGCGACCACCACTCCATACTGAACGAAGCTTTCGATGACCATCCCAAGCCGAAGCATTGCTGTTGGAAAATCGATAGAGCCATTGATTAATCTTCAATGAGTACAGTTCGCTTTGAACATAAGATACTTATGCGCAAACATTCATGGCAGCCATAAATAAAGAAATTCATGTAACACTCAACTTCATTTCATAATGTCTTGAACTTATGGATTTTGCTACAAGTCGCCCAGTCAAGGGGTCCTAGTAGTGCTAGTATAACAATTTACCGCAAAGATTTAGACTGCATTCCTCTTTTATTGCTCTCGATCTTTCCTAAATTTCTTCTTTTCTCTATCAAGTTTTGTTGTTTGCTTTCATAGGAGACACCACTGAATGCTCGCCTGTTTGATTCGCATTTGCCGCTAGGGCGACTTCCCGACAAACTGGCAATAAATCCCGCATCCTGCGCCCACATTTTGATGTAGCAGTCAAATCTCGTTAAGATATTTTGCGCTGTCGCCAATCCCGCAGCGAATGTTAGTCAAATTCCGGATCACGAAAATGTACGAAAGGGTATTAGGTGAATAGCGAAATTGGCAGTGGGATTTTCCCAAAAGTGATGTTAGTAAGCTTTTGTCTGCAAATCTGACAGCATCGGTTAGACTTTCCAAGATGAGGTATCTGATGTGCAAAGATCTACCTTTTCGTTAATTGTGAACTAAATCACTTACATGAAAAGAAAGTCGCTTGAGAAAAGCATTGATTAATTTTAATCGTTCAATATTTACCCGAAATCAGATTCGACCCGTAGCCAAGGCGAAAAGATTAATAACTTAAACGTTGAATCTTAAACTGACCGTCTTGCTGATCTCTTGTGTCCTCCCGTAGTTCTTTGACTTCCTGAACAAGTTCTCGTAACACTTTTGTGTTGTCGATGTCTTTTTGGTACCATAGCTCTAGTTCTTCGGTGTATCTTTCTTCCTCTGTCGTTAAAGGGTCACGTAGGAATTTCTCTATGGCATCTTTCCAGTTGTTTTGTTTTTCGGGACAAAGGTGTGCTGCAATCCTCAACAGCGCTTCACTGATTTTCCCCCAGAGGTCAAGAAACTGTTCATCAGGAATTTCCAAATTGTTGCTGTGACCATAAACTTCATTGCGATAATATTTTATTCGTGCCAGGTCTGCTTCAAGGCTATGGTCGGAGTCGTTTGGTAGGCTGTCCCATCCTGTGGGGGGACAGGTCAAGTTGCATATTGTTCTCAGCAGCTTGAAGATTAAACTGATATCAAAATCACTCGACTTGCCGTATACCCCTGGGGAAGGGCTCAAACAATTCCACTCTGGACTGGTAAGTCTAGCTCTCCTCAGCTGTCTTTCCACTGAAGGGTCACTAAGCGTTGTGGGAAGGTTGGCGGGGCTGTGGATGGAGTCGAATACCTCTCTTAAAAGCACTGCACCACCGCACATCAGAAGCCGTGTCAAGCGCTGAAAATTAGATTTTTGCTTCGTTGATCGCAATGCTTCTTCTGCCTCTGAAATGGACGCCATGAATACGAACACCAGTTGGTCAGCAGTTGGATACCATTCGTTACGATACAATTTCTGTAACACAAACAAATTTGGAACCAGATTAAGGGCATTTATAACATGAATTTCAGTGCTATGCGACCTTCAGTTCGAAATCACTTGCCCTTGAAAACAGATTTTCTCCAAACAAGGAAGCCAAACAGCACTTTAACTTAAATACAAACGGCGTTGCCTAAACAGGGCTTCACATTTACGGCGAACATCCGTCAGCAAAAGCAAATATCAACTATCGTCACGAGGCTAGTTTCTATCCTGCTTTTTATATGCAGCCCTTCTTCAATTTTCAATAATACTTTACTTCGATACGCAAATTTTTAAAAGAAAATAGTACGAATAAGACCCACAATGTCTTAACTGCAGAATACAAACCCTAAACCCCTAAAAACAGGCGGATAGGCGGATACTAAAATCACTAGGTATCCGCGTATACACTTAGTAAATATCTTCTAAATAATAGTGAATGCGTATCTACTTCGATATACACTCAAGACAGCATATAACGCTTATAGTATGTCTGTTTGTCGTTCTTAAAGCCACTGAAGGTAGAGAAGCGCATAAACTAGCGATAACTCAGGGGCACCCAACGACGGTTTCAAAATACGTTGAAAACACTTTTTAGGCTATCCAGAGTACTTTTAGATCTCTAGAAATGCATTCTAAGTGGCGCTACAAAATTTGTATCTGTTCGGTCATCCCAGGGGAACTTAAGTCTTTTCGAAATTACAAGGGCTTCAGTATTTTTCGGGCAAAAATTTAAGGTGTAATTTAACGTTTTACGAAAGTAAGAATTTTTCTGATTCCTCTCCAATCACATTTTAGAATCCGAAAATTTTAGGTTTCGTTTTTCTACGAAAAATAGTGCAACCTGGGTTGTAAAATATTAAAAAATAAACTTCTGAAAATCGTAGGGAATTTATTAGAAAAGCTTGGAAAATTGTACATGAATAGAACGTTCATCTAGAAATTTTTAGCCGTCCTCAAGCAAAAGAAAATTTTAGGCAAAATTTGCTTTTCCGAACAGATATTTTACAGAAAACAGTCGTTGGGTGCTCCTGATAACTGTGTATTCGCGTATCCAGCTCTTTCAGGGATTCAGCTTCGAAGTGGCAGAGTATTCTGCAGTTACTACCCAACAATTAATCTGTAAATTGTTCTAATTACTGACAGGTTTCGCCCCTATTTTAGCAGTGCAGTATCTTGCAATGAACGACATTAAAATGGTCGCTTGTTCATCTTTGTCGAGCTCTACCGTTTCAGTGTAAAAAAAAAAACAATGCCGTACTCTTCTCGGAAGGCGCTACCTACAGAACTCTGGCTTTTCATAGGGGAGGTGACGGGGAGAGCTGATCGCGTGACGGCAGTAAATACAGTCTTACCGGAGTCTACCGAAATAGCAAAACTTTCTAAATCCACTCAAACAGCTCAAGATGAAATATTTTCCCTAAAAAGCCATAATTACCAAACTTCTAAAGAACAAACTGAACGGAGCTTTGATCTCTGAGTTTAGTTTACGCTCGATCGTATTTCTTGTTAACATGATTGAACGACTCTAGAGGAGGCCTTATGGAATATTTTAATCAAAACCAGTTTTCAAACTTTCGCATCCACAGTGCACTCCTGGTGATAAAGCTACCTCTTAATTCAATCTTGATTTCGGAAAATACTTTAAAAGGGGCAATATTACTCCCATCACACAAGAATCATGGGTTGTATTGCATTACTATGCGGCAACAAAACGAAAGTAGCGATCAATTCCGTGAAGTCGTAAATCCCACATACCCTGACATACTGCAGACAGTGATCAATTTATGTGTGAAAGAGCAATTGCAATTTTATGTATAGTGAGTCAGTGTAAAACATAAATATCAAAGGATAGAGGCAATGCAAAAGTTACTCACCAAAGCTCTTCTTCTTGAGACATGTTTTTAACATCGTGGAAAGATAAATAAGCCTACAATGATTTCTGGGAAATTAGTTATCTAATAGGGGTAAGACGAACTTGTGGAACTGCAGACCGTGGAACCGGCGGAACCTGAAGAAATGATTGTTTTACTACAACTCCCTTTGGCTAACGGGATAAAATTATTAGTTACAATTATTTTTTTACAACGACTGAGCGATTTCTCGCCCGTGGATTCACGTCGAGCTATTGTCGATAACAGTACAGACCACTGAACACTGTTTTCGATTTCCGAAACAGGAAGTCAAAGAATCGCAGACTTCCGGCTTGTTGGTGGTCGTCGAAAGGAAACGAGAGGTATAAGTCTTAAACTGGGATGAGAGAACGATGAGCGTATACTATTATTGGCGCCTGAAGTTAACGCGTTAACCGACGTATTATTCCATCCCTTACCTAAATACCTTTCATCCCATTATTAAATTCATATCAAACTGCTCATTCAAATCTTTCTCCTTTCCCTTGGTCAAGGTGTCCCCCAATGATGGTATCGATCATTGAATCGGTTCTTTACAGTTAAAACTACGGACGAACATCAGTACCTTTTACGCTCATCATGTCACCCCTTTTCACCCTAAACGAGCTTTTCCAGTCAGCCTTTCCCTGAGAATATTCTTCCAACGAGACGTTCAAACTGCGTTGTAACAAATTAACACAAGCACAATAACAATACCTTAACAGATGTGGATACAATCGCGATTTCCTCAGCCAGGAGATACAACGTGTTCATACTATCACACACACTCACACAAGCGACTCACCCATACGTATCCCTCTAGTTGTCGGATACCACCAAGCCACTCGCTCGATATCTTCTATTTTTCACAAACACACATTCTCTGATCCTCCCAACTTTGTGCTACTTTTAAAATATATACCTCTCGTTGGTCCCTTATTTTCCGCAAGATCGTCGAGAACGAGCCCTGCAGGGGGCCATCTTGACAGGGTCTAGCTTGAACTACTTAAAGGGAACCCCGAGGCCCTCCCTTTCCGCGGTACATTTGAATCCAATTACAAAATGGCTGCAGTTAAGGTGAGCGCTCGAGTCGACGATCTTAAGGACAAACAGGGGACTGTGAACAGTGTATCAATGTTATAATTGATTGTAACTAAATATTTTATCATGTTAGCCAAGGGGAATTGTAATAAAACAGTTATTTCTTTAGGTTCCGAAGGTTCCGCCGGTTCTGCAGCTTCCGCTGTTCCGCGGAATACAGTTCCACAGATTAGTCTTACCCACCTAACAGTAGGTAGCAGCTGCTCGAGACCCCAAACAATAATAAAACAATTGGAGGAATGACATGTCATTCATTGTTTCCTGCGACCAATTAGGAGAGACCTTCCGAGCAGCTCCTTTTTGTTCGCTAAATCTATAGAGCGCTTTCACTCACGTGGCCAGTATCCATGCAAATTTATTGGGACAAAAGAAAGAATTTGCATAAGAAAAGGTTTCGACTTCCAGAGGATTTTCCAGGTACACCATCATGGCCGCCGTTTCATTGTTTTGGAACACCAATATGGCCTCCGTGACGTCATATGAAAACGCTCTATTGCTTTTTTAATGTTTAGTTTTATTTGGGTGGCTTCGCGCACAAGTTCTCGATTTCGTGTTATATTTCTTAAAGTTTTCTGGATATCAGTTTCAGTTAAAAATACTCTGTTAGGTGTTGAATAATTTTAGAAATATCAGAACAAACGTCAAAATCGCGATTTTTCTCATCCCGATCTCATATTGGTCTGGATTCGGGATTTTCAAGCAAATTCGAGGGAATCCCGACGAAATCGGGATGGCTGGACAGTACGTCTGAAAACGTGATTGCAAATCTCTCTATCTGTAGCTGGTGCCTGTGTGTACATCCATTGAATAAAGACCTGACGGGACGTCTCTCAAGCTATCATCGTCGCTTCTTGTGAGTGCCTTCTTCAAATGATGGTAGGATAGGTCATTTTAGAGGCGTTGAAGCTTAATTAAAGCGTTTAATAAGTGTTTTCTCTCCCAAAATGTAAAGGCAAAATTTCTCCCTTTTTACTGCAATTCTCTCTCTGCGTGTGAAAAGTCATTCCTTGCCGGAAACTGATGCTCATTGTAAATCGCCGCGTCAAATAGAAAAATATTCACCTGGATTGTCCAAAAAGGCTTTAAACACAACATCAGACAAAAACAAAGCTAAAACGTTATTTGCTTTGTAAGGGAAACTACTGCTATATAACAGTATTTTAGACAGTAAAAGTTGACTCTGTCATGTCACGTTTTATTGGCGTATAGCCTGTGAAAACAGCGATTTCTCCTCGCTCGTCGTCACTGGGGAGGTTTCGCTGGGGTTAAAATGAATGTTCTACCATTTCAACGTATCTAAATGAAAAAAGACTGAGTGAATTATTTGAAATACCAGGTGAAATAAAAGCAATGAAACTGGGACAAAAGTGTAAACCTTCTTAGATTAAGGCTTGGATAGGGCATTAAAGACCTTCCCCCTCCCGCTTAAACACATGACGTTAAACACAAGATTCAACTTGAAGTCTTAATCATAACTATTTTTTCCCGGAGAGAAGAAAGTACGAAATTTCTTCAAATTGAAGAAAAAACATTTGAATCTCCCTTTTGTCACAGACCTCGTCCCCGCGAGCACGTCCTCGGCGTTTTCTTAATAGCGGTAACTGTAAAGCAGAGTAATGCTCAGATAATGCTATCTATGATTTGACCAGATCGAAAGGCAGCAAAGTTTGTTTCAAGAATATCTGGGTAACGATACACGATGCTGATGGGCCTCACCCGATTGTTCGGAGCAATGAATTTTTTTTTATTTGGGGAGCAAGGGTGACGCAGTGGTGAGAGCACTCGCCTCCCACCAATGTGGTCCGGGTTCTAATCCCGGCGTGGACGCCATATGTGGGTTGAGTTTGTTGTTGGTTCTCTCCTTTTCTCCGAGAGGTTTTTCTCCGGGTGCTCCGGTTTTCCCCTCTCCTTAAAAACCAACAATTCCAAATTCCAATTCGACCAGGAATCAGGTAGACGAGGAACCACCTTGTGGATGTGCTACCTCCAAATCATTATTTATTCATTTATTTATTTATTTTACCCTGGAAAGTTCGTACGTGGCGAGGTTTAGACCCCAGAAGGTCTTTCCGTTTGTTAATATTATAAGAATCTGCTCGTTTCGTTGCGACTATTCCACTCAAAGTTGCAACAGCAGAAATCTCCTTCTGCAGCAGTGTAAGACACGCGACACATAGAGACACATACTTGAATCTACGCTCTGAAGATGTTGCACTACTCTATGTCGGTAACATCTTCGAAGGGAGGCTGGATTCCTGCCCATTTTGCTTCACTGTTTGTCTTGCTCACTAGGATCACATCCATGATCTCAGAGCTGCAGCTGAGATATTCAGTGCTATAGATGTGATAACGCAAATATTGCGCAGACCGAATAGAGACGTTTAATCGTGTGAACACACAGGTTCTTTATATATACTGGTTCACACGGTCTCTTGCTCAATGGGATCTTGTTCAAAACTTGGAGGAGTCTCTGGAAGTGCTGTGGAAAGGTCACTTTGATAAAGCTGTTCGTTTGATGTGTCACTCGAATTATTGGGTAAATTTTGTTCGCCTTCTATTTCGAAAGATTCTGTTTTGGTCATCAAGCATGCCTTCTTTTCTTCTTTAAATATTTCTTGGGCATCACTAGTTTTGAGTTTCTTTCGTGGTACTTCATCTATGTTTTCTTTACTTTTCTTTACGTCATCTTCACAAACATCCAAGAAAGAGTACTGCAGATCGAGGAAGGACTGAAAGATAAAGGTTATTTATGATAGTATTAAAAAACGAAATTAAGAGTATTATTTTTTCAGATTAATATCAGCTTCTAAAAATTTCAAGAAAGAATGTGGTGTAAAAAGTCATTTGAAAGAAAAAATTCACGAACTTTGCTTGACACAGTACTACAAACATTTCAGTTGTCAAGTTGTACTAAGTTGTATTATTACTGGATATCTCTTCTTATCATATCGCGCAAAGTAAAGTAATCCAAGACAGTCTTGGATTTGTCGATTCTACGCTGTGGACCCTGGATTCCTTATCAGTGGAACTTGAATTCCGGATTCCAATCACAAGCGGGATTCAGGAATCCTTAAGCTGTATTCCGGATTCCAAAGCCCAGGATTCCTGATTCTACAAGAAAATTCAAGAAAACATTTTCCGAACTCCGGTTCACCTTATTTGAGATGAGGGATACGAGTTTTAACACTAAAAGAGTAAGTAATAAAAACGTAAGATATTTTGGAATGTGTTTGGTCGTCATGTCGCCATACTCACTTTAGTGTAAAGTCCATATATCTGGGATATTTCTTTCATCGTGAGCGAGTCGCTTAGAAGCTCATCAGAACGGATGAGTTCAGCCTGCAGAATAAAGCTTTGGTCAAATGAGGCAACCAATTAATCAAAAAAAGTTGGGTCAACGATCAGTTAATCAAACTATTCTTATTAAGCTAGACAGTTACATAGATGCCATTTTAATCACTCATAGTCACTTAGTAAGTTCGTCCTCCAGCCAGTTGGTCAGTAAGTCAGTCGCAGATGTTATGGTAATCTCTCATTCATATGGTCATATGGCCATATGGTCAGTCCGTCAGTCAGTCAGTCAGTCACTAAGTCCGTTCGACAGTCAGCCAGAACGCCAGTCAGTCAGTCACAATCAATCAGTCAGACAGGCTGATTCAGTTAATCAGGCAGCCAGCCAATCATTCAGAAAGTCAGTCAGTGAGCAGTTACTCAGTAGCCAGTTTGCCAGCCAGTTGGTCGAGTAAGTTTGTCAGCTTGTTGCCAACACAACCGTCAGCCAGTAAGTCATTAAGCCAGTCCTTCACTCATCCAGTTTGTCAGCAGTAAGTCGGCAGCAAGTGATTCAGTACTTAGTCATTTAACCAGTTGCACAGTCAGTAAGGTCAGTCGTTCGAGTAAGGTCAGAGGTAATTCATTATTAGCAATCATTTAGAATTCACGTAAACAGTAGTAGATAAAGAAAGCAGTCTGTCATTCAGTGCATCAACAGTCAACAGTCAACAGTCGATAGTATGTTACAGCATAATTTAGTTTAAGGCTTCGTTTTAGTCAGAAGGCGGTCGGTTATACCTGATGAGTGTTAGGAATTGCGAACTTCATCTTCAGAAATTTTTTTAACACATTAACAGTAACTGCGGATGGACATCGGAGATAACGAGTCGGGAATATCTAGTTAAACAACAAAGATAACATAAATGACGCTTCAGTGTAAGAACTACAATATACCCGGTCACTATTATACGACTAAATAAATAAATAAATAACCAACAACAGGAGCAGTTAGGAGCCTATGACCCGGTAACAAAAATTACTTTTAGTGCTGGTCAATCCAAAGGTCCTTCGTCTACCATAATATATAGATTTAGCCAGAGCTAAAAGGGAACTCTCGATAATATTTATAGTTTGCTCAAACAAAATATAAAATCGTGTAATGCTAAGCAGCGAAGGCAACGAGAAAGGTGAACAAACAACAATAGGTCTACTCAGCAAAAGATCAACTCTGCACGTGCAGCACAGTTTCTTTGCCGTTGTTTTGCACGACTACAACGTGAAACTTCTAGAAACTTTCTAGTGAAAGGTTTGTGGAGGAAATGTCGTACGAATTCTTGTTCACTTTTTTTTTTTATCACTGCCGCTCATTCACCTCGCTGGCCGCAAGCATTTTCCATTTTCTCCCCACCGCTACAAAATTTTCACGTTGTTCTTTCAGCAAAAAATGTCTCCCTTGTTTTTTATCTCTCTTGCTTGCTCTCTGTCGCTCTTTTTGCTCGTTGATCTTCGCTGGCCTGTCGCCTACTTTCTCTTTTTCCCCGCCTTTCTCTTTCTCTATTTCCAAATTTGTGGACATAACAACTAATATAAGCTTAATACTCGAGACAACACGGATACAGAAACAATTTCCTCTTTCTGTTTTCGTCTTTATTGACTCTTTAGTTGTCTCGGCTTCACAAGACGCGGGTGGCTATGCGATTTCCCGCCAAATTAACCTCGAGTTGCATTTGGGTTGCCATACCTGTTGATTGAGTTATTTTACATTGGTATGGCTGTGGTGCGGACGGACAGCGGGCGGACGGGCGGACGGTCAAGTGATAACCAAAATTTATCAGATGGGTAGATTAGCATTTTCTTAGGAATGGGGCTACGCTCGCCCGCGCTTCGCGCGCTTAGAGCTCCGCCGGCTATTTCTAATAACTATCTTGATGGAGTTAAATAACTTCACGCTAACTGTGCTTTTACTTTTACATTATTATTAATGATATCATCATTATTTTTATAATAATAATAATTATTGTTATTATCTTCATCATCATCATCATCATCATCATTACTGCTATCATCATTATTATTATTTTGTCAAATCATAAAGAGCGTTCTCACTCAAAGAAGCCATGGAAATGTATTGGAAAAATTGTTCAAATGAGGAAAGAGTTCAACAATTGGTACCGCGCCGTTTCGCGTCAGACTTCACGCGAAAGCGCTCTATGGATACATTAGAATGAACAACAGGATATCTTAATGAGAAATACACTAACATCGCTTATTTACCGTTTAATAAGTTCTAAAGATGTATTGGAGCTCAGGATAGTTGGAACTGATGCTTTCGAGTGATACAAGTGACAACAAAAGCCGCCTTTTGAACAAAAGACACTCTCTCACAACTGCCAAATGCGCATCAAGATCAGTGCAGAGGTTAGGAACAGCAAGAGTAAATAATATGATGTGTTGTGCTTTGTAAGTCACTCAACAAAAAATCGATAGATGTGTGGTGTCTAACGAAACTTACCTGACGTTCATTCCAGTTCCTTTTCCTCCTATAAACAACGATGCATGGTTATAAAGTGACAAATTTAGGCGAGGATATTCTTGGTCAGTAACCATGTGACATGGCGACCATGTTAGTTAACAAAATCCATCGTTTTCGTAAAATGTGCTTGTATAAAGAGTTTTATTAGTTCCCAGGGTCGGAAAACGCTTTTGTACCTGGTCTTGTCATCCAACATGGCCGCCGTGTCGTCAGATGCACGCCAGCAATGTTCACCCAAGGGAATAAGCTCAAAAAACCAGTGAAAGATATTCCGGCATATATTGCCTGTTGACGAATCTATTTACGGTATGTTGCACTATGGCATCGGCACGAAATACAATGAGGAAAATCCACTTTTGGCCATGACACGAAAAGCGGGAACGGATTTGAAGCCATGAGTACCCAAGCGTGCTTGTACCATATCCTTTGAGCCAAGAACAGACTCACTTTAAGCAAGTACATTTATTAGACTGGCCATTAGCCGGCGAACAAGCTCTTCACGGCGCTCTTCCCTCCCATCCCCGTGCCCCCGAGGAGAGCGGCTTGTTTGCAGGCTAACTGGTCAGTCTAAAAAATCCTTTTGTTTATTTAACTACTTACACTGCTCATCCAGTTGTCAATAAGACTGAGGTCTGAGATATGAACGTGAAAAGACGAACTGATACGAAAATACCTCCAATTAGCACTACTCGAGCTGAGATAGCGCTTGACATACTAACCTGTAGTATTCTAGAGTGATGCATATAGGATCTTCCATGCTCGCCTCAACACCGTTTTTCTGTTTCGTTCCAGTATCATTAGGCATTTCTGGTTTCGTTTCATCTGTGAGAATAAAAAGACGAGAAGAACGTGAAACGAAACAAATTCTTTTAAGTATTACGTTTTCATAGAGTAAAATATATTTAAACAAGACAAATGTTAGAACGAATGAGTAATAAGAGTGACGTTACCGATTCCTGCAGTGGCGAGGATATTCTCCCCTTTCTTTTGAAAAATTCTCGATAATTTCAAAAGAAAACATTATTGTGTGGAGGCCGGAAAACTATTATTTTTTCCTGGGTATCTTTCCTATAACCGGGCCGCTACATTGATAAAGTGATAACTTCATTTCTTTTTTAATTCTGTGTTTTCACTCGTCATTCCTTGTGCGTATTCTTTCTGGTGTGTACTCTTGCCGGCATGGAAACTAATAGAGCCAAATAAAGACGATGTCGTGTTTCACAGCAGCCAACAGATAAAGACCTTCAGGTCAACTTAAATCTAGGAAGTCTGATTGAGTTTAAATGGTTATACTTAATGTTGGAGTAAAATGGAACATACCGTAAAATTCCGAAAATAAGCCCCTCCATGTATAAGCCCCTCCAAATATAAGCCCCCCAAGCTCGTATTAAACGCAAAAACCCCTCCGTTAAATCGCCCCTCCGAATATTAGCCCCCCGGGAGCTTGTACTTGGAAATTGCCCTCAAATACAAACTACAATAAAGCAAAAACGGCCAATTTACTTCCAACTATAAGGCTAGTCCAATCGATTTAGAAACGCAAATTTCCCTCCATAGATAAGCCCCTCCGAATATAAGCCCCCCAAAAAATAAACCTCTCAAAAGGGGCCTTTGAAAAATATAAGCCCCGGGGCTTATTTTCGGAATTTAACGGTATTTACCACGCACCACTGTGGTAACACATGATGCCAGTTCTTTAAGAATTACTTTCAAATAACTACCTCTAGAAAGCCAAATGCCAAGCTCGCATGTTAAATCGGTTTTAAAAAATATATATACTGTATTGTATATTTTCCTTTAGGACAGACTTTTGACCTGTGTTTTCTTCATCTTTCACTTTATCTGTCTTGTCGTGGAATTCCTGACGGCGATTGAGTTCGTCTGAAAAAGAAAACAGATATCAACCTCCTCGCCTTTTTTTCACTCCAATCTACTTGCGTTATATTACCCTGCTCTACATCAGGTCTGTTGACGAAGTAACACCTTTATGTGATTTATTTCATATACATCTATCATTAACACCTCTAGTTAGTGGGACTATTCAAATGAACGGTGTCAAAAAAATTCTCTCGTTTGGCACTTGACCGTACAGTACAAAGGATTCTTAGCTTTTAACTCTGTTAGAGCTAGTATCTTGTTTTATTAAATGTAAATGTTTTTTCTTTGTTTTATTTTTTCTCTACAAAAATATCAAGGTGGTAATATATAAAAGAGTGATCTGAAAGTGTGGCCATTCAATGCCGGCATGGATGGCATTTTACTCTTGTACCTTCATCCGTTTTTAAGACAAAATGAATCAACGTTTGTCCTTTTTAATCAATTTTAATCACTTTAGTTTGAGGGCAGTCTAAAAAAAATGGTTGTTCAAACAATTTATTAAGTCTAGAAATGGTGGAAAAGCCAAGAATCAGTGCTTTCCGTATCAAACTTCAAGGCAAAACTAGATGGTAATCACACAAAATACGATATACCCAGGTACTTTAAATCGTTTTTTACACGTACCAAACACCATCCCTGGAACAAGTTTGTTGACAATGTCTTGAAGTGGGCGGTCGGGTCTTAAGAAGAAAAAACAGAAAAGTTATAACTTAATTATAGATATGAAAATCGAAAGTTTCGCGGTTTGAATTTCGTTTTTCTGCCTAAAGCAGCGTTTTCAACCACAGTTCATGCGGTAAGGGAAAACTAAATAATCTGTGCTTCGTTAAAAGTGCGTGGCTCTTAAGGCGGCAAAAAGGGCTGCTACAGACAAGCGGGGCGTTTTACCAGTTACCGCCTAAAAGCTGTAGTTAATCGATAAACCGATAATCGATATTAATCGATAGTAATTGATGTCAGTCATCGATGAATATCGATTTCCGATATCGATCGATAAAAATCGACAATGAAAAATAGTTCTGACTTCGATAAATATCGATGCTTTTCCGATAGAAATCGATGATGATGTTTTAATCGATTGTTAACCATTACTATGGATTGATATCCGATATCGACTTTTATCGATTAACTACGTATGGCCAAAGGATGGCAGTTTGTTAATTGCTAAGATCATGGAATAACTAAAACGTAACCAGATTTCGACGTAGCTGAACTGAGTTTTCAGTGTCTTAAGGTACTGGAGGTCTCCAGTACACAATCTACAAGAATGGTAAATTATGATAACCGTGTAAATGGCAACGGCTGTTCGTCACTGGGTCCTATCTCCCGCGCATAACGATCAGGAATTAATCATCGTTTGCGTTCTCTCAGAATCGTGATTTGCATAACTCCTTCAAGCATTGATTTTTCTGCACCCGAGGGCTATAATGGACAATACATGTCATAAACTTGTTAAGATTCATCATTCTGGTCAGCTTAGCGCAAACAACAAAATTGTCATCGTTTACTCGCTACCCTAAGCTTAGTTTGTTCATTTTATTTTTTCTTTTTTTTTATGTAACTTCATCTTGAACTTTCGTGTGAATAAAGACATTCTTACTACAGTGAAACCTCGATATAACGAACCTCTATGTAACAAAGTCCTCTATATAACGAAACCTCTTTATAGTGAACAGATTTTGCCAGTCCCTTGAGCCTTCGTTATATCGAGGTATCCACTGTATGATAAAGTATGGAATGTTTTAGCGGCCCCGGATTTGTTAACTTCCGCGTTCGTTATATTTAGAATATAGTTAGTTGACAATAGTCGCTGGGAATTTCGGGAGAAGCCTGCAATTTTACCGCCGGGTCAACTTACGACTCTAGCACTTCTATTTCAAGTAGTATAACTGCAAAGAACGTCAGTCTTACATTCTATTTCCTTTGTCACGGCCACCTTTTCTAAAACATCAGATGGTTTGATTTACCGTGACGCCATTAACAAACTTACTTTCGTACATGATTGATCTCATATGTTAACAAAAAACAATTCGACGAACATAAGTAGTCATTCTATACTCACCGAATGTGTAAAAGAGGTTTGGTTTTGTGGACTTCGGCATCACAAACAGGGCAGTGAAACGACGTTTGAAGATATTTTACGATACAACTGCGACAAACTGTAGGGGAATCGACATTAAACAAAACATTTTAAGATGCTATATTTTGAATATAATTATCAGCCTTGATTGTATAATAATACAGTTATTCGAGGCTGAACGTTGAGTAGCTTCCTTTAATCAACTTGACTACTACAAAAATTACCAAAATATGGAGATAAACTCCTTTTTTTCGCTAAACGACAAAGCGCTGTGCCCTCTCAACACAGTCTCACAACCGTACGTCGAGGTGATTCGATATCTGATTGCAAATGCTTCCTGAAAATTCTTTGCTTTGGGCCAGTTATCAGTTTTAACGAAGAGCTAACTAAAAAAGCAAATTTGTTCGAATTCTATTTTTAACCAAATGTTCCTACAGAGCACGCATTTCACGTTGACAAAATCATGTCAATAAATAGTTATAAATCGCACTAGATACACACTCAACTCAAGTAGCAACAAGCTTGGATTGAATGCTTTACAGGATTAACAGCACCAACAGACACAGCTCTTGATCATCGTTTTTAGTTCGTCGTGGCAAAATACAAGCGTACACTTACAAGAATGAAGGCACTCGATGATAGTCGTGGCGTCCACCAAATATCCACCACACAATACACACATGATATGAGGATTGAGTTGTTGTAAGGGCATCTTAAGAAGCGACATAGCTGGTGATGCAATGGAGGATCACGGAAGTGAAACCTTTTATGATGATGCTTTAGGCCTACTTCCGTCTGTCTCAGATGCGCAGGAAGCTAATGATAACTGAAAATGGAAGAAAAATAACCGTAAGAAGTAGAAAAATTCAGCCTGCAAATGCCATGCAAGGAAAGTAGGATAAATATAAAGACACTGAACTGAAATTTCAAAGAAACATATTGGTACTTTACTAAAGGGAAGTGTCTAAGCATACGAAGTAAAGGACAGTGTGGCCTGGCGAGTCCAAGGTCCGGTTCTTCTCACGTGTTGAGATTTGCAGGCCTGTGAAACATTCGTAGGCGCTCAAATAGAAATGGAAGTTTACGCGAAAATTGTGCTTGAAAAGATTTCTCCACGCCGCAACCATTTCTAAACGACTCTTCGCGCAATCTTGTTAAAGTAAGCTGTAAGTTATTTAGAAGACACTTATATTTAACACAATAAATATATCTGTAAAAACAATACTATCACCACGGATCTAAAACTATTGAAAACCAAGAGATATATGCCGGCCTCTCACGGCGATGTTCTTGCTCCATGCCATACTTTTTCGTTTGCTTCCTTATAATATGTTGTTGTGCATTTTTTCCTATGCATGTTACCGCCGAAACTGGGCGTTATAAACATCCCACTACATGCGCCATCTTAAAGAAGCTTGCATGCTATGACACTGAGCGACTGCAAAATGGGAAAGCCTTGTAGTACTGTAAAGCGGTTTTTCCCACACTGACGAAGGGACGTAAACCCGAAACGTTTGGGTTGTTTTAAAAACATTTGACACTTTTTGAAAATCACCTCATCAGCTATCCAAGCCTTGTTTAAGCCTACTCTAACTGTGTTCACAACTTCGCTTCAGTATCTTATACAATAAACTCTCTTAAGTTTCCGTCATGGAGACAGGAGCGTTTGAATTATCGGGAATCAACCGAAACGACAAAAGAAGTGCAGGGATCAACACCAGGGCCCAGTTGTTCGAAAGCTGATTAGCGCTTAACCCGGGGTTAAATTTAACCCGGGTTTCTTTTTCTGGCGTTCAAAAGAATTTTGTCGGGTAATTTTCTATGTTATTTTTTAGAGCTTCCAATCATCAACAAGTAGACAAAAAGAATTAAAACTGAAATACTTTTTAAGCTTTCAAATCTGAATTCAAATCTCGCACTAACCGTGGGTTATCTTAACCCAGCTTTGAACAACTCGGCCCTGATGTCTATTTTAGGGGGGTGTTCGTCTTGATGAGGATGTCTTAAGAGCGAGAGTTAAAAACTCACGCTGAATACCTGTGAAATAGTTCGCTTTTGGCAGTATTCGTTCTTCATTTATCATCCATCCCAAGGTAGTAACAGGAGCGATAATCAATTATCAAACGGCTTTGGGAAAAAATTTTGACGAATAAATGCCCAGAAAAGAAATACGAAAAATTTATATAGCATTTCTCTTAAATGGGAGGCACTTTTTGAGTTTTCGCTTGCAAGTATGAAGGATACTAAATAATAGCATTTAGCTTAATGTAGAAATGTAAGGAAATATTTTTGTGGGATTGCATTGTTAAAAAAAGGTTTAAAGGTTTGTTTACAGTGGAAAGTGCTCGTAGCTTATCCAGTTAGTTTACACGCACTCCACTCAAATAATTCTGAAACAAGTAATGCAAACACAACAGATTTTGTAGAAAGAGTTTGTAACAGCGAACAACAGTTATAAATGCACGTGTCTAACAAGCAAGAGCTGTACAAAAAGAAGCACTCATGCGTTGGAATTAGACAACAGCTAACAATCATATCAACTATAGTAAACTTAATTACATTTAACGAAAACTGTTGGAGAAAAACAGAGCCAAACCGGGTACATTTAAGCGTGTAAAAATAGCCAATTTTCCTCTTTAGTCTTCCGTCGTGGTTTCTAGCCGACGTTAACGTTTGGTTCTAATCTTAGTTTGCCGGCTAAATTTCTAAAGGTTCTTCTCGCACATCTTTCACTTCAACTTTTCAACGGGAGTGTCTTCAGATTGTACTAGAAGAGCTGCCTTGTGCCGAGAACGGGAAATATGTTTATTGCGTCTCAGTGCGCTAAGCTATGTCCGTTTATTTTTTTATGATTTTCCTTTTCAAGATAAATTCCTTAACCTCTTGAAACATTTGGTAATAGAATTACATCGTCATGGTTAAAATATCCTGAAAATATTTTCAACCTAAACTTTACCGTGGGTCATCACAAAAGCACGCGATAATTGATCAGCCGAACACTAAGACTGATTAACTTTAAAAGAAAGCGGACTATTTTCACTGAGTATTGGTCATCTAAGTTCAAAAGATTTTCCACTGTAATGTATTTCTTTGGTTACAGCTCTCAATATCCCAGCCTCTCCACAGCAAATGTTGAATGTCTAGTCGATTACTTGTTTTATTTAAACTATACAGTGAACTGGTGTAACGAAAACTTCAAATACCCGCTGGTGGTATTCGATGTTCTCCGACCAGTGCTTAGAAAATAACTCCGTTCGCTTAATTCTCTGACTAAAATAATAGAAAGCCAGAATTTCTAGAATATATAGAAGACCAAGGCAAATAAATGGTTCAAGTCTGGTATGTAAATTTATCACAACGATATCCAGCGATGATATGCTCAAATGGTCACGTTGTCAGTAATAGCTTGAAATGCATGCCGTTAAAGAAATCGCCTGGTTTCGTGAAGTATTCCGGTACATTTAACCTTAAATTCGTCATGATTTTCTGTAAGTGGTAAGATAAATCTATTATCTAACGTAGGACAACAAATCAAAATTAAATAAGGGGAACAACATGTACAAATTACCTCATATTCGTGGCGGTCATTGTCAGAGCACACCGTCAAAGAGTTTCACGAAGTAGGTAATTATGCGATTGTCACGTGACAGCTCGTCCCAGCCTCCCCCGAATTCTTTTTTGCACATGGCGCTAAATGCTTCTAACCTGTAATCAGGCTCTATTTTCGTTTATTGAAGCTGCTAAAATAGGGCCTGATCTCAGGTTCTCGTGGCCCAAAGTAGCTGTTAAGAGGGCAGTTTAATTCTGTGAGTGTTACAATACTTAACAGTGAATTGAACTGTAATAGAAACAAGTCATTCCGTGACCGCAAACCTATATCTGTTGATGGTTATTAATTAAATCTGGCAAAACGTCACGTTTAATCATGTTTTGTTTAAGACGGAATCCATCAGGAAATTGAGTAAAAAAGCGGGGCTTGAACGACATTGTACATTTTTACCGAGACCATATCGCGTTCTTTTTACACCAGTTTTCAAATGCTAAAGATGTAATGAGCTAAATGAGATAACTCCAAAGAAAAGGTTCTTATGGGTGTTATGGGAGCCCGAGAGAAGAAAAACTTCCAAAGCCTTCACAAAATGAAATCTTGCGCATGACGATTTCGCTTGTGTTTTCTCAATTCCTGTAGAATTTGAAATTTATTTTCTCCGGGCTCTCAGCATTGCAGTATTCTGCTTGCAGAATTTAATATGTCTACTTTTCTTCATAGTTATTTCATTTAGCTCATTACATCTATAGCCCTTAAAAAGTGTAAAAAAAGAATGCGACATGGTCTCTATGAAAATGTTCAATATCGGTCAAACCCCTGCCTCATACCCAGAAGTATCATTTGCGCACAAAGGAAGGCGGGAAGGAGAAAACGGGCCTTGCGCTTCCTCACCAGTCCGTTGCGTTTCGCGCTCGCCTCTATGCGAAACAATGTGCGCAACCATGTGAAGAAAGCAGCGCCTGAGTGGGAGGCTGGGTCAAACCCCGCTTTGCGGACACCCCTACGGAAACCTCATCCTTACACGCAGTTTCCTTTGTACCTGGGGAAAGTAAACCCTTACATTTTCTCTACCCGCTTAAAACGGACACTTTTCGTAGCCCCCAAACTGTCCGTATCAACGTTTAACGAGGATTGACTGTATTTTAATAAGTAAGGTGCATTAAAATCGTCAATAGAACTCAGTATTAATAAATGCTTACCTTGCCTGAAAGCGCTCGTGTTTTTCTCCTTTCTCTTGTATCCACTTTTGTGGCAAACAGTGTTGGTTTTTGTTCGTTCTTACTTTTCCAACAACAAATCAATAAAAAAAGAGAGGTGACCTCCAAAAATTTAGCGAGTGGGAACGAGAAACATTTTTTTGTTTGTTTTGTTGTTGTTATTGTTATTTGTTTTTACTCGGCCTAACGTGTTTTCTAGCGGCTCACATCGCTCTACACACGAAATGAAAAGCTTGGTACCCTTAAAAATGAGACCCGTCAAAGGAGGGTTTCAGAGACAACAGTGTAACTTTCTTAGTGCTTGTGCATGTTTTGTGCATGTTCTCACAGCAGTAACATCTACATAAGCATAAGCACAGAAAGAACAGAAGATAAATCATGCTACGCTATTTGTGTTCAGCGTTCATGTGTTGTGCTTTAGGTACGATAAAAAGGGGAAACAAAAACATGCTACTTGCTGTGAAACATTACTGCAAAACGAGTTAAAAAGCGATGTTGCGCGTTTTACAACCCACGTTCAAACCTGTCTTGCAACAAATCAGGATGTTGCAGGTTGCGAAAATTTATTGCAGAAAGTAGAGCGTAGCTCTACTTTTTGCAACACACTCTGTACATCTTGCGCGTTTTAGCGACCCAAGACAGCAAGTGACGAAACTCCCGTGTATGGCGTGGTTCCCGCGTAATTTTATCTAATCATAGTCAGTATTCACGCAACTCGACGCAACCTTCATTTGTTGCGAGGCAGGTTTTATTGTGGGTGGTAAAACGCACAAGACGCGCATCATCGCTTTTCCATTCGTTTTTAAGGCAATGTTTCGAAACAAGTTGTACGTTTTTGTTGCCCCTTTTACGAGGACCACGCATGATCTTTTACCAAGACGAAGCTCGGCTCCGTCAACATGCCATCTGGGTAAGAAATTAGACCAGGCATAGATCTTCAGTTGATCAGTACTTCCAGCCTCGTTCCCGGGTGTCCTCGGCGATTTTGAATGTGACGTCACCTGTCATGCATGTCGGAAGAATTCGCGCTCGGCTCCAAGCCCCCTCCCGCTTACTCGAATAGCGCGAACAGGCCTGAGGACGAGGCTGCGGTGCTTCCTCTCGAACTTTTTTAGTTCAGTTTCAGCGTTACAGTATCACATCAATCATTGCTAAATTCAGGCATGGAAGGAATAGCACCATAACTTTATTATAAAACTTCACGCGAAAGAAAAGAAGCAATTCTCATGGCTTCATACATTAAATCCACAGTTTTTTTAATCGTTAATAACGCCTTGATTTGAGGAACCTCAAATTATTAGTTACTTTTATGTAAGCACGAAAGAAATTTTTGAGAAATAGCGAATTTGAGAGTACTAGTCAAGTTTTCATAACCATAACCATAAAACTCCTTTCAAAACGAAATAGTGTGAAGTAAATACGCCCACACAGACGCTTCGTTTTTCCCAAACGCGAGTTCGCTGTGTGTAGACAAACTTCGCTAGGGTCTTCGCTCAGACCTAGTGAGCCCCTCGCGTTTCTCTCGCACCTAAACTCCCTTTCCCTTCCCTTTCAAACGCCTGCCACGCAGGCTAAGTGAAAGACAAATGAAATCAATTTTTGACTGACAAGTACAGGATAATTCTACAAAAGGAACGTGCTAGTTTCCCAAGAAAACGAAGGTATATCTATTTGCATAACTTTTATAACCTAGTTTTCTTATTGCATATGAATATGAAAATATTTACTTCACAAGAAACATATTAACATCCCTCCCTTGGATAAAGGATAGCACATGCATTGGTAGCTCTCTCCGCTGACAAATTCGCAGTTTAGTGAAGGTGTTACCAAATAGAGTGACGCAAAAACGGGAGAAACCAAACTTAAAGGGCCAGATATTTAACTGAGTTTGGCCAGCGTTTAACAAAACCGCGTTCCAAGCCGTTTTCAGTTTGCCGAACGCTTCTATGTAAACACTATCTATCGTGAACAGTTTCATGAAAACATGTAGTGTTGACTAGAAAAGCATTTGTCTTTTTAAAATAACCCACTAAGGAGGAGATCTATCTGTCCAAAGATTTCCTAAACCGCGGTCTAAGTTAAACTTCGTTTAAATAACTGACCCAAAAAATCCAAAAGAATTTTTTTTTGAAAACCTGCGACCACGTTGGGGCGGTTGTCGTCTGAATTTTCCCCTAAAGTCACTTTCCCTGTTATTTTATGTATTTTTCTTCTGTCTCAAGTTTTCCATCACGCAAGTATTCCCCTTTACAAACTGTTGTCGAGATTCTACCCTTCAATTCTCCCCCTCCCACTTTAAAAGACATCTCGTTAACGCGACTCCCGTTTTGTAGTATTTCACCTTTAGTTGAGGAGGGGGGGGGGGGGGGGGGGAAGGAGGGACGGAGAAGAAGAGGAAAAAGGTAAAAAGTAGCAGCCTCTTGCTTCCCAACACTTTGACGATGACTGTAGCAATCAATTGTTGAGGATTGTTCTTAGACGTTCCAATTTTCGAGTCTATGCTTAAATTCATTGGTCTGCCCATTCAAATTTGGGCGAAGTTTTAACATCGAGCATCTCACTTTGCTGCATTTTACCAAATGAAACTTACTAGGGTCAGTTTCTATAACGCTGTCATCAGAACCACGCGAAAGAGCTAGTAAGAAGCATAAATTATAATAACAATAACTATTATATATATTATTATATAGACACCGATGAAATACCAGGATATTTCCAGAGACGAAAATTTGGTATCCAGTGAGGATACAATTTTTATCTTTCACATGTGAAGATATCACGGTTGTCATAGCTCACAGCATCTCGCCATCGGTGTCTATATGATAAACAGAATATTACATGCCCGCTTGTGGATACAAATTTTATCTTCTCGTGTTCAACTCGATATCTCACGAGTGAGCACAAATCTATTTATCAAACAACTACGAAATCATGCTCTGAGATGCATATCCCTATCTAAATACCCACATATGCTCAAAAATTTCTCTTAAACGGTGATTAAGCTACCAACCGCATCGCTAAGGATAAATATATCTCAGTGGTCTACAATATGGAAATACAAGTTTAATGCGGTCGTTACTAAAAAAAGTAGCTCCTAACAATACCATATAATCACTGTCAGTCTGTTGCTCAATAGACAGTGGCTAACAATTGCCTTCTAGCCTCACCCCATATCAAAAACCCTGATTAGAATTTAAAATATTTCTATTTTTTTTTTCTCCTCCTTTCTCTGTATGAAAGTCTGGAGGAAGGTAACTAATAACAAGTCACCTCCTTACACGCGCGCAAAACAAGTGGATTCTGATCAATTTAACACTTCAAATAGACAAATTTTTACAGGAGTTCAGTTTTACACGCAGTATTTCAACAACGAAACAAGTACGAAGGTGGTCTAATTCTTCAAATCTTCGACAGAAACTAGAAACGAGACTTTTGAAACATCAAGTAGTGCAACGTATAGCCTAACGACTTACAAGCCCAAAAAAGACTGTACTGCGTATATGAGTAAAAGGTTTAAAATTCAATTATAATCCTAGCAAAGCCTTGTGATTAGAAATAATTAGATGTAAACATACTTATATATTTGTCGTAATTTTTATGCTTTCTTCTGCGATACACATTACGCCACAAAGGAAACTTTTGTCCTCACTAAAACTGCTATTATTATACGAATGTTGAGACAAAACAATACAGGGCACGTAGGCCCCAAAGTTAAGGTATTTCAAAGAAGAAACCCTTTGGAGATAAAACACACTTGACAGCCAAATGTTGTCACTAGCTTTTTTTAAACCACTCAAGGATGAACAGAGAGCTGTAGTAATGTTTTGTTTAGCAAAAATGAATAAATGTCATTTCTGTTACTACGCAGAAAAGTAAACAAGAGAAAAAACTATTTTCGTGCCTTTGGCTTTGATGTTAACGCTTTACCGGCGACATCTTTATCAGGAACGAAGGTGACTTGGGTGGAGGAACGCACAGAGGATCTTGTTGGGGTTTTTCGACGTTTTCTTGGGGGGCTTCCATCTTCGTTGTCTGATGCTTCTGAAAGAAACCAGGGACTTGGTTCAATTCATGATTTACCCTGAGCCTATGTATAAGCCCCACCCATAACATGCAAACCAAATTTACAGCTTGGTGTTAAGAAAAACAAAAGAAAAAAAATAGAAAGAAAATAATTGGACAATGATGGCGTGATGATAAAGATGGCGGGTGGAGAGTATAACCTCCACCCACTTGTAACTGCTCTGTGGTAGCAGCCAACTCGAAAGCTTGGCTCCTTTGGCTGCTAAACTCTTTTTTTCCTTTGTTATGTTTAATTCAAAGTATAGTTAGCTCTATTTTTACTTGAACTTGTTGAACTTGTTCAACTTATCCTAGGTAAGCCTAGGATAAGTGCTTTAAGCTGGATCCTCCAAAGCGAAACAGGGCGCTATACTGCTATTAATCAAACGACCAGAACATGAAATCAATCCTCAATAACGAACTAGAAAGCAAAGTGGAAAAGCTGAAGCACATGAAGCTGGAGGTCATGCAGCCAAAGATGAAAAAAAATTTCAACTACCAGTACCTGAATAGACCACACCGGAACAGTTCTCATGAAGTAATTAAGTGGGGATTAATTAAATATACAGTCTATCATTATTAATTTGGTTGTGAAGAATATTCGGTGAGGAAAGGGGGTGGGGTGGGGTGGGGTGGGGGGTGGGGGAAGGGAGAGGGCTGAATCTTTTTCCTCTGAAAAAAAGGGGGACTTATTAGAGAGGGGAGGGCAAGGTAAACTTTATTTAAACACTGTAACTCCTACAGGCACAATTACCTTCTATTTTAACGAAGCCGTGTTTGAAATTACACAACGCTATTGAATTAAGTAATAATCACTATCAAACTTGAGCTTCTTTAACATACATGAAGGTCGATTGTCTGACCTCCAAAGGCAAGCTGTTCCACAGCACACCACCACTATAACAAAGGCTTCTTTTATAAAATTCAGTGCGGGGTTGTGGATAAATGAACTGACATCCATTCCTTCTAAGCAATAGGATATGTGGGGAGTGGAGGTGGGGGGGGGGGGGGGTGCGGAAATTTAAGTCCTCTGAACCTAGCTACAGGTTCAAGTTTAAACGTACCTGATGTATTGGGCGATGAAGTTTCTGCCAAAGAACTCACTGGTGTTAACTTGGTGGCAGAAGGTCCCCGCCTGGGAGACTGTCTCCTGGTAGCGAGGTTATTATCATCACCAACAGTGCTACCCTGGCTACTGCTTCTGGTCTCGGTATCAGAGTCACAAGCTGCACCTTGCACTGTGGTGGTTACAGCATCATCAGTGACAGTAGCACTGGACTCATCTGGCAACTCTCCAAAACTACTAATGACTTCAGATATATCAAGAGGCGACATGGCACTGGCTTCACCACCTGAACCATTGCCTGTCATGTCCTTGAGAAGATGATCTAATGCCATATCGCTGGGTAATAAGCTCGATCCTAGGAAATCTAACCCACCAGTGTCCTCACTGCCCATTGAATCTGCACTCACAGATTTACCGCCAGCCTGAGTTTTTCCACATGGGTCAGTGGGTGTGTTAGTGTCTCCAGAAGATGAAGCAGCTGATTCTGTGCTTTCAGTGGACTCTTTCAACTCAGGCTCAGCATCTTCTGAACTTTTCCCTTCACTTTCATTAACCACGTCAGGCACAGAGCTTGGGTGACCTGTGGTATCCTCCCCTGAAGAATCTTTGGCTGAAGAACCCAGAGCTGAAGTGTTATTAACAACAGACACTAAACTCTTGACACTTGTATCTGGTAATTTTCCATCAGGATGAGAAACATCTGTTGTTACTTCTTTGCTGGGTTCTGTTGCTGTTGTACCTGTGTTGCTGTCACTTTCCTGTGTACTCATGATTGGTGAGGTAATTGACTGCACAGCGGAATCAGGCCTCTGTTGATCTCCTACACAATGCAATGAACAGAATTATTTCACAGGTAAATTAGGAACAAAAAAAGAAGCACTTTTCCAGTGTCAATTTATTTAGCACAAAAGTACTAATTGGGGACACTATTTTTTGTCACCTACTGGAGACGGGACTGCCATTTTATCCATCCGAGCCATGCAAGGTCTAGCCATTTGCAAGGCAAATCAGAAATGCAATACCTTCATTTCTCAGTTATTTTAAGACCCTGAGTATTGGTCCAGGCCCGAGAATTCAACCTACGACCTCCCACTCTACAGTCAAGTGCTCTACTGAATGGGGCTAATTCTGCCAAAGGAGTGTGATTCTAAAGGGAACTTTCACTGTTTAACAAACTGGTGTCAACTTCGCAGAAACAAATTCTAAATTCTGCGAAATAACAATGTAAAATATGAAGCTTTGTTGAAAGAGCAAGTGCAATTAGCTGTTCTAGTTATTTAGAGGAACTCAAGGCGCTGTTCAAACGTTGACTATTTCATGTATTGAACTTAATAGCGATTTGGGTCAACCCAAATGATACAAGTTCAGTGGTTGATTCAGACGTTGAACTTAATTCAATTCAATTCAATTCATTTTCACAATTATCTACAATGGTCTAAAATGTTTACCAGAGAAAATAAATTACAATAATTTATGCAAATTTAGTTTGGCTCATGAAAGGTTCAATGTATGAAACAAAGTCGCTCCTTAGTTAAAATTCCCATGCGGGCAACTCCAACTAAATTCATGGGTCCACCCAAATTAGATATGTGAGACTTAATCGATTCAAACGTTGATCTTTTCATGGACTTCTTTGTGGGGATTACGCTGTTTCCACATTTCCCATAACGCACATTATTTGCCCCCCCAAACTTTGCATAAGCATTGTTTTCAATTTCTCTTGGGACTGCTGTAATACCCAGGAGAAATGAAAAACAAAGTTTATGCAAAATTTTGGGGGGGCAAATAAGGTGTATTATGGGAAATGTGGAAGTGGCGTATGAAAAGTTTGAAGTTTGAACTGAGCCTAACTTGAGTACTTTCAAAAAAAAAATACAAATGTAAGTAACAGGATCAACAACTGTGAACTGGCAGGAAGCAACCAGATGACTATAATTTACAGGCATGCCTGACGGTTTTAAACTCTGGATTACCCCTAATGCTTAAAGCACTCCAAGTTGCAACTATTTCTTGTCCCCATGGCTAGTAGAAAAGAAAAATGATGACTAAAAATATTAACTGCAGCAAAAGCTACTACCTTGACAACCTGTGTTTTTTATTAATGCTGCGAAACAATAGTGTTTTAAATAGTTAGAGTTCATGGTCCTTCTTGTGCAAGAGCATGACAAACATTTGCATGAACATTGTTTACAGTGTATTACACTCAATTTTTTTTCTTACTTTGCCTCTTTCACATGAGTGTCCGGGTTTTTTAATACCTGGACACAGGCGTTAAGATGCTATTTGCTGCTGCAAACATTTGGATGTAGCAGTTTGGCAACCGTTTCGATTCATTAAATCTTTCATGCAATATACATAATTATTTTATAATTTATAAAACCAATATCATTTTTATGTCTGGCTATCATTTTATAACTTTAGGTTGCCAAAATGTGACTGTTAAAAAAGTTGAGCTTTGAACACTAGCTCTGGCTGGGACTGTGGTAAAAGGAGCCTGTGGTAAAAGGTGCATGTACAACATTATAATATCACACCTGCTGAAGAAGCACTTGTGGTTGCCATGCTCTGCTTAGCAGCCGACTGTGCAGTGCTTGTATTTTCACGTGACGACATCACTGTAATCAACATTTTTCTTCGCACAGTAGGTGACTGGCTGGCCATAGTTTTGGGCACCTTATCTGCCGGCAGCAACAGCAGTGGCTTCTTATCCCCGCTACCCTCCAGCTGTTCTTCAGAAGTCAGTGTCTGTATGGTAGGACTCCCACTGGGGTTGGATGGCGGAATCAGGACAAACACCTGAGAGCCTTGCTTTGCCTGTTTAGGTTTCTTAGCACTGCTAGAGCTCCGCGTCTTGACACCATCTCCTTTGGCTTGGTTGAGGAATTGTTCAACAAGTTTGGGAGCAAGTTTTTCCACAGGAACCAGGTATAATGGAGAACCTTTTGCAGAAGAGAGGGGTAATGGCGAACCTCCTGCCTTACTGGTTTCACTGGTGTAGATTGTTGCCTTTTTTGGTATGATCAGTGGTGGACTTGAAGTGGTAGATGGCTTACTTTGGGAAGATGAAGCTGTTGCACCTAGCAAAAAATCAATAGAATACATTAAGGAGGGTGGATTTGGAAGCACAGAGGGAAGCCCACAAGTGCACTTTAGATTTTAAATGTCTGAATGAATTACAGTTGAACCTCTTCACAATGGCCACCTTGGGGTCAGAAGAAAGTGGCCACTGTAGAGAGATTTAAACAAGAGTCAAGTCAAGTGGCCATTCAGTTGTAGAGAAGTGGCCATTGTGGAGAGGTGGCTGTAAGTGGAGGGTCAACTGAAGTTCTTCTATATTTATTGGATTATTTCATTAGAAAATCGTACAGTTTACGGTACACTAATGAGACAAGATGAAGTTGAGGGAATGTATACACGAATTTCATACATTGTACCATGGAATGACGAATTAAATGCAAAGACAATCCTCACAGTTTAGGACACAACTTATGCAGTTGCAAAAAGAAGACCTGAAAAAGAAAACAACAGGCTTGCTGGGATTAGAACCATGAACTCCGTGATACCAGTTCACAGCACTAACCAACTGAGGTAGAAAACCAAGTATCACAGACTCATATGTCAGCATTTCAATCCTGGCAAGCATGATCTTTTTCACTCTTTCTTTTCGCAAATGCATAAGTTAGGTCATAAACTGAGAGGATCCTCTTTGCATTTATTACAGAAGTAACAACATTAACTTACCAAACCAAAGTTAATGCTAGGAAAAACCTGATTGTTAAGATAATCAGGTGAATTTCTTTTTAATAACTTAACCAGATCAATAAAAGATACATGGCTGACCATTTGTAAGAACCTTCTTAAGCCATAAATAATTGTTCTTATTGCTATACTTACTTCTTATTTCTCTATTATGCATTTCGAATTGGATTCGAAATGCTAAATAGAGGCATTTCAAACCCAGTGATTTTGTTACCTCTGCGTCCTGCGTGCATGAAGCATAAAAATCCCCAAAGATGCAAAATAATTCATGGCATGCATCCTGTAGGATGCAGAGATCGATCGATCTGAACATGTATTTTTGTAGAAATAATTACTCTGTTTGTGTAATTACTGTGGCAGTTATTATGGCTGTTGTTTAACAATGCATAATTTATTTCTTGTAACCTTCGTTGTGCTTTAAAATAAAAGGACTATGTTCTAATTTCAGTATACTGGGTGCCTGGTTCGACTTGCATTTTTCTATATCGACCCATATTTCTACGTCTTGTAGTGTGGCATTTTTCTGGTTACATAATATCAAGAGAATAAGCCAATTTCTGCCTAGGGATAAATTAGAAATGGTGTTGCATGTCTTCGTTACAAGTAGAATTGATTATTGTAATGGACTTCTCTATGGATTACCGGACTGTGAAATAGCTAAGTTGCAAAGAGTACAGAACACTGCAGCTAGGCTGCTTATGTCATGTAAAAAGTATGACCATATTACGTCGATTCTGATAAATTTACACTGGTTACCAGTAAGATATACCGTATTTATTTGACTATAAGCCAATCTCGGCTATAAGCCGAGACCCCAAACTTTGAACGTGTAGACTCGGCATAATGAGAACCAAAAATAAATCGAAAACACCCGGTTATAAGCTGAGACCCATTCATTATTACAAGACTGAATTGTTAACTACGGGAAAACCTAACATTTTCGGAAAAAAATCACATTGACTGTCATAAATGAGGCTCAGACGATAACACACATGCGCGTATACAAGAGATGCAATGGTGATTTATTGTGCAAAAATAAATCACACACGATTAATATTACCCGTAACTAACTATTCAATTGAAAAGCAACGAATCATAACTCAGATGAATTAAGGTGATCCAAAAAATGAATTTAAAACTAACTGTGATGTTAAGCCGCATCACCAGTACCTAGACATCCGTAGTGTCTATCAAACAATCTCATGTTCGCAATCGTTTATTTCAATTCATGTTGTCATCATCCCCAAGGCTTGTCGCACGTCATACAACTTCGCGTTTAAACTTGAAATAGTCGCTAAAGCAGAAGCTGTTGAAAATAACTCTGAAATCGCCAGAGAATATGGCATCAGTGAGTCCATGGTCCGTCACTGGAGGAAAGATCAAGCGAACCTTTTTAACGGCGAGATTAAATTGTCAGCGAAACGGAAGACGATGGGATGCTTCACGCCGAAGTATCTGGAGCTCGATCAAAGAATACTGGAATGGTTTACAGAGCAGAGAAGCCAAGGTAAGTTTTTTGTCGAGCATTGATTTTGTATTTTAAGATCACGAAATAAATCAATCAGCTGATTGCAGAGTGAATATTAGTTGAATGTGTGACAACATTGTGTATGAAAGATTCTCATTGGCCAGTTTTCACAAATGTCAAAACAAATTCAAAGCGCGTCAAATTTTTAACCTGTCGATCGTTTGGTAACCTTCTCACTTCGTTTTGCATAGGAATAGCTGTTAGTGGATTGATGTTACGTCTAAAGGCAAAGGATTCAGCGAGGATCCTGAGTTTAAAGCGTCCCTCGGCTGGTACCAGAAATGGAAGTGCTGCCATTGGGCAATTCCAGAAAATATCCATACCCAACCACGGACGGCTTCCATGTTTTATCCCCCCCGTGCCTTCGGAAATTCCAAAATGTGTTACCCCCCCAGGCCCTCAGAATTCCATAATCGTGAACCCCCCCCTCCCCTTCAGAATTTCCGTTTTTTTGGAAGTACATTTTCAACGCATTTGCAACGCCTATATGAACAAACGAACATGAATTTATGCCTCCTCAAGGCTGTGATCTAGCGGCGCCAGGCGACAAGCTTTCAGACTCTAACCTACCGCTAGTAGACAGGCTGTGCAAACTCCTTTTTAGGTCCGAATTTGGCAATAAAAATAAACACCACTAACGGCAATTTTACTCCTCTTTGTTTTCTTGTGTTGTTTTGACGTTTACAAAGCAAAATAGCTCAAATTCAGACTGTTAAAATCTTTCGGTGGTCAAATATACCGTCGAGGCGTGTTGCGTCCTTTTATAGGTCATGTAGTGTGCACGAAAAGTGTTCTAATCTGACAGGCGTTCCTTGGAAGCCAGGGACTGGTGAGAGTTTTTCACTGTTCATCGGATGGGAGTAACAAGAAACTTGCAAGCAGTAAGATACATATTCCTTTTTTTTTTTCATGTGACAAGAAATTCATCAAGGTTAATGTGAAACCCACATTTTACTGTTCACTTCTATAAGTTATGAGTGTAAACACGTGTCTGATCTATCGATGCTTGTCTTCTGCTTCCGCGGTCATACGTTCGTGGTTTATTTACGAACTACAAAAGTCCACAACAATAGCGTTTTCAAGGAACTCACTCTACACTTTCTACTCCAGAAATCCCACCTGTGGAGTTACCCCATGCCTTCGGATTTCCAATCGTAAATACCCCCCATGCCCTCAGAATTCCATAATCGTGAACCCCCCCTCCCCTTCGGAAATCCTAAAAGCCGTCCGTGGTATGGTATGGATATTTTCTGGAATCGCCCATTCCGTCAGCCTTCGCACCAAAACAACACTCACTCAGCGTCTCCCAGAAGATTTGGAGCAACAAACAGTCAAGTTCCATCGATTTGTAATCACATCTTGTCAGCGTCACGGTTATTGCCTATCAAGAACCTTTATTTTTTCTGTGAAAACACATTAAATTTAACAAACGGCTCCTTTAGGAGCCACCACATTCTTAAAAGTTAATAACCAACAACGGCATATTGTGTTTCTTTACTTTAGCTCGGCTTATACGTAAATACATCTCGATTTAGTAGAGTTTCCATGCGCTGGAAAAATTTTTTTCCAAAAACTTTCGCCTATAAGCCGAGACCCCCTCTAGAGCCCAAATTTTAATTCACTTCAGTTTTAATTTGTGTAAAAATCGCTCGCCTTATAGTCAAATAAATACGGTAGAATTTATTTTAAAATTTTATTACTTACTTTCAAAGCCCTCAGTGGCATGGCACCTAGTTACATCATTGATTTAATTCACACTAGGACTAATACGCACTATTTGTTGCGCTCTAATGAAGGTGTCTTATTAAAGCATCTGTCAGGGAAAATTAAAAAGTCATTTGGTGACAGATCCTTCAGTGTGGCTGTGCCCACTTTATGGAATGCTCTTCCTAATATCTCTTAGATATTAAATATATTTGTATATATCTAATATTTGTATAGTTTTCAGGTTATTTATTGTTGTAATACCCTTTTGATCACCTAGTATGTTAAAAAGCGCACCAAAATGAATTAATTATTATTATTATTATAGTACAGAGTTTTGGAGTCTGTCTTCAGATTAACTGTCTGGTTACATAAAGGCCCATGCACTTTAAATTTTGGGCTCATTGCTTTTTGAACTGGGACCTAATGGTTCTGGACTGGGACTAATGATTTTTCACAAGAAGAGTCCTGTGACTCGGCAAGACCATTTGCAACAAAATCATTGATACCCTGTTTAAAACTTGAGAACCTGAAAGCCATACCCTGTTTGCAGCACCCACCCGTTTAGGCCACAAAAGAAAGTATCCCACCTAGGGCACAAAGAAAGTCAGTTTTATAGCTTGCTAATCGGGCAAGCCGTAGCTGGAATGTACTATCCCAAGAGTCACTTAAACTAGCCCCAAAAAATTTTTTTGATGACTGGGATTGATTACAGTCTTCTGTAATTATTTGAATTCCCCCCAAAATTTTACCTGCCTGTTGGGCAAGTTGAGAACAGAATTCACTAGCCCAGTAGCAAAATCCACTAGCCCCGAGCTATCAGAAACCACTTTCTTTGCACACTGGAAACACAACTCCTAGGGTTGTACAGTAAAATCTACACTAATGGCCACCTCTTCATGGACAAATAATCTACACATTAACTCTTGTTTACAGTCAAGGCAGGTCATGACTGCTTTAATAAGTCGACTATTTGTAAAATGAATACATTAGTTGTTGCCGAGACCAGTCTCAAATTCATATCTGCATTCCTGCATGCGTAATGAGCAGTGAAATTTCACGATAACTCCTCTGTATTCGGTCAGATTAAAAAATCTTTGAAAGGACACAATTTACGTTAAATTCAAGAAAACTGAGCTGGCACAAATTGCATGACTACCTTGCATGTGAATTCACTGGTCGTTATGTATGCAGGAGTGCAAAGATGAAACTGAAAGTTACAACTACCAATGGATTCAACGATCTTGTGGGGGGGCGGGGGTACACTTGACCTGCCATTACTGTAAACCTCTCTAAAACCTCTCTAAGGTGGCTGTTGTGGAGTAGTTCATGATCAACTGCATTAGAGTAGTGAAACAACTTACCACTTGTCGTGCTCGCAGCTGGTTCTTTCTGGGATGCAACTGTTGAACTTGAAGATCCTCTCCCACTATCTCCAGATCCTATAACAACAAGACAGGAAAAATCACACGAGGCAACATACAGTTAACCTTGGAATAAAGACCCTCTTCAGGCCAATAGCAGTTCAAATTAAAGCTTCTGCTGTACTTCAAATCATGATTATTGTCATCCTGTGCAGAGTGCTGCTACATGGTTCGTACAGCTCCAGCCAAACAAATTTCAAAGATTTTGAAGGCTTTTTTAGGACAAATAACAGTTTTCAAGGACTAAGATTTATTCAATAAATCTTTCTCATAGAAACATATGCTGGGCAGCCTAGATTTCACAGGTTCAGAGCACTGGGCTCCTTTTAATTTTTCTGAGAGCAAAAGCTTGCAATTTTTAAGATTAATTATCAATTAATAAATCAATAAATGAATCATCAATTTCTCCAAACTCTAAACACCTATTATTATTTAAAATCATGAATAATTAGGGCTGGGAGACACAGCAATTCCTGCTTCAAACCAATCTTTTATCATAACTGTAAGAAAATTCTCAAATCTGATTGGCTATCAACTGTCCTGATTTCAGCACTAATAGCACAGTGTAATAGGACAGTACACACCATCACACGCACGCAGGCACTTGAATGGCTTTTTTTACTGCTAACAAAAACACTCTGGGAATTTGTGTTTTAATTAAAAAAGCTTAAAATATCACAAATTTTGTTATATAGTTATGATCAATTGGTAACAGATCTTCTTCTCGCACAATTCGGTCTGTAATCATACTTGTGATTACACAAATCAGATTCCAGCTATGCGATCTTCCACTTTTGTTAATCACTCGTATGATTACAGACCGAATTGGACTCCACTCAGTCCTATTGCCATTATTAATTATTAGACCGAATGTAAAACATAAAAGGTATGCTAGTAATAACCAAAAGTTAGGGAGTCTAGGTGAGATCAATGCAAAGGCTCTTACTCCAGCAATGCACTTTGCATTCCATTCATTCTTAGTGGAAGTCCAAATGAATGCTAGCCACACATGAAACAGCAACTTGGAGATTAGGATCACGGGCAACAAGAGGAGACCACCATAATAATTATTACTAGGGACCTTCAAGAAATGAGAACGTTAAAAAATGGCACCCGAAAGATGATATTTTCTCTCTTTCCATGCTTTGACTCGAAAACTTTGTACAGCAGGAGTTAAACAAAGGCATTCATGATGTCCAGGGTTGTGAAAAGTAGCCGGATGCCAGCGAAAATCGCGCCCTACTTGGTTACTATCGGCCAGCTACTCTGGTTGGCATTTCTTTACAGATAGCATTTTTTAAATTATATCCCTGGACTGGCCACTTACTCTGACAACTCAGCCGTCTATTTCAAACTTTTCTGACAACCCTGGATGTATGGGATGTCAGCTTTCATGTGGGCTCAATATTATACACGTACCATACATGCAAACTGCTTCACATACCTTTCTCTGTTGCTGGTTTTTCAGATGCTGACTGTCCATTTTGACCCTTGTTTGATTCAGCTGGCTGGCTTTTACTGTCTGACTGCTGTTCCTTTCCTGTACTCGTACTATCTGTGCTATCAGGCTTCTGTCCCTTCTCAGTGACGTTAGGCTGAGGTACAATTCTCGCAGAAGAGTCATTCTGAGCTTTGCTTGTCTCAGTGGTATCTTTTGGGGCATCTATTGTATTGAAAATTCCATGTAAATCAGAATTTAGAAATAATAATCAACTGTCAGAATATAAAGTCTCAGACATAATTACCCATAACCTAAGAATACAGCTGTTTTTCCTCACTCATTTCTGCTGATAAGTTTCCCACAAGCTGTAATTCTGTGTAACATGCAAGGCTGGCTCTAAGACCAAAGTTCTCTGAACCTGTAAAATCTCGGGTGCCTAGCATGTGACTTGTATGAAAAAAACTAAAGTTTTCTTAACCCCTGAAAGCAAAAGTTGGATGCCAGAAGCCACCCAGCTCGGTTACACCACAGCCTTGCTATGCATTGCTTGGTTGCCACTATTGTCAAGAACTGATAAATTACATACATTTTCTGTTGCACAATTCACACCAATGACAGCAACCGACACTTAGCATATACAAAGGAAAACTGAAAGGAGTATCTAGCAGTCATGCAGGCTATTTTTCCATACTTTCCTTCAACACTTGTCATAATTTATTTACTCAAAATAGCCGAGCACTGGAAAATTAAAAGCAAAACAGGGAAATTTCTGTATGTGGTTTGTGACTATACTATAAAAATGTTTTACTGAATAGAGATAAATTCACTTTTATTACAACAGTTGAGGTTCCCTTAATAGTAATAATCCACCCCATTAAATGACAACAAATAAAAATGATGAAAACAGGTGCATGGAAAACATCTGAAAAAATTGTGAAACAGAGGGAAAATTTGACATTACATCAAGTTGCCAAGGAACCTATCCTACACACCCTAAATTGGCTCTACCTGTGTCTTGACAGTAAAAAGTACAGTTTTAGCCCTTTAAGCACCCCCCCCCCCCCCCCCACCACCCCTGATATCCACATACAAATTTGCCAGACTAACCTTCTGAAAATCTAAAAACAGATCAACGCATTTCCCCTTAGGTGATCATTTTATAAATTCTCATAACCTTTTCTCTGGATTAGGAATTAACATTGTAAGGAGAAAACTGATTTTCATCACTATTGAGACTAAGTTTTACGTACCTGAGGTATCCAGTCTTGGTCTCTTGTTGTTACCATTAAGCTCATTTCCAGTTGGACCTAGCCTCTTGAAGGTATCATTCACCCTGGTCACAACATTCTGCACATTAGTTGCTGTGCGACAAACAACGGCAGTGGTAGGCGCCGGTTCATCCTCATCATCAGGAACATCTCGACCATCCTCAGGTCTAGGGATCAGCACCAGCGGTGTTTTCACAGTTCCTCCAGGTGGCAAATCCTTCACCATCTCCCATGTATCCATAATTCTTTTAAAAGTTGGGAAAATGTTTATTCCAACAATCTTCGCTAATTCAGGGCCAATGCTGGATCTAAGAACATCCACATATTTTTTCCTCGACAAGTTCAGTCCGCTTAGGATTTTCCTTCCAAAGAGGCCAAAATCGTCAATATGCTTGTCTAGCAACGCTGGCATCACATACGCTCTGTAGAAACTTGGATGAGCATGGCAATCAGCACTTACAACAACATTTGCCGCATCTTTTGGTTTGCCATAAATGAACTGTCTCATGTCTTGATCTGTATAATTTTCCCTCCTTGCTATTTTCCTGGCTTCCACTGTCTCGATTTTTTTGATAACTTTACCCCACTTAACTGCAAATGGAAGACCAAACTCCAAAAGGTTGTTTTCATTAATCCCTTCATCCTCGTCAATAGAGTACGCGATAAGCCTTCTTTTTAGTTCACTACGCAATGGTGTATCACTTGCTTCCGTTTGCATGCCTGAAGTGCTGCTATCAGTCAAATCAGCACTGGAAGGTACTGTACAAGATGAACCTTGTTTCTCTTCCTCAGTGCCTTTCTCACTGGGTTCCTGAGATTGCATCTGTGAAGTGAACTGTTCATTTGATTCATTACTTTCCTGATTTGCTTTTGAAACCTTGCTAGTCTCCTTTCCTCCACTATCAATCTCTTTACATCCCTCTTCAACTACTTTTTCTTTGACAGAATTGTCTTTTGAATCTTTAACTTGTGGTGCCTTATTGTTTCCACTACCAGCCATATTTTTTTTAGTACTTTCTACTACTGTGACATCTTTAGTTTTGCACAGATTACTGCCTGAGTTTGAGTTATTGCCAAGACCTTTAACAGTGTTTACAGCTTTGTCATTTTCAGCTTGCATACTTTTTTCCTTCTCAGCTACCACTGATTGTTTCCCCACTGCTGTAGTCTCTACTTTATGCTCTTCTTCAACACAAATTACTTGTTTTTCACTTAGTCTCTGCGACTTTTCCTCTCCACTGGAGACTGCAGACTGCTTTTCATTTTCTGTTGAGACCTTCAATTTATTCTCATCCACATTACGCACTGGCATTTTACTTCCAATCTTTCCATCAGCAGGGTCTTGCGAGGTTGTTTCCTTTCCTTCTGGCATTAAAAGCAAATCACTTTCTTTGTTCACAGGTTCTATTTTTTCCTCTGCATCCACCATTATAACATCTGTCAAAGGAGATTTCTGCTTTTCTTTTTCTGCAGTGTTAACTTCTTTTCTCTGAAGCTCACCAGTTTCCATTGGTTCTGATGTAGAGTCCTTGGTAACAGTAAAACTGCTTTTGGTTTGGGTCACCCGTTCTGACTCTAACTGCTGATTGCTTGATTTTTCATCTGATGGCTTAGCGCTGTTCGCTGCTTCACTTCCTTCCTTAGCAGACTGTGCCAATGTATCTGATTGCTTCGACTCCTTGTCAGCAAGCTTCTTTTCACCAGATTCACTAGCTGAAGCATCCAATTTCTTCTCTACAGAAGTTGGGCCCTTGGTAGTCTTCTCCCCTCTATAAACATTAGGGGATATGCCACTAGAACTATCTTCTTGACTTGGAGAAGGTTTAACAGCTGATATACCATTCTTCAGTGATTCAGTCGTGGCAGCAACAGTGCTCTGTTTGCCTTTTGTATCATCAATGACAATTGTTTCTGCTTTCTTCTTTGTAACAGAGGAATTGCTGGAACTTAAATCAGAAACTGTTGGTGGTTGTTTGGGCAAGCTTTCTGGTTTGGTATCACTTTTAGCTGTGTTAACTGCAGGTGCATCCTTGCGAGCTTCTTTCTTCTTTTCAGTCACAAAGCCCCCTTTTCCCTGAGGCAACATAATCAGCTCCATCAACCTGTTCTCCACCTCTTTTCTGAAACGTTCAAACTCGCTATACATTTTAAAAGCAGACACAGATACTTGACCACGAGCGGTATTAGCACGAACAGACTTCATTTCTAATAACTCAAAAAGTGAAAATGTCTTGGCAACACGGGGTAAGAAAATTTCTTTTAATTCTTCATTGGTGAGATGCTTTAAAAGTTCACGCAGTCTCGCACTGCGGTGACAGTTGGCAAGTTCAGAGGGTAGAAAATATTCCACTGAATTGGCTGCTTTTTCAACAGGAAACAGTGGTTTGTGAGTGGGGTGGTAATAGTGGTGCGTTCTGAGTCCTCGTAGAGTAGTGTACTCAGCGCCACATCCTTTATGGTTGCAGTCATAGGTATCTTTATCTGGTACAGGCATATTTTTGCAGTTTGAGCAACATCCGCAACCTGTAGGGGCAGGCTTGTTTCCTTTCCCTGCAGGCTTTTTGACATTGCTAATGCTCACAGGTTCAGGTGTTATATTGACTGGTAGAGAAATCTGCAAATTTACTGATGTGGTATTCGAAGCTGCCATGGGGGCTGCAGAGGGTACCAGCAGGGGATTGGGACCATTAACATTCTCTGCCTTTGAAGATGTTGCAATCTTTGCGGTAGGATTTACATTCATAGGGGTAATGGAGTCGTGTCTGTTTGATAGCTCTGGAGCTCTTCCACTGAAACTTGTGGAAGTATTCAATTGGTTTCCCTGTGGCAATGTAGACACCTTTTGTGAATCAAGAGCATCTGTATTGCTGCTGTTAGCAACTGTTGTTGTTAAAGGTGTAGCAACTGTTGTTGTTAGAGGTGTAGTAACTGTTGTTGTTAGAGGTGTAGCAACTGTTGTTGTTAGAGGTGTAGCAACTGATGTTGTTAGAGGTGTAGATCCAGTAAGACTGCTATTAGAACATGATACTGCCTGACCAGTCTCATCCGTAGAAGAAACTGACACTGGTGCTACAGGAGATGATGGGGGCGAATACGAGTCAAAATCAAACGACTCTGTCTCAGCACTAGCAGATGTGACTGCAGACGATGCAAGACTTGCACTAGGAGGAGAAATGGTGCATGAGGCTGGACTGTTTAAAACTCGATTTTTCTGAAGAGCCTTGATAAGTGCATCTCTTGCTGTGCTCAAATTAGTGGACATACTAATACTTTCTGAACTTGACTGATTATCGCTGAGATTACGTTCCACTGGGAGAGAATTGTTACTAGCCTGTGTTACTGCTACTGCAGAGGCTACTGAAGCAGGTGGCAAACTAACTACAGAGGGGGGATCATTGCTACCATAGCTTGTCTCAACACGCATAACAGTCGGCTTTTGCGGTAATGGTGGCGGCTTTGGTGCTATTGTTTGTGGTTGCCTCTGTGTACCTCTTGGCAAATAAACAGCAGTTGGAGATAAAGTTGCCATCTTAACTTGAGAGATGGGTGCTGAATCTGTTCCAGCAGCAGCTAAAGAACTTTTAATGGCTTCTTGAAGTTGTTCTGGATTAAAAGCAACAGTAGATTTGGTGACAGAGGTCAATGCTGCCTGTATTGCTTGCTGCAACTGATTTGGTTCTATCACCTTTGTACTGCTAGCAACTGACGCTAGAGTAGCCTGGAGAACTTGCTGAAATTGTTCCGTACTGAAAGGCACATTGGCAGGCAAAACAAAACGAATATTTACTGGTTTTGTACTCGGAATAACTGTTGTTTGAGCTGTAGTAGAAACTGGTGTGTTAGAATTAGGCACACTGGTAGCTGAATTTGCTGCACACCTTCGTGGATGCCCTGCATTGAGAGCTGAACCCATAGATATTTGATATTGGGCTGGGAGCATACCCCTGATTGGTACAGGTTGTTTGATAGGTGGTCTTGCCACTGATGCAAGGGATCGAACATCAACAATCTGGGGTCCATTTGTTCCTGGGGAGGAAAACACAGGAGTTGGGGCAGAGACAATTTGAGGACGCATCACAACTGGCCTGCTGATTGGAGCAGGTTTGTTATCACTCATGGCTCTTGCAGATTTTAACGAACTTATGACATTTTCCAAGCTTTGCCTCGGTCGTCCTTGCGAAAACGGTGCTGGTTTGGCGGATTCCATAGGCTTCGGTTTAGACAAGGCAAGTGATGTAGGCGATTTCAGAGCCCTTCGACGCGATGTTTTGTCAAAATCACATTCTTCAAGCAAGGAGCTAAGAGAATAACCACCTTCGTTGTCATCCTCTGATTCGGGTTCTTTTTTCACTGTAATAAATCCCATGTTTCGAACTCGAAGGTTCACGGTTTCCGATTGATTTCTTTCATTGTTTGTATTTGCCGCGAGGCGATTCGCGCCATTTTCATTCGCCGAACGCGAAGGGTTTCTTCTGTGAGCCCAGTTTGTCGACTCCAGATACAATCTACCACTTCTTGAGTTAAACATTTCCGAATGATCTCCACTACCGACCACATCGATCTCTGGCGAACTTGAACGCTCATTCATTTTGTAAAGAAATACTTCTGTCGCACTTTACACAGCGGTTTCCTCGATCAAGCTTCCTCAGTTCTCACAAGCTTTTTGTTTCAATCCCGTCGTTAAACGTAGCGTATAACGTGGTAATAGACCAAAAAATGGTTTCGATGTCTGTTTTTCCTGAGTCCCGTGACATTCAACTTCGTCGAAAGGTTTCTTCTCTGTCTGCATGACAGTGGTTCGCCATGTTGAACTTCACGCCACTTTCCCAGAGAAGAATTATGGGTCATGAGATTGCGTTCCTTACGTCACGATTCGCTGTCAATAAAAAACATGAAAGGCAACCAATGATAACGAGAATTCAGCACAAAATAAAAGTTCTCCTTCAACGCTCTTATAAGCTTTCCCTAAAGCCTTTCATTGTAATTATGAAAATAAGGACCAATACAGTTGGAGTTGTAAGATGAATTCAACGATCCATTGTCACAGTGCAATCGAAAACTTTGTAAATATCATATTGTCGAGTATTGCTCGCTCACACTACCGAAAGCATCCGAAATGCTGGATTTGGTATCCCTAACTATGAGACCTTTTAATAACGAACGCATAAACAAGCTCTAGAATTCAACCATTCACTTGCTCTTTGGGTTGTTTTCACAATACAATACTTACTATAAGATAACCCAACCCAGCAGGAGTTTACTGATGCAAGCGAACTGGAAACCAGGGACCGGAGACGACAGATTTTTAAAAATTTGCATACAAACCTCACGACACGACAAACTGCTGTTTTCGTTTGCTGGTTTTCTTTGCAGATCGCCGAAAAGAGAATGCGACAAAACGATTCCCTTCTATTCTTGAAGCAAATTGAATTATTTGACGCGCAACCTATCCCGAGAAATGTGCATATTCCTGCATATAATATTACAAAGAGAAACAAAAGCTCGCAAAATGCTCGTAGCTCGTTGGTTTGTTTTGCACACGCGCAGTAGACAGTTTGCTGTTTCGTTCCACTTTACTCGACACTAGGCGCATTTCACAGGCATACCCCAACTTAAAACCCTTGTTTTTGCGCATGTCTAGCTCTGTCTTGTTTCTTGTCTCACGAATTTTCTTCTCGTTTTCGGAACTTTTTTCTCTTCTTGAATTGCATGGTGACAGTGAGGTTAAACTGTTAAAATCGTGCTAACTAGCATTTGTTTGGTTATTTATTTTTGTTACTCGGGGTTGTATTGAAAGGTAAATGCTAAAGCCCGATCGATATATCGATCCAGCCAATTTTATGTCTACTCTCTTGTTCACATACACCCCCGCACAATATAGGGTTTACTTATCTGACAACAGCTGAATTATTAAACCTTGTACATAAATTAAAACAGACGACAGACCAGACTTGCCACTAGTTGACCTCACGAGTAATACTTTCACTTTCACAGTTGAGAGCGAGCGGAGTGGGGCGAGCTTCCTATTCGTAAGGAGCGAGCGACGAAGTCGCGAGAGGTCTTCGTCTCGCGGGCAATTAAATACTGAGGACGAAGGACTTTATCGAAAGTCTAACGACAGACGATCCTCTGTGGCCAGCTACCGTGCTGTTGTACTGCATTCCTTTAGGAGCAAGCTGAGTTTTCGCGGGTTTCGTCAACAAGATCGGGTAATAAAAATTCCGGCTATGAAACTCTTTACAATCAGGGTTCGGAATAATTTTTATTTATGCAGCCAAGTACCAGAAGTACTATAAGCAGTAACAAAAAGGCATTGGTGTTGCTCGGCGCTGTCTGCAGATGTCTCAGTGAACAAAGGTTCATCATTTATGATAATTCCTCGCCCAACCAGTCATTTAGCAGCTCAACAAACGATGTACTTAACAAGAGAAACCCTTGCTTCGGCAGTAATTATAATAACCAATTGTGCAACTCCAAGGCAGAACCAAAGCTTCGATTCACTTGTCGAAACTAACAGAAATTAAACGAAACGAGGCCAATTAGTGTCCAAGCGAACACTGTGCTTTGATCAATATAGTTGCTCGGTGTAAAGTCGCCAGGCCTCTCTTGGTGGATGTGCGTGCGCTTCGGTGACAAACTCGGTTGCCCCTGGCCGCCCGGAATAATGAAACCTAGGGACCAGGGACTATTGTAGACAAGTATCTCCTAATCGCTTATCCAATGAAGTGCGCGATTTAAGCCGGTCTGTTTCAGTTATCATGTGCTTATTCGAGATAAATTAATTCAAAAACTGTAAAAAATGGAACTGTAAAAGGAACGTTAAACATTGCATTTATTCTGTCAGTTTCACGTGATTTTTAAAAGTATTGCACTGGTCTCAACTTGGGAAGAGATTGGGTTTTTGAGCTGTCTAGGCCCAAGAGAGAATAATGTTGATTATTCTCTCTTGACACACCTCAAGTCTTGTGGAAGGACGCAGGCAAATAACTTTAACATTTTCAACCCAGGCCAAATGGTTGACATTACAATCCATAGGTGACTTTCTTTTATTTTACCACGGTCACCTCATTAGGACTTTAAAACATTATTTTGGAAAGTTCAAGTAAACGTCGACGAGGTTATTCAAAACAAGAAACAACGTACGTAGCCAGTTGGATTGGGACATCTATTTTTTTGTCCACTCCCTTGTCCCCCCCCCCCACCCCCCCTAAGGAAGGCTATCCTATATAGTTATTGTTGTCTGCACTATTGAAGATTGCATCCGAGGGGTACAAAATGTTTTCAGCGTCTTAAAAAAAGACAGAGGCCGCCTTTTATTGCTGATTGGGTGGGGGGAGGGGTGGGGGTGGCGGAAAAATGAATGATCCAATTTTATTTCCCCCTCTCCCCCCCCCCCCCCCACTTTTTATTTCGCTCTGCCGCCGCTGCAATCGGCCAACGCTTTCAAAATTTAGAACATAAGATAGTTAGGGAGAATAAGGCAGAAATACTTCCCACCAAAGTATTTTGATTTCCGAATGGGAAAAGGGTCAAATAATCACATCCTGGCAAAAAACGCTGGCATTCAGTTGCCACTAAAAATAAAGCCTTTGTCAATTAAAACAATAGAATAGAATAGAATAAAATAATTCTTTATTTAAACACGGTAAAATTCATCAGGAGTATAAAAAAAAATAATATAATAAAATAAAAAAAGGTAAATTTCCGACCTTGTCCCCAGGGCGCTTTTCCCTGGCTTTGGAAAAGCGCCCTGGGGACGAGGTTGTTAAATTTCAGGCCATTTGACGTTTGACGGTTAAAATATTTGAGAACGACCGCTCAAAAGGGAATTTGCGCCCCCAAATTGGCATGGACGTGCATACGCCACTTTCACATCTCCCATAATGCACCTTATTTGCTCGCCAAAATTTTGCTTAGCCTTTGTTTTTCATTTCTCCTAGGTATTACAGCCGTCTCAGCTTATGCAAAATTTTGGGGGACAAATAAGCTGCATTATGGGAGATGTGCAAGTGGCGTATGACTGGTACAAAAAATTCGTTTCATCCCAAGTCAGTCACCAATCTCTTTTCTTCTGTTTGGCCAAAGAGCGAATCATGTAATAAAGGACACTCCTCACGCAATCTTTACATAACCCACGACGGACTAAGAAAGAATTATTACTACAAGCAAAGGCATTTTTGAGCTACTCACATGAACCGGAAGTGGTCTTTTTCCTTTGAATATATAATGCCGTGCACGAAAATTTGGGCAATGGAAAAAGTTTACTTCCGGTAGGCGTGCGTAGCTCAAAGACGGCCTACCGGCTTTGCTTAAGCAAAACCAAAACAGCTATTTCAATAAACGTTATTGAAAGAAACGTAAACAAGCCTGAAAGCAGAAACGGCAAGGTAAAATGGGTTTTTTATAGCGGAGCTCTCGCGAGAACGAAGAAGCTTTAAGGGGAGCAACGTGTGTAATAAAATTTGGTTATCTATGCAATCAAAGGAGAATAATCACAACCAAGGAATAAATATATTGTCCGTCGGTGCGCCCGTACGGCACCCGTTCATTGATGAATTGATTGATTGCACATTGATGGCACTTAACAGTGCACAAATGTAAGAAAGCAAGATGCACGTTTTGATTATCCTCACGTTAACAAGGCACCGGGACGAATTTTCAACCAGCAGAAAAATTTGATCGGACACTTTGTTCAAATGGAACCGTTCAACATTTTCACTCCGTCCACAAGGAACTAAACTGAACTGAACTGAACTGACACAAGGACAGGTTGCCTTTTAACTTTTGTCAGAGGTTTTACCATCGCCCTTGCGCAGAACGCTACTTTAGCAATCCCAAATGGCGTCTCCCATATGAGTTACCACGAATCCCGCTTGTGGCCACGCCTTTTCTGTGGTTATGGTGTTCACACCGCACGTGTTCAAATTTTCGACCGTACCGGCTAAAGATGAGTTGCGGTTAGCCGGGGTGATTCCGTGTCAACAGAACACCTAAACGCACAAATTTTAAACCTGTCGAAAATTCGTCCCATGCCGTGTGAATGTAGCCTAAACCTATATTGCTTTTTTGACGCTATCGTTAGCTAGGGTTCCTTAACACGTCTGCATGGGAGGCTATGTGGATAAAGGAGTGGTTAGGTTATGTGGTGCATGAAGTAGCACCCACCGCCCTACTACCCTGGTCCCAGAGGTTTTTCTTCCTTTTTTTTTTTCGTGAAAGAGAGAGCGCGCGAGCCGCGAAGCGGCGACAATGAAGAGAAAATTTCTGAGCTATAGAAAACTGAAACCAGAGTTGGTTCGGAAGGACTTCAAACAGTAAGGAACTTAAGGAACGACGGCGATGATCGGACGTCTGCAAAGTTTCCCAATTTAGTTGAACTATATCATAGTTAATTTGCAGCAAATCACTCTCAAACCAAGGAAACTTTACTCATAGTTTTAAGGTGTTTCCCCAAAGTACCCTGAGATACCAGTGGAGGCATCGCGAACTTAGGCTATGTCAAAAGTTTAAAAAAACCGTTTTAAGAGTCTACTATAATCGGCTCAGGTTCCAATTAATTGCTCTCCTATTCAGGCTAAAAAGCATTTGGAAAGCAGTATTTAATTACTAGTTTTATTATGAACAAAGTTCTCTTAAAATCACGATTCCGAACATATGATTTAGTGGCTGCCATTTTATCTTTCACATTTTTTGAGGGGTTGCCCTGGGCACGAGTTCGTTTTTAAAAATTAGACCCTCGATAATTGATTAAGGAGGCTTTGTAGAGGTTCGCGATAGGCACAGGCGTGGGCAATTTGTGTTAGGTCAAATTGACAGGATCTTTTCAAAGTTTAAAAAGCTCACAAAGTTCTTTTTTCGTAGCGAATATACAACATTTTCTGAACTCGGATGGTAAAATCTCCAAATCAAATCCCATATATCCCGCTTATAACATTACATTCCCGAATCTTTTTCCTTTTTCCTCTAAAATCCCCAATCCCACCGCTGAAGATTATTGACAAAAAAATTCAAACGATTACACAACGCAACATTCCCAGATTTTAATCAATTGTGTTAATGAACCTTCAAAGTCAACTTGTAACTTACAGATAGCTCAATTGTGCTATGGCATATCTGACAGAGAAATCACACAGAATTGTGGTATTTACACTATCTATCATATATATGGTAAGTGCTCCTTAACTCTGGCTTTTTTTTGTTTGAATTTCTCCTTTAAGCAAATTTCTCAAAACAGCCAATCAATGCAAACTTCTCTAAATTCAGTGAAAAAAGCTTGGTTAAGAAATGTGCATTTAGTTCAGTTCCTTGAAGGATGTCAACAGAACGTTTACAGTGGCGGATCAACACCTTCAGATAAGGTGGGGGGGGTGGTCATCCAGACCCTGAGATAAGGGGAGGGGGCCGTCTCAAAAAAATTTTTTTGAGACCGGGGGGGGGGGGGGCACATCCCTCCCCTGGATCTGCCACTGGTTTAATTGTCAACCTCCAGTCACTAACAGTTGCCTCTACTGATCATAAACAAGGCAGAAAATATGAATATTTAATTCTTCTTAAAATTTTAAGCTAATTTTTACTTCTTATCGATTACTTACTTACTTAACTAATTAATTTACTTATTCTAATAAGGGACCCAAAGAAAACTGCCATGACGACACCGTATTATTATTATTATTATTACTATTATTATTATTATTGCTATTATTATCATATTTATAACTGGATTTTTGAAAACTAGGGTTAGCAAAAATATCACCTCATTCTACTACTTGGCAATTTAAAACAATAAAACTCATTCGAAGGCCTTTATCTGAGACCAGGCAGTAAGTTAATGGTCCCCAGAAACATTCCAATGACTCCAAATTTAAAATGACGCAAATTTTAGAACATTTATCATTCAGTAAACTGACTTCATGACGTTTCAAACCGGTGTCATTTCAGTCTAGAAATTTTTAAATTGAGTGAACTGCAGCAAAAGACTGCCTGGTTAAGGCTTACATGACAACTTAAACAGTTAGCAAAACACTACTTTTTTCACAGTTCGATAAACAACAGGATTCTGCATGGAACAGACAACAAACTGACTGAAACACTGCACAAATTATCACTTTCTTATCTACAAAAATCGGCATATGGTTAAATGCCATTAGAGCTCACTGCCAGATAAACACGTCTGGACTTTTCTCTTACACTCATCTTATTCAAGTTCCCGGAAGTAGAGTCACACGGTTGGCGGATCACCTTAGCCTTGTTTTCACACCAGAAAAAAACTAAGTCTGGCCCGGGTCAAAGTTCACCTGCAATTTTGCTCTCACCTAATTCATTTGACTCCTAAGAGCCTGTTCCCGAGGCCGAAGACTTAGTGGTCACCTTAGAAAAGCGAACAATATCGTCCTTTCTGTATCAGCCCGGATCAGGGTGCTTGATCCGTTTAGCCAAATGAAAGGGGAATATAATACGATACTGGAGGATGCAGACTCTGTGAATCGTAATAACTTTGTCCCATCTCAGAGCTTTACATGATGCTCACTGGGGAACTTTTGTCAAGGTGACCAATATCTAATTAACTAAACTGCTAAACAGCACTGAAACCAGCTTTAGGTGCACACTCATTTCAAATAACTGTCACTTGTGTTAAACAAAGATTTGTTGGTAAGGAAAAAAAAAAAGGGAGGGGGGGGGGGGGGTAAGATACCAATTTCTGTCTACATCCACTTCTGCACAAATCCCTGACCACAAACCAAACAAAAATAAAAATAATAAAAAAAAAATGACATAAGCAAAGCAACACAGTAAACGAGCTTTTAGCCCAGGGGAAGTTGAGAAAAATTACAAAATGTTTACTAACTCACTTTTCTTTTTTTATATTTTTAAAAACTGAATCATTTGATAATGCAATTCTAGCATTTTGATTGGCTTAGCCATTATTGTATATGAGCCATTATACCATGCTCTGTATATATAGTCGGTGTACCCATCAGTTTAAAATTGGAAGCTAGCTGAGATTTTTTTTCAGCGAAGGATAGAATGGCGCTTGAAGCAAAATGTTTTAATTCATTTCTTAGAATATTAGAAAATGCAATTTCATCGGGAAAATAACGAACAAACAAAAAAGCCACAAGAGCTTGTTTGAAAGTTTATCGAAAAACACATGAAAATACATGGAACTAAAGTTAACCTTGACCAGCTACGAAAGAAGACAAGTGTTGTTTCTTCATGATTGCGAAGTCACTCGCCGGAGTTAATAAAAATAATTTATACACGACCCATAAATATATGGCTAGTGTACTATCGCTGCTTGCACAGGTTACATTAATATTTTATACCAAAATTGCTTACAGCCATCATCAATGATAAACATTTTTGGCAATCAAACACTAGGGGAGAAAACAGTTGCCATGGAAACACCAAACAGCTACAGCAGCCAAATATTCAAGGTATTGCATGGTGTTGCTATTACTAGTTCAAATGAATTTAAAATGAGTTACAAACGTTTTCCAAAGTCTGCTAGAAAAGTCCTTCTTTTCGTGCCAATAGATTCTGTAAAAGCTTCAATTAGACCGTTACCCCACAGAGAAAGAGCTATGGATTGCAATTGTGGATTAGGGAAGGGGACCTGAAATTAGGCTCTATGGTCCCCCGTCTATTTAAGTAATGATCCAGGTAAGGTGGATAGCAATTTCTTTTGTTATGCGGCAACGGTGCTTTCCCCACATAGGAATGTTCTCATTTTTACACAGAGAATGCATAAACCACATGAAGGCCGTTTACGCAATAAAATGCATTTACACTCCACTTTGAATGGGTGTTTTTTGGTGTTAAAAGATTTTGACCAATCACAAGATCTAGAGTTGAAAACAATAGCTAAGAAAAGTTTACAATTTTACATGTTCCCCACATAGGATTTCTTTGTTATTCAAACTCACACCAGATTTTGTTATATGGAAGACGGTTGGAAAGTAAGGATGAATATAATTATGTACTGTTTTATGAAGTTTTGTTAACTTTTGCTGTTTAAGCCAATCAGAAGTAAATACAGACAATAGAAAAGTTAGCACCTTTTTTGCATTCCAACATGTTTGTTGCCGTTGTTGCTATCGTTCTTATCTGGACCGTTTCTTAATAGTAGTGGCATATACACAACAAGACGGAAGAGGATAGAAGACAGCAAACCTTGTGTGACAAGCGTGACAATAATTTTGTTCAAAATAACTTTTCAACAAACTATAAACCGCCATTAAACAGACCTTACTGTAAAAGACCAGAAAGAATTAACATTACTGGAAGATCAAGACAAAGCTCACAAGTATGATGGCTCTGTCATGTTTGTCACGCAGAAGCGTTTTGCCGTTCTCTTCTTCCTGCAATCCTGTTGTGTAAACTCACTATTAAAACATGAAGTGAGGCCTGCCAAGACAGCTGACCCCACCCTACAAGAGCTCCCTCCCCCCTCCCTCCCAGGAAGGGGGTACTCCCTTACATAAGCTATATAGGTATGTGCTGCCCCATCAGGCGGGGTTTTTACAATGTCTTGGTCTTAAAATGCAAAACACTTTACTCATTTTGGTCTGGAATAGGGTAGGGTTTTCAAGGGAACTACGAGAGTATATGAATGTATTTATCACTTTAATTCCAAATGAGTAAGAAAGAAAGAGAAATATGCTAATTCGAAATGGACTTGAAGGATTTTTTTGTTTGCAATCTAATCTAAGTAATGATAACATTATTTCTGCCTAAAGGGTGAAAACGGGTACGGACTTAAGAGGTATGGTCTGCAAACAGGTGTGGAAAATTACCTGTTTTGGTCTGAAATAGGGTCAGGATTTGGAGAACCGGGCAGCACACCCCCACTAAGAATTCCTAGGCGCCCCCCCCCCCCCCCCCCTCCCGGGCCCTCTCCCTCCATTAATTACCTTAATGTCTGGATCTGCCATTGGATTATGAGTTATATTCAAATAACCAGCACCTTGTAATCAAGTTCAGTCTCAATAAAAGCACCAGCAGGTGTGATAAAGCTATTGTTAGCAGGGTTGTTTGATTCTTTCTTTAGAAACCCCACAAGGAAACCAAGATGTCCTGTGTTGGCCATTGTAATACCTCGTAGGCGGTCAAGCCCTTCTACCTCAATCTGGATGCGGCGTACAATCTTCAAGCCATCGTCTGTGAAGATAAGCAAGTGTAGACAGGACTGCCCTGCTTCTTGACAAGCAACAATGACTTGTTGATTTGTATGGTTGAATGCAATGTCTGCAAAAGCAAAGGTTCCTTCTACTTTAAATTTAAACTCTTGTTCCCCTTCCTCATTAAACACGCGGATATAGCGGGAGTCATTAAACTCATCTTGCACCAGAACTCTGCCATTATTAGCAACAGTAATAGCCGTTGGTTTCTTTAATTTTCCAGCTCCAATAGTGCGCACATACAAGACTTCACCATGTTCAGTTAGTTTTGTGTTGTATACATCAATCACTTCTTGTTTCTCTTGTTGCAGCAATTTTCCCAAGACCAGAACTTGGTTGCTATTAGTAACAGCCAGACATGGTAGATCCCATCTGCCTGGACTGAACTGTTCTCTAAGGGGAATCTCTTCACATCGCCCATCAACGGTTTTCATGCACACGCCATACTTTGATTCACCAGGTTGGTTCCTTTCGAAAAGAGCATAAATATTGCCTTCCTTGTCTGTAGCTACATCATAAATCTTCACTTCTGTCACGCCATCATCCGATGGATGACGGAAGGAAAACAAAAACTGGCCACGATCATCAAACACTTTCACGTCACGGTCTCTGTTGTCTGCAAGAATAAAATTACCATTCTTGGCACTAGCGATACGCCAAGGTGCCTTCAGTTTGTGTTCATCCTCTCCCTCTTGACCAAATGACCTTGGTGTAACACAAAAGTGTTCCATGCCTTGTTTATGAAGCACTTTACTCACTCTTGCGTCACGCAATGGATCAATCTTATCTTCTCCTATGTCAACGAAAGGCCAGCTCCAGAGGAAAACATCTTCACCAGTAAGATGCTTGACGTCATAGATTACACGATTTATTAGACAGACTGTAGAAATGATATCTCTCCTTGCTTCTTCATTCAAGACATTCAAGAGTTTTCCAGTTATTTCGTCTTTGAAGCTACTACGAACTGCTGGAAGCCAGTGTAATTTACCGAGGCAATGATTACACTCTGGTAAAGCATCGGTGGGTTCGCCTGAATCCTTCAAGACGGCCTCAAATAGTGTCGCCATCACGCGGTATCGAAAAGCTTTGAGACAATCTTTATCGTCTAAAGCTTGATTAGTTGAAGCCTTTCTTGCTTCTTCGCGAGCCGTCTTGAAGCAGTCTTTAGCATTAGATAACGCTCTCTTAGCTCTTCCATCCACTTCGCTTAAGCGAATATTTTTGATCGACTCGGCGAGAGACACTGCATCTGAGGAGTAAGCGCCATTGGCAAGCAATTTTAATGAACCAACATCGACGCTGTCTGCACTCTCGGCATCATCTGTTTCTGTCGCCGGCGATGACTCTTTCTGTTTGTCTCCGTCCCTTTTCGCTTCGAGTGCTTCGCATAAGAATTTGAAGCCTACCTCAAAAGCATCTATAGATGACATAAGATCATTACTTGCTATTCCTTGCAAAGTTGATTTGATTTCGTGGATTTCCCGTTCGACTACTTTACCAATTGTCCGTTTCGTCAGACCATCTTTCTTGAGTTTTTCGGTGGCGGCATCCCTGCATTTGTTAAAAACTAGCAGAATTGCGCTGGAAATGACTTTATCAATCAACTCCATTACTGACTGATGCAACGAGTCATTAAAAATTAGAGAAAAATCTACCTCGAGCTTTGGTGTAGTACTAGCGTGATAATGCAAACTTCCTGGAATCCACTCCCTTTCCGGTCACTGACTCCACGTGCGCAAGCTGAAAATAGACGTTTTTGAGCGACGCACGTCAACCGGAAGTGTTTTTTTTTTTCATTTTTGGACAGTGGTTTTGCCCATTTTTTAGGACAACTTGTCTCTATAATAGGTAAGACACTTAGAAATACAAATTTGGGAGCGTCAAGGTGCTTTAAAATGAAAAAGACCTCACTTCCGGTTGACGTGCGTCGCTCAAAAACGCACGCTGGGGGGGGGGGGGGGGGGGGGGTATCGATATCTTCTGGAACTACACATTGCAGTTACCAATATTAGACCATAGAGGGAAAAAATAAAGTTTTAAAATTCTTAGAGGATTGTGGACTGGACTGTAAGATAAGTGCAAAAATCGAACTGGGTGTTCAAGTATAACTGGTGTTCTAGTAAGAGCGCAATCTCTGAAAACACTTATGTTTTTCTTTCGTCAGGCTCCTTCTAATGTGGGCAACACTGTGCCATCCCGTAATGGGCTAGAACTCCACAAGTGAAACTCGTTTTGTTAATCACATGTTTAACACTTGTAACATACATTAACCATGAAAAGTTCTCTACATGGCACAGTTTTTACAACCGCTGCTATTTACACTATATATAGGTGAAACTAATTACAAGCCAAGGGTAAACCAGGGGTAAACGTCAAGGACAGATTTAACTACACGTGCAGTCGACAAAAATATAACACTTAAATCTAAACCCACTTACTAGTCCCCATTTTTCCTCAGGGATAGTCACGGAGCGAGCGAAACGCGGCGCGCGTGAAAATAACTCCTCGCGAGAATCTCCTTTCTCGCGAGGGGTGATTTTCACGGCGCTCGCGTTTCGCTCGCTCTACTATCCCTGAGAAAAATGGGGGCTACTAGTAGTCTAAAAGCCACTACTCTTTCCGAGAACCTTCTTTCTCATTCTGATCGTTCTTACACCGACATATATATATGCAGCTAATTCCACTAGAAATAGTGTATTCTTCATGTGCGGGCAAGGAAATCTGTTCTGACTAGCTTGATGAATTGTATCTATATCCATATTATTTTTTCTTTTTTTTTATGTTGTACGTTTTTTTTAACCTGAAGCTAAGAAGACTGCTCTGGCGGCCAGCTGAAATATCGTGTGTTAACTAGTTTTTTCAGCTTTGCAGTAGTCGTTGGTGCTCTCGTCATGTCAGTTTCTTCAGTCAAATATCAGTTTCAGAGCTGATTACTTGGCTCCCGAGGCCAGCGTAGGTCGACTGTTAGCCTCTGTTCGGGAAAGAGAGAGTCGCTAAAATCTAGCCTAAGGCCAGCGTTGACGATCAGCAGTTTATTTAACTCTTGATCGTTTAAACCGTTACAAGACAGCTCCTAACATTCTATTATTGAATGCGTTGAAAAAGTGTTGCAATCTTAAAGCAACTGGTTAACAAATAAGCTATAGCTTTCAAACCACCGTTAAAACTATTTCTTTGTTTTCGATAACGTTGGAGCGTTCTAAAACCGTTGGAGCATACTGAACCTAGGCAGTAGAGGTGTACACACCCATTTTTTTCAAGGGGTAGAAACCTTGTACTCCGACGACCGGCACTATTTACTTCATTGTCAGTTCTTAGCCATACCCACAACTCTTTTCTCTTTTCTTAACTCTCTTTTGTCTTGTTTCTGTTTTTGTTTTGTTTCTTGTGTTTTTGTTTCTTTTTTCTTTCTTATTACACTCAAGGACATTTGCACACAATTTATACAGTAAAAAAGTAAAAAGAAAGGAGCAAATAAAAGTGACTCGCTTAAGCAATATTGGGCCTAGGCAGGGTATAAACATGTACGAAGAGGTATGGTTCACATGTGTGCGGTGTGCAAAGTAGCAAGAGCTCTTCTGTAGTTGAACACCGTCTTGTTCATGTAAACGGCAACAGAAACTCGGAATGTTATTAAATCGGTAAAATACAAGAAGCAATAAAATCAAATTTGATCCTTTAAGAGGTAGTAATTTACAATGTTTCTTGAACTTTTATCCCTGTTTTTATATAGGAGACACATTTGAGCTCAAGGGACAATCGACATTATATGTGTATGACTCTTACAAAAATGATTTAAACTACTTAAAATTGAACTATCATGACTGCTACGTTGCATAGACCTGGTCACACAAATTCACACTTGAATTCACACATACCAAGTTTCTATTGTAGGACAAATGTCACGTGACTAATTTCTGTAATCAATATTCATCGCGAATGGACTCTTTTGGCCGGATTGACAACAACAATCGAAGCTTAACTTAACACGAAGGAGAAAGGTAAAATCGCCACCTTTTTGGTCCTTATTTTCAATAAGTCCCAAGGAAATGTTAGAAAAACATATTTCCTTGTTTATCCTTTTGAAACGTCACCGAATACTTGCCGTCTAAAGCAACGAGTTTATATCGCTTTGTCATTGAAGGTTAATTCCATCTGTCTCCTATTTGTTAAATGGTACCCGCTCGGCTCGTGGCTTTTATGACTCTCTTCATAGGTTTCCTCTGGTCAAATAAGCTGTGTAGGGTCTTTTCACTAAATGTGTTGGAATCCTTTTTCTCCTTCTGTGACCGGGCCGTTTTAAAATCAAATCATATTTTGTGGTCACATGAATGCTCCTCATGGCTGTTCGGAAACGGCTCAGACCTACTGGCCATGCAGTAGAGACGAACATGTTAAGCTTGAAAGTTTTAAGGCATAGCTCATAAAAAACCTGGATAGCTTTTCTATGATTTTATGATACAAAATGCTTCCTTTAAACCTGAGCCGCTTTCATACGGATTCTCCTTTACAACAGAGCCAAAGCGGCCTTGTTTAGCCCTTCGGCCATCCCCTCAAGAGTCCATGCCCGAGATAAAACCTTACAAAAATCTAAATTCATGCGATTAGATCTTCTATTCAAGCCCGTTAAAAGCGAAAGTGAACTTAAAGTTGCTATGGCTTCGTGCGGCTTTGCGTTTCTGAGGAAATTTCCGTGCTATTCCGTGGCATCAGGGAGAAAGAGTCACTCCGTCGCAGCTCTTGAAGTTGAGTCGAGTGATCAGCAAAATCAACTAAAGATCTGATATCCGAAAACGCCTTTTTTACCGAGTATAGTTTGTGAGCTTCATGTACTCCTCAACTTGATTTTAGACGAGAGAGGAATATTCAGCCTGTGCACAACCGCCCCCTCAGTTCCAGTTTACTATGTACACAGGCTAGGAATATTCAGCGTGGCTCGGCTACAGTTTCTCCCTGGCCCTATTCTGATCTCCGTGCATCGTTTACGTTTTACGTTCGATTATATCTTCTAGACAAGTCGATACTTCTTTTTCTTAAATGAAGAATGTGAGCCTGAACTGAATATAAAAAATAAAGGCTAAAATCGCACTGACATTACGGGGTAGTGAAACTCCCTCGACGTAGTAAGCGTTCATACTAAAGTGTCAGCCGGTCTTTGAAAAGAGTGAAACTTAAAATAGCCTTCTACGGCTGACAAATTTGTACAGAGTACGGCAGTCACTGAATTCTTAGTTTTCTAAGTTGAAACGATATTTCGCTTGATATAATGGACAGTCTAAAACTAAAAATTATATCAATACATTTTATTACAATATGTATTGGGGGCCAAATGAGTTGACATGGGAATACACTAGGAAATTAACAGGATAAAACTTGCAACTTTTACCTTCGTTGGCGAGTGACTTTGATCACAGTTTAACTTATTTTATAATTTCTAATAGTTGTGCTTTACGCGATACCTTAAAAACACTGCGTATAAACGTGAATTAATGTGTTCAGCTCCATGTCTGATCTGTGTTTGCTTCAATTTGTAGCTTATTGATCTTAAATAGTAATGTCACGGACGACACTAATTGAAGTGACCTCATCATTACGGGCCTACATGCACCTTATTAGTGCGATCCAATTTTAGAAACAGATTTATCGGTTGCCCATGTTGTGATTAGATGAGAAAATCGTGTCTACGCCGTATCAACATTCCGAGATCGAGGACCTGACTAGAACATACAGTGAATCGAAACTATACTCTTTACTCGTTGTTAGTTTAAAAAGTAGATAAATGCAAATTTTCTTTATATTCCGTGATTATAAATGAGTATAAACAAATACCTCTATTACGGAAAGTTGTCATTACTATTAGTAGTGTATGCATGCCTGTCTTGTTGCTTAGCCCCGCTGGCTTGGTAAAAAAAAAACATGCAGTTATAGAGGTAGGTTATAGGATTCCCTGGTTCAGTTCTGAAATGATGATGCTATGGCGAACACAAATTTAGATCGATTTACTCAAATCACAAACTAAGAAGGATTTGAGACTACAATACGTAAAACTGTCGCACTGTGTTTCTACAAGTTATTCTGGTTATACAGTTTTTCCTTTCATCAAGAGACTTTGTGCAAATTCTTTTAGTTCAACTTTCTGCATGATCTGCTCCGTCCCAACCAACTGCTGTTTTTGTTGCTGAAATCACTCAAACTCAAAGAAAATCAGAGACCATTGGGAAATTTGGACAATGCATTTTGTGTTTCCTTAAGTTGCTATCAGAAATCTTTAGAGCCTGCTTAAGTCCAGTTACAGAAGAGTTCAGTTTTCGAAAGACCCTTACGAGACTAACAACAAATTTAAAAGATATACCACTGTGACCATTAACACATCTAAATGATTTTGCACGTGGCGGTTATAGTAACAGTAGCATTTTAGTTGCAAGAGAATCATTCACGCTGTTAGATACCATTGTGTCTATCGAAGACACATTAACGAATCCGTTCAGCTCCGTTCAGTGCAAGCACTTAGACTTTCTTTTTGTTTAAATTCCCTTTTTGTCTGGGTTAGGTTTGTTTGTTTGGCTGTGCTGTCGCTTCGGGCTATATAGCGACGGGAACATAACATAATTATGCAACTAACGTACGTTCGTAATGTTTGTTTTTGTTTTTAGTAGTTTAGTTTAGTTGTCTCTTCTTTTCTTCTTTTTTCGTAAATAAAGATCTATCTCGTTACTGGCGACCTTTAAAGAACATAGTGCCAGACACACCACAAGCTATAGATGCCAATAATCCGTTTCTTAATCTACGTGAACAAAAGTGGATGGCCATGATTCTTGATTACACCGCTAAGTGTTTCTTCCAGGGTCCAAGTGCCAAGTTTTCTTCCATTCAATAATAAAAAGTGACAAAAGTGAATTAAAGTTCTCACTCATATTAAGCCGGCTTCTGCACCTTGACTAGCAGGGTTCAATGGGGTGCTACGTACCCTTTTTTTGCAACTTCCCTTTTGACGGCTGACGGCTAAATTTTAGGGCTTTTGACGGTTGATAGTTATTAGTAAAAATGAAGTCGAAGAAATAAAGTAAATGTTAAGTTCTTTGTAAATTAATATTAACTGCTGTGTTTTGGAGGTTGCCTTGGCTTTTCACATTAGAGGCGGCGGATCCATGAGGATTTTTTGATGGGGGTCGCTGATACCAACGGGCCACCAAACTATATGTTAATTTATTTGGTTTTTGGAAAGGATGAAATGGAGACTGTAACACTGCAAAGTCTTGAAAAGCCAAATAAAATAGAAAAAGTAGAAGCTAATAGAAATACCTTACTAACCTAGTCGGCCAAGAGTGAAGACGCCGTCATTCGTAGAAATTTCTCACAAAATTAATTACGAAATTTCTAACAAACTACACTTCTGTCGATGATTCTGCATTTGCATGCATGGCGATTGCACGTATTTCCGTTTTTTTCCGTGTATTAATTTTTTTTAGTTGGGCTGTCCTAAAGGGGAGTCAGGCTAGCCACCCAATCCACCCCCCTTGGACCCGCCCCTGCACATATAAAATTTCGAAATATTTTAAGATATAAGAAAGTTGTAAGGTATTGAAATGTTCAGAGAGAGCGTTTTTGAGAACACGACTCATGGTTTTTCCAGTTCAGAGATTCTTAATTCAGGAGCCAAAAGTCTGCGAAGATCAGCTGAAATAATGAGATTTGAAATACATTGAAACGTTCTGACGGTTAATATTATTCTGCATTTCTGACGGTTGTAGGTAAAAAATAACCTTCCTTGACGGTCGATGGTTAAATTTTAGGCCCGTTTGACGGCTGACGGTCAACCTAACAACGGAGCACTATGGTAGCCTGTGAACAAACCCCTCTCCCCTCAGGAAAAATCGGACAAGGGGCCCCTTCTCCGATTTTTCCTGAGAGGAGAGGCGGGGGGGGGGGGGGGGGGGGTCTGTACACAGGCTACACTGTGGTGATGGAGAGAGGAGTACCTTCAACTTTACCTTGAACCTGGCTAACAAAAACCCAGGGTACCCCCCCCCTCCCCCGCCCCGGCCTTTGCGCCAGCTAGGGTGATGGACCATGCAGAAAAATCGGTACTTTTCCGGCAAGGATGTTGAAACAGCTCCGCACTACATGGTTGCTGAAGGTGCCGGAGAAAGTGTCGATTCACGTACTAAAGAGTAATGGACATCGTTAGATGTGTGAGACTCGTCAGATAATCGCCAATAGCCTTCTTCACCTGTGAAAATTTTCGTTTCACAGCTAGTTAAACTTATGTTTCACTGTCGTCACGTTCAGTCACACCTACGGCTCGGGGTTTTTCTCCTCCCTTTAGCTTCGCGGTCTCGTGAGATGCATCAGTACTTGTTACGTCATCTTTCAAATGTTACGGAAATCCGAACGCGCATCGGAAATCTTAACGACCACAAGATCGCAATGTCACGAAAACTTCAAAGTGCGACCCGTTTTGCTGTAAAGTTAAAGCTGTATGCGGACCCTCTCCGTAGTGAGAGGACATTCCTATGCAAACGTACACTAAAGTCAGTAGAGATATTAAGATTCACGCTTACGACAAACGGCAGACGTAAATTTGTTCCACGTGACCAAGTTTTCCCCTTATTTTCTGTTTCACTCCACTCTTTATTGCTCCTACACAAAAGTAAAGTAAAGTAAAGTAAACTCTATTTACACAGGGTAGCCCATTCAGCTCTAAGGCTGGTCTCCATAGGGGCCTTGTATCTCAAAGAATTAACTTACAACAAGAATTTTCATGAACTATTACATGTCAAAGCCTAATAAAAATACGGTAATAGGATTTAAGAACTACACTAAAAAGCGTAAAAATACAATGCAAAATCACATTTAAAGCCTAAAATATAATGAAATATCAAAGTTATGATAAAAAGAAATGTCTCGCTCGGCTGCCGGACGTGTGAATGTTTTCACTCTTCACAATGTTTAAAGCGAGTTTGTTAAAAATTTTTGCGCCAGTAAAAAGAAAGGTCCTTTTCCCTAAATTCTGTTTAACGTTTGGTAGGGATAGCCTCATACTTTGCCTTGTGGAACAATTGAAAAAGTTCGAAAATCTAGTAAAATATAATGAAAAACAACTAAGACTAATCAGTGAAGACAGAGAAAAACGAGTTTAGCCTTGTGGTAAGAGCGTCTGCTGGAAAGAGTCTATTACTAGTTTCATACAGTTTTAACCATAGAAATCGTTCGGGACTGTTTATATCTGCTTATTTTCTATTCTGAGAAATTTTCAACTTGAGTCTGATCGACGTTTGCCGCGGCGGTAAACGTGAATCTTAATCTCTCTAGCAAGTCCCACTTAGCCGGCAGTTTTTAGCACTACAGACACTATTATGGTCCCGTACGTGTATGTTTGCTAAATGCAACAAGTTACATTACACACCCTTTTTTCTGAGAAAACTTTAAATATCCTAGTTCATTATCTAGAGTTCAGTTAGAATTATCATAACCTTGAGCTAGTTAGTGTACCTAACCGTACCTCTGTCATTTCAATCATTCAGGGAGATACTGCACTCTTCTAAAGATACGCTTATTTAGGACTGGTTTTTTAAACTGATTGTAGAGAAGTTTTATGGCGGTTGATAAGTTTGTAGATCTTAACATCATCCATACATCTCTCTGACCATGATTAAAATCGCTTTTACTCAGTAAGCGTCAACAAAACAATTTGGGCCTCGGTAGAGTTAGATAGCTGTTGAATCTTTTTTTTGGTCCATCGGTCGGTAATTAGAACGGGGATGTACTTCTCTGAGTTGTGGGACTGCATCGATGAGTAATACCTTGCTCTGCTTTGAACTTCGTGCCCGGCAGGGGGGACTCCCTTATATAAGCCTTATCGGTAGACAAGACAACATAATATTTTATTTGGAGTTTATACCAGCCGGAACATAATAATTACAATTAATTAAATTTCAATCTTCTATTGACAGAGTGTGTCAAAGTATTAAAATTATTGACTGATAAATAACTCAGGATTCACCAGGATTTGAATTTGGATAATTATAATAATAATAATAATAAAATTGGAGTCCTGGAGCCCTGGAGCCCTGGAGCCCTGGAGCCCTGGAGCCCTGTCAACTTTGCTCGGAACCCCAGACCCCTGCTTTTGTGAGGCCGGAGCCCTGGAGCCATAAGCCCCTTGGGGACCCTGAAGGAAGTGGATTTTAAGAAATCTTTTTGTTGGCATTCTAATCTCACCAATGATGACATAATTTCTGTTCTATGTAAACATGTATGTTGCGTTTTGTGACTAACTCCAGGCCTAAAAACGGGTATGGACTTTCGAGGCCAGGTTTGAAAACGGGTGACAAAAATGACATTTTTTGGTCTGAAATAGTGTCCGGATTTGGAGGACCGGGCGGCATACCCCCACCAAGATTTCCCAGGGGTACCCCCTGGCCTTCGCGTAGACCGGGTGATGGACCATGCTAAAATATCGGTACTTTTCCGGGCAAGGATGTTGAAACAGTGTCTCATTTCGCTACAAGTTTCTCCGCACTACATGGTTGCTGAAGGTGCCGGAGAAAGTGTCGATTCACTAAAGAGTAATGGACATCGTTAGACGTGTGAGATTCGTCTGATCGCCTATAGCCTTCCGTAGACCTGTGAAAAACTTATCTCATAATTTAATGCTTTTAAATTTCAAATATCTTTTGCTATCTACCCGAGAAATCGCGTACGTGGCTGACGTCAGGTCCTGAACTGAGTACACTTCGGGTAAAACGTTTCCAAGAGCACTCATTCGATGATGTGCTTGAATTCACAAGTACGTAGATTTAATTCTAACTACTTCGAGAAAATGAATGTTACTTTTGCTAAATATATCCGCTGTTCAACACCTAACGACTCCCGAGGTTCCTATGAGACTTTGGGATATTTTTTTTCTGGACCCTCAGTGCAACATTCTCCTGGGTATCATTCTCGAATCATTCGCCACAAAAATGTCCAACCGACGTAGCTGACGTTCGAAATATGGCGTAAGCTTTCCGTCAGAAAAAATTCCTGTGCGAATATAAACCGAGATCCACACAGATCGTGAAAAAGTTGAAAGGATCATAACCAGAGCTCAACAGAAGAAACGCAAGGCGTTCATTGTCGAACAGACCACATGGTATCTGACGGTAGCTCACTAAAACCTGTCTAACTGAGCGGAAGCACGTACGAGTGTGTTCCTATTCGTCTAAGGTAAGTGTTCTGATCCTTGGAGTGAAGGTATTCGTGTTCGTGAAAATGCCCGATATTGGTCTAACTGAAGCCTAATTGAGGCCCTTACTTTCATTGTAGATTTATTTCGCCATTTATACATTGCCCCGTTCTGACTGGCTTGGCAGGTTTAGTTTTTACGGGGCCCAACATTATTGCAAGGAGTATATTGGCTTTGCTCACTGCTCCTTAACTTATAAAGGAAATAATTTATGCTGAGAATGTTGAACAAATTTACAAGTGGAATATTTATATTCAAATAAAGAATAAACGGCAATGAAGAACGTGTTGAAACTAAAAAGTTGGATCATGTTCAAAAGTATCGGGCCGAGTTTCAGCATTTTTAGTTTCTCCCGAGAGCGCTCAAAACTAATGATGACCAAAACAATGTTTTAAAAAAACTTTTACTTTGGGAAAATGTAACCCGTTTGTGAAAGTACTACCAAAGAGGATTCATTTAAATTATCAATCTCTATGTGTTTCGGGCCACAGACTTATGGTTAGAACCAAATTGTTTCGCGTCCTGAGTGATGGGATTGTACAGCTGATTGTACGCAAGCAATATCATGTACTTTAATTTCCTTCTAGCTTTTATTTGGAAAAAAAAGATTTAACATCTGTTCGTAAGGCTGGCTATTTCAAGCCACAAACTTGCTCTTCAAGTTCTTTTCAACGTACTGATTTTGAAATGAATCGCAGTTATCATGCTGAGCGGGTGGTTAACTTTGTCAAGGGTCTAAAAATTTCACATCACCGCAGTCATAACCACAAAAGATACGCTTCCTGCACAAGCACTGGAAGACAAGTTTATGATCACTAGGAATATCAAAGGGCCAGAGGCAACTGTTTTTAACATCCTACAACGTACTAGATTCCTCCGAGCGTCCGTAGTTGAATTGCATGGGTTCTAAGTCGTATGATGTTACGAGGTTTTGTAGTATAGCTTTCAATCCGGTACCGTAAAAAAGTGCCGGCGATTTTTTCTTGTGCTGTGTCAAGTGACTTAAAAACGGAGTTGTTTTTTAGGTTTTTATTTCCCTTTATTGCTGCGAGTTGAGTATTTGTGGGTCGTCTACCAGATGTAAATGACTCAAAACATAAATACACACTCGCGGCTTCCTTTGTTTTCGAGTTGACTGACAGATCACGTGATCGCTGTAATCAATACAACGCTACGCTCTGTGTCCTTTGCAAGATTGAAAACAACAATCCAGCCAGAACCACGAAGAAAAAAGGTAAAAATCTTATGTTCTTGTCCTTCGTTTCCTCTAGAATTTACACAAACGTTAGAAAAATATATTCTTTTGCTGTTCGTGTTGAATCGTTATCGGCTAAAGCTCTCATCGTGTTGAAATTTGTCTTCAAAGTTGTGTTGCTTCGTCGTTGATTTCGCAAGTCCGTTCGGCGTACAAGAGTATGCCCGTTGAATCTTGTGACTCAATGAACTGTAGTTGATGTGATATTCATCTGCTTAGATTCACACAAACAGACTTCCTTTCTCTATATTTAACAAAAAGTACTCCAGCTATTCCCTTGCTTTTATTTTAAGCATATCCGTGTAAAGTTAAAGTTTGCCGTTGTATTGTGAAACAAGACTGGTTCACGAGGACACTGCTTTCGGCCCACTCTAATTCGCGTGGGGAAAATGTTATCTACGTTCCTGGCACACGCTGATGTTAACACTTTCAATATCCAAAAAATCATGTATTATCGGAATTTGCGGCTCAAATTTTTTAACTCTATATTTTGATTTTCCAGCGTACCCATACTGGGAAAGGGTCGGGTTGAATTGGTTTGAAACACTGAGGCATCACATGTATGTACATTGTAATGTAAAAGATAGGTTCGATCCGCGAAACAAGTTACCTTTCAGAGAAACCAGACGAAAGCGCGACGAACACTTAAATGGGTTTGAAATCTACCAAGCAATAAAAAATAAATGCGGATAAACTAACTTTGTACTAAAAACAGACTTTCCACTTGGTCAACAGAAAAAGAAATACATTATTTTTCTTATCTATTTTTGCTCAAACGTATATATATATACACGAATGACTTTGACTATAAAGCACCCGTTGACGGCATTGGTAGCCCAAAGTGTTTCAAATCTCACCGGATTCGTAAATTAACTGTCTTTTATTTTAATTGCGGATTGATCAGAGACGGGAAGAAGTCATCAGTCAAATGTAGAGTCGAGCTCTGAAGGGCTGTGATATTTCTCGCAAATTCACTATGCCTTCACTCATACGCTATTCAAATGTCATGATATTTCTGAGTGCTTGGCAATTTTGAAAACCTTGCTGTGTCATCCGCCTACTACATCCCAACAGAAAGAGCTCAGATTGGGTGCCTTTTCCTCAGTTATAATTTCTGTTTCATACTACAGCACGCAAAATTTGAATGCTACGGCATTGAAACCTGTTCGGCTTCAACGTCAAATATTTGTTAATATGTCGCTGGGTTGAATGGCGAAGTTCGGGAGAAAGCAGACAAAAAATCGGAAATTGGAACTTCTTAGTAAGCTTTCGTCTCTTAAAAACGGTAAGAAAATCATTACGGAAAAACTGTCCATCAAAAGTCCGATGATTTGAGATAAACTTGGCCTTAAGTTAGAAGGAAAAAAATTTGGGTTGAGGAAGACTTCGCACTGTGGATCACTAGAATGACTAATCTCAACCTAATGCGTGACTATCGCGAACTGAACTTTGCTGGCCTTCCATTAAAAAAGACGCGATGTTAATATTTCAAGCCTTTATTCTCAACTCTACCGTCAGTAAAAGCCAAAAAGTAGAAATGGATTGAAGTTGCACTACAAATGCTATTTTGATTGCATGCGATCGGCAGCAACTTGGTTCGTTACATACAAAGACAGTTTTACACGCGAAAGGGTGATATGCATGCATTTATAGATGACAGCGCGTACTGTTTCTTATATCACCTTGTTCTTCTCATGTTAATATGCGATTTTTGCCAGTTAAGTTATGCGATTTCAACGTCAAATTTTTCCAGTTTGATTTCAGTTTACTGACGACCAAGTCCAAACGATTCCAGGACGTTAAAATGCTAAATTGACAATCTAAATCTTAATTGACCCAGAAGGAAGAATACTTTGCCATTCAGTCTCGGTGTTAAATGAAAAATAACATTGTATAAAATTTTCTCGGCGTCGTGAAATATATTCGTGTGTTTCTTGCAGTGATCAGCTGTCCGTGCCTGATTCAATTTTTTTTGTTAAAATCTCACTTAAATTAACTATCCTGGAAAAGTGTGGATCCTAGCTTGCTCGATTCTTACGACTAATCAGCCATAACCAACTACACTACTGATTTAGGCGTTTCATTGTAAGCGATTCTTTTGAATAGACAAGCTACTAATTTGATAACCGAAATCTGTCTCATATCTACCTAGTATCTCTTGCGTTTTAGTCCCTTGTTTAAACTTGGCCTCTTTTTTTCTGGGCTCTTAAAATTGGATGCTTGAATTGATGTATAAGCATTCAAACTTCGCGATATCAACTACCTTTCAACCGGCAAGGTTTTATAGTGGAGTTATAGTCGACAGTTCTTTTTATTAGAAAACGGAAAGTATACCGTAAGTCTTGTTTAGTTCTTTAAACGCGATTTTTTTTCAAATCCAGATATAAGAATCAAATGTATTTATGTAGCTTGTCTGGACCGGCTCGATCCATCACATTTTAACTATAAGGGAGAGTTAAGAATCATCTTCTATTTGATGCATTAAAGAGATGGTAAAACTCTGCGAAATATTTTTGCTTTTTGTTATTATTTTACAAAGGTCAGACGACAGATAATGGGCCCACAGTCATTTCAGTTTTATAACTCGCTTTCGTAGCAGTCATTGGAACGAAAGCGATGTTGAACGGTAGCTTTCCCTTTACGACGTTGCGATCCGATAAACCTTTAACGTTTGTAATGCGTTAATTTTTGTAACAAAGACGTTAATTATTGCTCATGATTTTAAGCAAAAAATGCAGCTGTCTAAGTGAAGATTTTAGGAATGATCGTGGTTTCAGCTCCATGGGGGTTGGAAACTTTTGATGCACTTGTTTCGCCAACACGGTTTTTGAACAGTCCTATAACCCCGTCTCAGACTCATTTTCCACGGATAATTAGACGATGTTTTATGATAAAAAACTTTGTGATTCTAGTGCAGTTGTTGGCATTGAAAATACGCAGATTTTTCTTCGTCAAATTAGCTTTTAATTTACTCGCAGTTAAGCTTTTAAAACTCAAACGTCTCTAGGACGTCATGTAAAACGTTGCACGCAAAAATAGCTTTCTGGATGCCCGAACACTTTTCGATCAAGAAAAGGGCCCTGGTTTTAAACTTTCCATTGCTCTCTATGATCAGATGATAGACTTGGTTGGGTCAAAAACCCGGCCCTAGCGAACTCATTTACCGCTTGGAATTAAGTCATCATCCATCTTCAATCCTGAACAACTTTTCGTACGGTACTCCCTATTGCTTATTTTCGCCCGTCGCTATTGAGATATTTATTTGTTTGTTATTTGTCTGATCTAATGAATCTTTATGAAAACTTCCGGTCACGGCGAATTCCTGAGACTTGTAGAAATAATGTTATTAACTTCATGTTAAAATGTTATCTTTTCTTCAGCAATTATTAAGTGACTATAGAGACTGGCGTGTCCGTGTTCGTTTTCTCCTGGGCAGAACTTGAGAGGAATAAATAACCCCAATCTTCCTTCTCACTTCGTTTTTTATGTGTTCTCGAACCGGAAATGTGAACTGATGTTTTTAGAGGCCAATTAAAAGGAAGCTTGACCTTTTCGAGGGGAATATAAAATGCTATTTGTGGTTCTCAGAACTTGCCTTTTTTTTCTTTATATAGAAAGCAACACAAAATCGCAAGATGTCGTTGCGAATGATGCACCTTCAAGATCTCAATCCTCATCTTCTCTGCGTGTTATGTGGTGGATATCTTGTCGATGCTACTACGATCGTCGAGTGTCTCCACTCGTGTAAGTATCTGAAATCCCTTTTGGCGTTCCGAAGTATGGTGCGGCGCTTAATAAACTAAATAAATGCTACCTTCCGCCCGTCTGATCGTAATGTGAGAATTAACTCACTGACTGGAATTATATAGCGTCAGTGTTGTAAAAGACGGAGATTGGTTTCAACAACAACTTTGCACGTGCGGCACAATTTTCACGACTACGACGTGAAGTGCCTAATTTCACGTTTTAAGAAGGACGGAAGCAAGCGATAACGAAATTTTCTTTCTCTTTGTGAATTTGGTTGATATGGTTCTTGGTAATTCAACTCCAGCAGAGTTCGTTACACTCTATAAGGTGAGTGAGTTGGAATAATTGCAATGAACGAAGATTGCAAAGAACGCGAATTCACTTTTCAAGCGACGTTTTACGTCCTTGCATCTTAAGGCCCAAGGCTGATAAAGAAGCGGATGAAGGAGGCAAGGCCAACGGCTTTTCGCCACCGTGTTATGGTTTATCCATATCTGACATGTTTACTTTCCTTTAACTCTGTATTAGTCAAGGTTGCAAGGAATGTAAGGTTGCAATCTGGCCCCGGCGTTTGGTCTTACCCAAAGAGAACAACGAGACGGCCAAACCCAACATTTCCAGGCGTCGGCTACGTATGCGAAAGACTCCCGTTTTTGTTTGCGTGCGAATGCAGGGTTAGAACGTACGGAGTGGGTTATTATTGTGGATGGGTTCTAGCTATAACAACCAAAATACTGACGTCAATATATCTTTGGTTGCAGTTTGTCGCAGTTGTATCGTGAAGTATCTTCAAACCTCGTTTCACTGTCCTGTTTGTGACGTTGAAGTCCACAAAACCAAACCGCTTTTACACATTCGGTGAGTGCTATTTTTGCCGGACACATTTCACCCCGCCCGCTCCCCACCCCCTCCCGTCTCAGGTGTGAGTGGAGGGTAGTGGAATCGTTTAGGAAGACAAGCCCATAAATTTCGCTGGGATAGAATGCTAACAGTATATCATTTTAGAGTTATTCCGGGGCCAGCCCTCCGAACAGTTTGAGTAACGTACTGCTTATAAGTCCCCCCCTCATAACGGGGATAAGCCCCCCCCCCCGGTTATAAAGCCATCTATCTGCCTGTGTCTGTTTTATTTCCCCTGAGCCTCTGAACCAAGTATGAATTCTGATATGTCGAAATTGGTCCAGAGAAAAACGTCTCTCGGTCAACAATGCTGTAGCTCGTTTGGAAACGCCTTTTCTTTTTTCAGGTTATAAAACCCCCTCGGATGGATACTTCCTCGTTCACAGGCCCATCTAAAACCACTTAAGCAGTTGTATAAGCCCATGGCTTATAAGCTGTAGTTAATCCCTAATCCACCATATTACCAGTCATCACAAGTCCCTCCAGCCCAGTGGACAATATCACATATACAAATTCGCGATCTGGTGAAGAACTTAACACATCTCCCTCATTTTCTTGAATAGCTTTTATCAACCCGGAATACCTTACAACAGGGCCACCAAACGCCTTATACATAATTACAGTTAAAACCTGTGATTAAATTGGCTTTTCTTTTGTCTTGACAGACCAGACAGGACTTTACAGGATATCGTGTACAAGATAGTGCCCGGAATTTATCAAGGTATGATAAAACTCCTTAAATCGTCTCTCCTAATAATTGCCTGTTTCAAAAGTCTCACTTGTCGTTATTGGATAACAGAGATATATTAAACATGAGCACCACGAAAACTCACCAGTTTCTCCATGAACGTTTCATTTCACGAGGCGTTTGACCAGATAAAAGACAATGGAGGCCAATTTACGTCCACGACTGCGTAGCAGTTCCATTAATTTGTTCATCTTGTCTTTACATGCAGAAGAGTTAAATCGTCGCAAGGAATTTGAAACAAGTTTGAAAGAAAGGAGTGAAGAACCAGGTTTGCAATCATGTTATTTTCTTCCGTGTTATTTTCAACATTAAAAATGGAAAGTTGTTGGAAGACGGATAACACAACTTTTATTTTCTCCATAGAAACTAAAGAGGAGCCGCAGAATGCAGAGAAGGAGAAAGAGTCCTTGCCCTTTGAGGATCCTGTGTGCATTACTCTTGAATATTTCAGGTAGGAGTCTTGATATCGTCGTTCAAAAGCGTTACACGTTTGGTTGTTAAGGAATAAGTGTTAAGTTTAGGCTCCCTTTCCAACGCTTTTCTCTTTCTTTTATGCAATTAGGAAAACAAGGAACCGCATGGAAAAGGAGGTAAGTTAGAATTTATACTGGTTATCAATGAACACTGAAATTTCAGAGCTCTGAGGGAGATAGCCTGCGTTGTACGCCTTAAAATGGAAGGGGGGGGGGGGGGGGGGGGAAGGGGGATTTCGGGTACGCGTGGAGCACGCACGTGTTGCCCTCTCTCTCGCTCGCCCGAATTGTTTACGCCTGCCACGCAGGCTATGAGCGAGGTTTTCATTTCTGTTACTTAAATTTTCATGTCCTCAATTTAATTTTGTTTTTTCACGCACTGACCATTGATAAAGATTCCTTTTTGCCCTAAGCGTTTCTCTCATAGTCTGCTACACAGCCGTTCTTTGGGTCGTCACGCAACGCTCCCTCCCACAAGAGAGTTGCGTGACGATATTAAGAACGGCTGTGTAGCAGAATTATCTCTCTCGCATTCTGTTATGATTCTGTTATGAATCAGCTTTGCAGTAGTCTTTGGACTTCTCGTCTTTGGTTCTCTCTCACAGTTGGCGCTCTCATCTTTCAAATGTCGTCAGGAAGAAGCGAAAGCAAAAAGGGTTCCCTCCGTAATTTGACATTTAATCACACTGGTCTACAATTAAGCTGACGCATGCTCTTTGAGGTCATTGGAAACGAGATGAGTTTCATCATATATTTCATTTAGCAACCTGCCTGAGGCCGGACAAGCGAAAGAAAAGCGCATTTTATGTCTTTTTGTAACTTTATTTTTCAGATTTTTCCAACTCGTTATCTGCGTTGCTCCTCTACCGTGACAGTCAAAGTACTGAAGAAGTTTCTGGTTATGAAGTTTGCCATCCCAGAAACCCACCTCGTAAGCCACTGGAAGTTTACTCGTTTTTAAAAGAACTTTGCTCCATGCACTGTTGTGCATTAAGTACTTTCAAGGGATTATCTAGCTCGTATTTTAAGTGTTAAAAGTATTCTTTTCAACATCCGCTTTTTTTTCGTAAATCAGTAAGCGCATGAACCGATTTATGATCATGCAACATTTGCTTGGTTCTTCGCCCTTTCGGAATTTTACCCCCTTTAAAGAAAATGACAGGAAAAAAGACAACAACCGCGCAAGAAAATCGTGGTTTTACTCGAGGCTGTGAGTTACCTTTTGACCATAGAAGTAGGTGAAGCGAAGAACGGTGTCCTTTTTCTTTATTTTTCCTTATTACGTGTATTCATTTTCCTACTTGTTAGATTACTAGGTCACCTGAGTCACATCTGATTAGTTGTTCTGTCTCTTGTTTCTGTTCAGACGGAAATAATTCGTTCCGATGAAATTCTGGATGGTCACCTGACCATGAAGGAGGTGTGTCGGATATATGGTCTCTATTCCAAGGTAAATTACATGGCAACGTTATCACTGTGAGATTATCAGTAGTCTTGTCCCATGTAAAGTAATCGGGATTCAAGAAATCCGAAACACAAACACGCGAACGCACAGATTATATACAGCTGGCTTCCTGAAAAGCACACTAAGCGTGGCTGGAAGGGGGAAAAGGGAGTTTAGCAACGACAACAGCCACGGGTGCAAAAATGAATTCGTCCCTCGTTTTTTCAAGCTTTGTCGCGTTAATTACATCTCGCTTAAAATGTCAATTGTAGGTGAACAATTGCTTATTGATATTATTGCCGGTGTCCTTTTTAATTTTTTCGCAGCCATTTGTGGATCTACAGTACGTGTTCCTTGAGAAGAACGATGATGACACCCCTGTAGAGAAACCAAAGATTTTTGAAGTCAAAAAGAAAAGAATCAAGAAACGAAAAGGAAACAAAACCTTGCTGAAAAAGTGTCTCTCACCCGACGCACCCCGTCGAAAGAAAAAGAAGGGCATGAAGAAAGCTGCCACGTCTTCTGTCCAAGCCAGCGAAAATGTACAAGCCGTTGATATGGAACCCAGTCAAGCTCGGCCACTTGAGAACGAAAAGAAAGAGAATCTAGTACTCAGTCCTATTGATCTGTGCGCAAATGTGAAGAAAGAGATCATATCCAGCGAAGAACAACTTCGCGTTAAGGTTAAAGGAGAGCTTAGTCTTTCGGAAAATTTCAACAGCGTCGATAAAACGAACGTTAGTGGACTAGCGCCAAATATGGGCGATGAAATTGACGGGAATGTAAATGAAAACGAGGCACCAGGAATAAACAGAGTGATTGTGAAGAGTGTCCATGACGTCTCGACGGAGCCGTTATTTGACTCAGCAATTAGTGAAAATGGAAATGCTTTGATCACCACGCCTGCGCCTGCGGTTAATGGCTTGATTCATGGTCCTTTGAGCGAAACAGACAGTGCTAAAAGAATGGACACAGGTTTTTCTACCTATGACAGTGATGTGTATATGAATCACGTTTCTACAGATTTGGAGTCTTCAGCGCTACTTAATGGACTATTAGTGGAAAGTTCATAGCGGTAAAAGCTCTAGGTCAAGTAAGACACGAGGATTTCTCCGGAACTGCATCTTTCGTCGGATAATAGAAATCAAACAGCAACCTGAACGGGACGTGGATTTTCGCTTTTTTTTTTCATCATCCTTCAATAGTTATACTCGCTGAGTCTTATTTTCTTTGCTACTGCATTCTTGTGAAGTTTAAACGTTAGGGCAGAGCCCAAAGATTTTCTTGTCATGCACTGTCAATTACTTGGTCACCCAATACTTGCGTTACGTATGGATAAAGCAGATAACGCAATGCGTTATGTGGCTGAAAGACTCGCGTGACCACACCCAAACCAACAATGGTACAAAAATCTCCCATTTCCCCTTTCTGTGGATCTCCTTTCTTCTTGCATGAAATGTATTCTCTTGGTGTCATCGTATTTTCCTGTAGTCTTAATATTCCGCAATAGCGCTGCAATCTCCCTGAGACAGTAAAAAGACAATTGGACTTGGATTCTAAGTAAAGTATTATTTATGAGACTGACGTAAGAGGTTTTGATTGCAAGTATTACAAAACAAGTACTTTTGTGTACGCGCGTGTATAGTCAACTAAAACGAAACAAGAAGAGAATGAGAACGGGGGGGGGGGGGGGGGGAAATACACCGTAACCACCCCCGCCCCCTTACCCACTCATAAGCTCTCCCGGTTATATATCTACCTGGAAAAAAATTACATGCGATTATAAGATTTTAAGCCCCCCCCCCCGGGATATATCAAAGCCCCTCATTCTTTAAACCCTTCTAAAACCCCTTAATTACGAAGATCTATAAGCCTAAAGCTTATAAGAGGCAGCTTACTGTATCACAGATCCGAGTGATCATAACTTGCGCTCTAAGCGTTCCGGTCAATAGTTAAGCGCGAAAGCGGAAAGACTCGCTCACAGGAACGGTTTTCATGCAGCACTAAGGCACATCTTGCCAAAATCTGAAGCTCTGTAACCTTGTGCAAATTTAACTAACGAAGTAGCTTGATAAAGCTCACTGCGTAGAATCAGTGGCAGTGCGTCATCTTATAATCTGACTCGATCAAATGAGAAAAAGGGATATCTGTGATACAGTGTAACCTCTCCTTTGGAACACCTCTATCCAGGGGACACGAATATTTCGTCCAGGAAAAATGTTCAGATAATCTTTGTATTTGGGAAATGGATACTTTTCTGGGCCCTGAAAACCGAGTTAAACCCATTCTGGCCACACCGCTTTAGCACTCAGGTGACTGACCACAAAAATCGTTGGAATTCAGCACACAAAAACCCAGCCCAACCTCCATTCACCCTAAGTAGAGGTTCCACTGCAGTTTGGGTTAAAACCATGCGACTGTGTTTTCATTACTGAAAGGGCGGTAGCCCAGGTTATAGGCTCCTTAGCCTGAGATCATGCCCTCTCCCTATTATCCCTTTATGACTCTCACGGGAAGAGGGCATAATACATTTCTTTGTCGGATCACATGCAAAAAAGCCAGAATCTGGACTTTTTTCTGATTGGATAGGAAACAATACGGATGATTTGCGCTATTCCAATTGGCCAAAATGCCGCCATCCGTTAACGGTTGTTGATTTCAGTCTGCATTTTTTGCTTGCGTAATGAGCAGTGAATACACACGCGAGTTCGTTGTAAAATTTCTGCCGGCTCAGTTTCTTGAATTTGTAGAATGCCTAAATAGAAATTTCATCCCTTGAAATATTTTTCATCTCATCGTATACTAAAAAGTTGCAGTCAAAAATTCACCGATCATGTGAATGCAATTTGATACCTGTTACAAGTTACAGAAGCGACAAACGGGTTCACTTGTCAAATAATCAATTCATGAATGGAATCTTGACCTGGTTTGACTGTAATTCCTCCTTCAGAAACGTGCGAATTATTCTGAGCGATCTTCGCTTTCACAACACCTTTCAGTTCGTAAAATATGGTGCTTCAGCCTAATTTTTTTTCACCGCTTTCGGCTTAGAACGAAGTCAAGGAGCTTTAACCAGTAACTTCTTTATTATTTGTAGCTGTTAAATAAAGGTACGGCAGCTCCAGCTAGCAGTATTTCATCGCAAAAACAACACATGTAAATTTTTTTTAGGAAGCGTCATCTGAACATGGACGTACTTCAAAATTTTCTTTTCCCTAAAAGACATTCGCGCCAAAATTTGATTCCCGTATGGTAAACGCTTATTGGCTAATAACATGACAGGTCAAGCAGACGTTAGATTATGTAAATTAGGGGGCGGTTAACGGCTTGTTAAATAAATGTATCAGGCGTTATTTTTTTTCCCTCTCGAGCCAAAGAAACGAAGAAGCAAAAAAAAAAAATAACGCCTGATCTCAGGTTATAGGCTCCTGAAAAGGTACGACATTTTTCATTAACAGTGAAAAGGCAGCGAGAACCCGTTAAGCTAAATGCAACATGCCCTTAGCAGACTCGCTAACTCTCAGGCAACCCACGTGGTGTCTTGAGATGCATTATTGCTTGTTTGCATACCCATAATACTCTGCGCATTTTTTCGCGCTCTAGCGGGGCCTGGGGACAAAGTAGAGATGGGGTTGTCGCACATGGTTTTAAAAGTTATAAGTTGACAATAAACCACACAGCTATTCTTCAACGGTTTCGTTTCTTATATTTTGTCGAGTGCAAGAGCCAACAAATTTTTACTCAGTATTAACTTAAGCGATACGTCTTGCAACAGTGCAGGTATTGCTCTTTAAATTACCGACAACTTTTCATCGCTAACCATAACTTATTTCACTGGGGAAATATCATTGGGAACACCACATTAATAGTAAAAGTACAATTATACCTTATCTAATGACGATTATTTCACCGAAATGAATTTATTCTTCTATATGAAAGTCATGCAAAGACGAAATCTGTTCATGTTTGGGATGTCGAGTTGAACTGAACCAGATCGGAGATAGTTTTAAGGCCTGAGAAGACTTAGACCACATGTCGGTCAAAAAGTGTGCCAGAAAGGACCATATCGTCTCGTGTCTTGCATCACTTGCAGCAAAGGGAAATTAAACTGGCCGCTATAATTGCTATAGGGTCCAGACAGCGACGCGAGCAAGTTTTCCAGGAAATTGTCCATCTGTCCTAGTTAGATATTTCAAGCTTAAAGGCAGTCGACAAATTTGCATACTGGCATAGTTTTCCTTATCATAAAATAATTTACGAATCAAATTAAATTTTGTTAAACACTTACGAATACAGTTAGGCGAAAAAAGTTTAACACAACGTTTCGATGTCACAATGACATCATTATCAAGTGACAAAGATAAAAACTAAAAACTGACCTAATATATATACGGTTTAAAGTGACAAAATAAACAGGAGAGCAAAAGTAACATGTTTGCACGTGTAGATGAAAATATGTTACAAACAGTTTTGCTAGGATGGAAACTGATTGCGTGTTTAAGCTTGGTTTTTTCTCCTTAATAAAAAGCATTTCGTAATCAGACAGTCTAATTTTCCATTGCACTTCTTCAGTAGCAACCAGGGCCGAGTTGTTCAAAGCTGGGTTGAGATAACCCAGGGTTAGTGCGATATTTGATTTCAGATATGAAAGCTTAGAAAGCATTTCAGTTTTAATTCTTTTTGTCTACAAGTTGATGATTGGAAGCTCTAAAAATGACACAGAAAATTATCCGAGAAAATGCTTTTGAACTCAAGAAAAAGAAACCTGGGTTACATTTAACCCCGGGGTTAAGCGCTAATCGGCCTTCGAACAACTGGGCCCAGGGCAGCAACTTTTCTATCCGTACTCAAGAAGGCGACATCGAAACTGTTGTGTTGAACTTTTTTCGCTTATCTTTATTCTCAAGTGTTTGATAAAATAACTTGAGTTGATTTATATTTTGGACAAAGAAGTTCTTTAAATGGTCATCACGTACTTTTTGATAATGTTAAAGCTTCCATAAACTACGGCGCGGCTTGCTACGGCAAGGTTTACTGAGCAACAATTTATGAGTAAAACTTACTCGACGGCAGTTATTTCAATCTGTTCTGTAGTAATGGTTGTACTTAGGAAAGTATGTATTTGTCGTCAAAAGTTATTAACTTGTGAAAAATAGATCTTTAAGGGCCTTCACACACACTAAGTCTTGTACCTTATTTAACTTGTCTAGAAAAGAAAATTCTGCAATGTGAAAACACGCTTTTTCACTTGAACACCAGTGTGGAAACAGGTTTTGCCTTCACAAAAAGGGTAAACTGACGGACGGGGAAAAACTCTAAAACTCTCTGGGAAAGGCCTTTTCCTGGGGACACTCGCTGGCTGCGGGAAGGCACGGAATCTCTAACGCCTGCTGAATACCCTTGAGACAATGATCACAACAGAACTTGGCTCCAATGTAGAGGTTTAATCCAAGACTATACTGCGGGTACGGTCAAAACATAACCAAAGAAAATCTTACAAAACATCGGTGTAAATACTCTAAGTTGATGACGCGATACACATTAGGTCATGTACTAGCGAGGTAAATTACAGAACACAACAATAATAACTTATTTCTATAGCGCTCTGATCCTATGTTCAAGGCGCTTAACAACCATTTCTACAAGACTATTGGTAGAACCCTCAGCTTGTTTTAAAACATTAATTACTTTCAAAAGCTACAAAGGTGGATAACGGCTTCTTACAGGTTGATTACAGTTTGAAGACTAAATACCATTATGACTTGACAAATAAGTTTACGCTCAATAAATCAATAGGTTGTTTGCGGCTTAAAGAAGTTAAGACTAAAGAATAAATGATTTCTACATTGGCTTTTCAAATTTTTATCAGCGAAAGCAAGCAAGCTTGTAGGATCCGTGGTCATCTCACATCGCATGGAAGCCTGGATGAACAAGAAAATAACAACAGCGGTAAGAAACAAAGCTGATCGGAGAATTCTCTACTAGTCAGAAGTCAGGGCTAGAAGGAAGACGACCCGACACTTACATCATCGTACTGAAAAGTCGCCATTCCATTCTGGGCAATTCTTCTAAATTGTTTTGAGGAGAAACATGAAGGTAAAACTATGATAAGAGTTTTACCTACAGCGAAACAACTGTTTAATTTCACAAAGGTGATTTATTTCTCTGAGACAACCTCTGAATAGAACGGACTATGGAAGGATGGCCAAGCGATCTTATAAGATCCTTGCGCTAAAGCCGGTAAGACACGAGTGACAAATAATAAATTTATTAAAGTAAGTTAGTTAGTCAGTCAGTCAGTCAAGTCAAGTCAAGAGTCAAGTCAGTAAGTCAACAAATAAATGAATGAAAAAATAAAAACGTAAACAGGAACGAAGGGTTCGGACGGGGTCGAAAACCAACGCTTCAAGCAAAACACCACGGTTTCTTGTCTTCTCCCTTCCCTACCCCTACTCACAACGGGTCAAGATCAGATGCTAATGAATTGACTAACGCCTCTAACGGATACAAATAACGATCTAACGGACACGGATGAGTTGCTAACGAATTGCCAAACGCCTCTAACGATTTTCATTGATCTGTCTAACGGATGACTAACGGATAGCTAATGGTCTAACCGTTTAACGGAATGTCGTTAGTGCACGTTTTTCCAAAGAGGGTTTAATTAGCAAAACAACAACTTTGCATGTGCATCACTTTTTTGGAACAATTCTTTACCGTCACTGCACGACTACGACGTGACAATGCCTAATTTCACGTTTCATGGAGAACGTAAACAAGCGATGACGAATTTTTCTTTCTAGGGGGCTGTTTACATGGAGGGAGGGAGATCCTCGTACCAGGAAGATCCTAGAGGGCGGATCATCCTAGCGCCGCATGTTGTCTGTATTCAGTTTACATGCAAAGGATTGTATTTGTCCCTAGCGCTAGGATCTTCCTAGTACTAGGATCTTCCTAGCCAACAGGTAGGAAGATCCTAGTACTAGAAAGATCCTAGGACCATGTAAACTGCTTTCGCTAGCAAGATCCTAGTACTAGGGACAAACGCGACAAAAATGCCGGCGGGTCGTTCAGTGGCTAATTACGGCAATAAAAACCGACCATTTCGTTAGGAGTAATCCACGACTGAGCAGATTATTGTGTTAATTCAGCTGAAAGGTAGTGATTTACGCCAGTAAAGAGAGCAGAAGGACCCAAGCTGCATTTTTGATTTTTTAGTCTGCCATTTTTTATTCCTTGTCTAACCTTCTCTACTTGGACAACTCGCGGACCGAAATTTCTGCACGTAAACCCAACGTAAAGTTAGTCCACCTTCCAAGAAATCAACTCCAAGGAAATTTGCCTACATTTGACTTTTTCAGCGAATTGGAATAAACGCGACAAAGTTTGAAAAATCGCGATACATTTTTAATTTGACGTTTTCGTTGCCGTCGCCGTCGCCGTCATTAAAGCTCCCTAATTAATGTTCTCCAACGATTTCATTACTTAAAGTAAACATTACTTAGAAACTACGAGGGAATGCCTCAAGATTTGGAGGCCAGAACCTTCTGAAGCTGCCACTTTTTGACGGATAAAAGAGCTTTGACGATCCCCTTGCAAATTTTTGGTCAGATTTTTACAGCCAGGTTTGTGAGTTAGCTACTGTTCCTTATTTATCCTGTACAAACAAGAGCGGTAGATTTAAATGTTCTCCGCCCTCAGACACCAAGGCAATGACAGGAGGACAAAGAAAGATTTTGCTCGGTTTGGTTGCTCAACTCAACCAGTATAAAACTGAACTTTCTAAAAAAAGGGGGGGGGGGGGGGTGAAAACAACGCCTAAACCCAACCTAAGGCCGAAAGGGGCTTGAAGCTAGCCTGTGTACAGCTAATTAGAGAATATTTTGAAATAAAGAAACAGAAATAAAATATTGTTTTTACACAAAAATGTTCTTACGTTACCCGTAAGTTTTACAGGTTCTTACACCGAGAATGAACCAAATTTTCCTCCGCAAAATAATCTACTTTTACAGAAAAAGGTGTCTGGCGTAGACAGGGTTTTTAATTTCGAGGATTTTTCAAGACCTAATAAAGAAATCAAGTACTTTTCAAGGACCTAAACCGAATTCAATGACTTTTCAAGACGACAACTAAAATTCAAGACCTTTTCAAGATTGTACGAACCACGTTCATCGCTCTTATTCCAACACTTTTAATTTGTCAAATGTTGGAGATTTTGTGTTCACGTCCTCCATAGAACGTGAAATTAGGCTGTTTCAAGTCGCAGTCGTGCAGCGACGACAACGAAATGTACAAAAAAGCGTGCCGCGCGTTGTAAGTTAATGTTTTGCCAATCTAAGGGCCTGTTTACATAGAGGTGGGGTACCCCCGGTAGGTGAGGTAACCCGCCTGCCCATATAATCTCTCATTTTACTTTGATCCCGTTTACATGATACATGTAGGTGGGGTAACCATGAGAGATTATATGGAAAGGCGGGTTGCCCCACCTAAGCGGGTTGCCCCACCTAAGCGGATTACCTCAACTACATGGGGTCCCCCACCACCATGTACATGTAAACCTATTGCTCAGGTTTGCTAGGAAAGCTGTAAAGGAAGCGGAACAAGGTTTTAAAGGCACATGTTCACCCTAGATGCATTGCGCGCCCTGTATTCCAGAAAAAAAAAACACTGCCTTCAGTGTGTAGAGTCAATCTTTGTTAATCTTCGACAGTTCGCTAAATCTGGTTGAAAAGAAAGTCTAAACGGGTTCTTTTGGTATGTTTCTTTACATCTGTTTGGACATTTTGGTCTGGTATCGAGCCTTTTGGTTTCTGTGAGTGTTTATTTCACTGCAATACTTTCGATGGCGGCGCCGTCTCCGTGAATCCGTTTTTTTAATCTCCGGAGAGATGGGAAAGAAGCTCTTGGCTGCAAAGTCTACGGACAGCGTGTTTGCCGAGTTCATTCTATATCGAATGTTGATTTTCAATTGTAAACAAAGTTCCCGTTGAAATCAGTTGAAAGAAAAACAAGCGAGTCAAAACATGAACAATGCTTTATTTAATTTAACCTATGAAGCGAGTGATATCCTTAACGTAAACGCATAGGCGTACGGCAAATTTTTTACCAGGGGGGCGGTAAACCATTTGCCCAAACAATTCTCGCAAGTTGCCCAAATTTTTACGAAACAGTAGAAAAGAAACGAGGGCCATACGATGCAATAACGTAGGCCGTACTGGCATATGAAGGTGGCTCGATACTATGACAGCTTATGACAGTTTTTCAGGGTCAATACCTCCCAATTTTGAGAATAACTACGTCGCTATAGACAAACATTTTGAAAAATTGCTACATAATTTTATTACTTCGGCGGAGCGCGAAGTAAAGGATTCGCGACGCTCAGGAATGTATCAAAGTGGCAATTTTTTGACAAGATTGGGCAAGCAAAGTCTGTAGGTTTTCGGTTCTCTTCGGCTATTTGACGAAGTGAGAGCCGAATTAGTTCGAGATATCTCGAGATTACTTCGATTTCTTTCATTTATTCTTTAACTTTTTCGAGGAAGAAAGAATTTTTATTTTGGCTTTCCCGGGATTTGAACCGACTCACCTGTGTGACCCATCAGATCAGAGGAGACTCTAAGCTAAGGGATTAGCCGATTGCGCTACTGCGACCCAAGGTAGTTTGGGATACGAAAAATAGCTATGAAATCATGCACTATTCTCGGGACAAGATTGGGCGCGCAGCGCAAGTTCGTGACTTTTCGGCTTGTTTCATTTATTTCACGAAATGAGACCGGACTACTTCGTGATATCTTGAGATCACTTCGAGTTTAGTCTTTAATTACTCGAGGAATAAATAGAGGATATTTCGTGGCCGCGCAGAGACACGAAATTTCTCTTCGAGTGTTGAAAAACATTTCACGAGTGAGCCCTCCTTTCGAACTGTTTTATGATGAATTTAAAGTTACAAAATGCTGCACAAAGACATTTTGTCTTTGTTGAGTGTTACGTAGTAAAATTGCTTTCATGCGTTGCGTGACTTTCTCGAACGTTCTCTACGTTTTTGGATTATCCATGAATAATTAATTAGGGCATGTTTACATTTCAGCATGAGTCAGCAGATTTGCATCCGTCACTGAAATCATAAAATATGTTGAAAAGCTACTACTATTCGCCTGTTTAGTATTTCCTAGAACCTTATGTCAAACGGTATACAAGTTCCCAGCGAGTTCCTTTGACGAACTAAGTTTTTTCCCACGAGCTGGACTGCTGTGTTTAGCTAAGTGTGACGAAGGTTGATTTTCAGGTTCTGTGTTTACAAGTTCGTGGAAGCCGTAAGATATCTGAAGTTCAAGTGAGAGTTTGTCATTATTGGTAGAGGCTGTTTAGTTTTACTCAAAGTTCAAGTCAAGTTTGTGTTGGTGGATGCTGTGTTTTAAAGCTCTGTGAAGGCTATGTTCCTTTGGTGTTAAACTTCCTTGTGTTAATCCGACATCCCTGCGTGCTGATAGTCAGTGAATAATTATCCTCAAAACATTCGAACTCGTGACTTTGAGTTTTAGCGAATTCCATGCTCAACGTAATTGACTCCTTACCCATGCCTTACATATCTTTAATCAGTACATGAGACTGCTATGCTGTTTTTGAAGCCTGATGTGACTAAGAAAAATAAAGAATTGTTTTTTTAAAAGGATTTGTATGTAGTCATCAGAGCATAACTGGGCTAATACCTCGGAGACAATTTGTCCCGAAATGCTAGTTTTTGCAAAGTAGGCCTCTTGGATGTTGCTCTTTTCAGAATATCCTGACAAATCCCATAATTTCACAAATTAACACCTTCCTCTTACCATATTTGATTTCTTACTATTCCTCCGCATTTACAGTTATCCACAACCATGACGCCGAAGTTTACGCTCCGTAGCGTTTTGTTAGTTATCACATAGTTATTAGAGGACTATGGTTATCATGAGCAGGGTTTTAATGACATCAGAATTGTCATAGCAACGAAATGACGCCATTGTCTATTTTACTTGCAGCAATATTTCTCGGCACTGGGAACTGTTCCTACAAAAATGTTCACGGGAGCTTTTTTCTCCAATAGTCGCCTCGATGTTCGTGAAGTTAAAACGGAATCTAGAGGAGTGTTATTGGGATATTTTGGGATGACGTTTTCATCGTTATAAATATGGTCAAAAAAAATCTTGATGTTTGGCCGCTATTTGTAGAAAACGAAGCTCTTTTGACATGTAATTTCACCTCATGGTAGCTTCAATCTTTTGAAAAACGTGTGTAAAAGATATGATCATGGAGATAGCTCCGGCCGATTGCTAGAGACAAGGATTTCATTAGTATGTATCGAGGCGCTCTTGTTAGCGGTTTTGTAAACATTTCGGTCTACTTTAATAAATTATTGCTTGATAGATTTTTAAACAAATTTAATATTCTTCTCGTAATTCGAGCTGAGTACTAGTCAGCCACTTCTTCATTTTCAGACTCACTGTTGCTGATGCTATCTGCCATACACTGTTCTAAGAGCGGAGATGATTCTAGAAAGATATGCGGAAGTTTATTCTAATCAATTCACGACTGGAAAGAGCCCATTCCAGTCAGTGCAGTGCAGTACAGTGCTCAACAATAAAAAAACTATAAATATGTAAATCAACAAATGATACCCTTCCCTATAACCAGAAATTCATCACGTGCTAGGAAACTACTGTGTGTCTCAAGAGAAAGTAACTGGATTATTACGCTGACTTCAGGATTTTTTCAGATCAAAATAGAAACTATTTGTCTCTTTAGACTAATAAAAAAACATGGAAGCGTCTTTAAAAACTGGCTTTACCCAAATTTTCTCTTGCTGCCCAAAAATCTGAGTTGCCCAAAATTTGGGGGGGGGGGGCTGCAGCCCCCCTCGCCCCCCCCCGGCCCGTATGCCTATGCGTAAACGTATCGTCTGGCGTATCGCTCTCAAGTAGCGAGCACTATTGTTAGCAAACCAAACCTGAAGAAACTGTAACACAACGATTACAGCGACAAGACTGTACGCAGTGCTGATTCGACGTTTTGCCAACACAACTTCTCGCTTCGAGAGCAGATACCTATAAACGCTTCCTAAGAATTAACACAAAATAATAGATTGAGGAATCAAAACATTTCACAGTCGAATCGGGCTTCAGGAAAATCTCACCCAGGGTGCTTAGACATTTCGTAATTTTATGACCTTCATTGTGTTCATCGGACTCAACAAAGCACCCATACGCATTCACTACCAGTTAAAATTTTGAACTGTTATCTCCGGTGACATTTAACGACGTCGGCGATATATCTTCCTCCATTTGGAAAAGAATTAAAGTCTTACTAGATTGCGCGGCAGGTTTGATACTGTCTCTGTGAGCTTCAGTCAAGCGTGAAAAAAGCTACCGTAGTTTTCATCGCAGTCGTTTTTAGTATCGTCACGCAAAGCTCCTCAAAAGTGGAAGCCAATCAAAACACGGCATTTGACAAAAGAATCGTTTCAAAATAAAACACAAGCGCGCAAAGCCTTTTGGGTGAACATGGGCCTTTAAGGCCGCGTATAGTAGACGTGAGCGAGCAACGGTGTCGTGACAGGTCCCACGCAAGGGCCTATTCTACAAAGGACGAAGGACTTTTTCGAAGTGTAGACTCCCAAGAGCCGATCACTCAGCCAGGCATTTTGTGTCTGCACATACCTGTTACGGGCTTTAGACGCACACAGCAGGCTACGAAATCGTCAAAGGTGGTTCGGCAATTACGAGAGTATCCCTTGACAATGAAACTATAATCGTCAATGGTGATTCCGTAATAAGGAGAGTATCCGTTGCTAATGAAACCATAACCTGACGAAGACAAATAAGAATCCAACAATTTATTACTCAATGGTGCGGTGCTCATGTTTCAAGTGTTGGCAAAAAAAAAGGTTCCAGTTGAACTTAAGTCATCTTTGAGGTTCTCTTTTTGAAGAGAGCAGTTAGCTTTAATGCATACACAGAAAAGAGAAGCCCTTGTGGCTCTTATGCGGCTTAACCAAAAAAACGCACCACCAGAAACAAAAAAAACACCGTGCTACGCGGTGAACATGCGACGTTCACCTTAATTATTTTTGATTGACTTTTGGTGTTAAGAGTTGATTTGGTATACTAAACATGGCAAGTTATTTTGCATATCACTGCATAGACCTACGTATAGAGTGTCACTCAGGCATTTAGGATCTTACCAAGGCTACACAGAGCAACATGAAACTCAGTTGGTTCCAGTGGTTCTACAGTTCCCCATCTTTTATGGCCACACTCCATAAAAGTACCCTACGGAAACAATGCATTTTATTATTTACAAATAAATTGCTAAAAAAGTCTACAACACGTCAAAGTCACTACCACCAAAACCACACCTGTTGTCTTAGGTTATGTTTATACTATAGCAGATAGCTTTTGATGAAAACACGAAAGGCTATCTGGTGTAGTGTGGACACCTATCTGATATATGCGTTACTCACCAATCTAGAGATCAGCGCTACGCAGCTTCGCTCCGTTACAGAAATCGCGCCAAAGTCACAATTATTCTTATTTGTGAACAGAAGCCCTATGGTGTTCGTGCCAGTGGCGCAAAAGATACCCGGTTTAGTGTGAACCAGGAGCTAATCGGCTCCTGTATGAACATAGTTCCCAGGTGATTATTTTGAAGAAATGCAGTAATAATCCGTGCTAAGGTTACCTTCCACTGATTCAGTAGTATCAACAATCCCTTGAATTCATTGAAACCTATTTTGCCACTGAAGTCTCGCTACTCAAAGGTTAAGGAATTAAGCCATTGTACATTGTATACAAAATATGAAATATAGTGCTGATATCATACCCGCACAGTATACATTTTTATAAAATAACTAAGATAGTACGCGCGCTCTAATTGGCCGAGAGGAGTGTTTGCATGAGAGTATGTAAACATGGTTGTGACGTCAAGATGTTTTGCTTTTCGCGCGCTAATCACGCAAGCACAAATTTAAAAAAAACTTTTAGTTCAAAACTCGACAAGTTTACTTTATTTACCCATTCCTTCGTCGGCTGAAACTTGGAACATCTTTACAAACAAGCTGTGTCAATTTTGTTTTCGCTTAAGCTGACATTTTAAGCGAGAAAAATCCGTATTTTGGAGAGCATCTTTTTGCAAAACAAGAACTGATTACGCGTGCAAGCCTTCGTGTACACGACTTTGCGACTGGTAAGAATTTCTCTTTTAATCAGTGCCATAACAAAGAGTTTTGCGTTTTTCTCGGGAAAGTTATTTTATAAAAGCAATAAAAAACTTTTTTCCCGTGTTTTCATAGCCTGATGTAAACACTCGAGGGATTGGGAGAATCCTCGACAGTTCTTCAAACAGGTCGAGGGTTTGCATAACTGTCTCGAATTCTCCCAACCCCTCGAGTGTGTATATCAGGCTATGCAAACACCGAAAACGTTTTCTACTGCTTAAATGTATTGCCGTGAAACAAAAAGACCAGAGGTCAACTGGACTACTGGAAAGCTTTCTTTCTTTTCATTTAGATCATTGGTAAGAGTGGTTTCACACTGGTTTCATACGATAAAACGATCATAGTAGTTCCCATATTTTCACATTTCCTTTTTTGTTGTTATCTTTGTTTGCTTTTGTAATCAATTGTGCTATGTTTCGTATCACCTACATTTTTCGGTTTTAAATAAAAGTCCCAGTCCCCTCTCTTTGGTAAACAACAAGTAAGGCATTTTAATACATGTATTCAAGCAAAGACAGTATTTATCCTCATGACAAAATATTATTATGCTTATATGAAGTCTGAAATGACATCCATCACTTTGCCCCACCCCCCAAAGTGGCAAGGCAAAGAGACAGATGATGACATTTTAGACAAGCTTACATGATGTGTATAGGAAATTTAATTCAGCATTCAAGGATACATCCAACATGGCAACCATCAACCTGTCAAAAGTAAAATGAAATAAAATTAAAATAATGAAATAAAATTACCCTAAACATTCTAAGTAAATGATGTGATCATCAAAGTAAGATTATTCCTGGCAGTCAGCAAAAATACAGTGTGCACAATAAAGAACCTTAATTTTTTGGTCTCTGGAATTGATGTGGTATAAAGATAGTGAATGCAGTAATCATTTGGCCATGTAAGGACCTCATGAGTGAGGTTGGGGTTTGAAGGATGGGCAATGCAGTTGCTGATGGTTAGCAGAATTCTTGAAAATAGGCTGAAAACAGATTTTTTTAAGAATAATTAGATTAGCAAACATGACATTTTTGCATTAGTTGAAACATATGCAACTTCTGCAACTGATCTGAATGTAAGCAACTTCAAAACATAATCAAAACATTCATCATTTCAACTTTGCCTTCCTGGGGGTATATTACAATCCAGTTTAATGACCACCTGCCAGTTGGCGTGTTAGCTTCATTGGCTGAGCGCTGCACCAGTAACACAGACATTTAAGGGTTCGAATCTCTGCAAACCTCAATTGTTTCATACGCTTTTTTTTTGCAACTGCTTAAGCTGCATCTTTACCTCTAACGATATTCATTGCATTTATTTCAAAACATTTATTTAAGTGTCGTCATACAAAGATCAAACAAACCTGCAAGTCTCCAAGCTAAATGCTGAGGAATTATAAAAAAAAATAAAAAGGAAGAAAAATAGCCATCATGATTATCACAAATATGGAAAACCAACTACAATACAGTGTGACTGTACGTGGATCACTTGATCTATACAAGGAACTCATTAAAGTATCCAGGTTTAGACATACAGGGTGCAGTTGTCTGATGGCCAATCATCACTAGCCCGGCATTAAATTTTAATCCGGGTTTCTTCTTCTTTTGCTGAAAAGCATCTTCTCACATAATTTTCCATATTCTTTTTGGAGTATCCAGTCATCAAGTTGTAGACAGAAAGAATTAAACTGAATTTGCTTTTCAAGCTTTCATATCTGAATTCAAATTTGGCACTGCCACAGGGTTATCTTAACCCAGCTTCGGACAACCCGGCCCAGGAATAATGCAATCCAATGCACCTGGCAATACTAACATACATCTATCCTGACAGCTAGACTAAACCACTGAGGACACTAAGAACTCTTCATAAAATATAAAACAACATCAACTACATTTTGGCAAACCTCTTTTTAAAATTATTGTTTATTTGTTTTTTTTTTAAAGAATAAGATGCAGTATTTTTCTACTGAGGTTAGCCTCAGAATGCAGATGTACAAATGTTACATTTCAGGCCATTGCTTCTCTCCACCAGTCTTTTCTGAGGTACTGTGTGGGCCCCTCTTTCAACTTAACACATTATAAAATAAATATAATCTTGGTTCATATAATATAGGGCACAATTTCTTGTATTTATTTTTGTCTCTGGATAGTAACTAAAAATAATAATATTATGTCTAATCTGCACCTCTACTTTTCCCATTTCTTCGCCTAGCTCAAAAAGGAACAAACCTGGCCACATTTTTGCCAATATCTGCTTGTGTGGGGGCAAGATTCAACAGAAATATATATTATCAAACAAAATCAATGCCTCAAATACATAGAATCATTCTTACGAGAGTAACTTCCTAAAAATCCCTCCAGCATGTTGGCATCAATTTGCTGATCCTGTACAAAATAATGCATTTTAAGTAATGTACAATAATTTGTAAATGCTATTAATTTTTGAAGAATCAAAGGCAAAATTAGAGCGGTTTTCACTTGACTGTCGTAAAACCAACACCAAAGTAAATACACTAGCCAACCAAAGGGCGTAGTAAAACCAAAACCAAAACCAAAACCAATCCCTTTCGACAGTCAAGTGAAAACCGCTCTAAGGGGATGTACATATACATGCAGGATCATAATTATGACAAATAAATGGTACATATGTGATAGTACAGAAAAGAGAATTTAGTGAATCAAGATTCTATTGCAGCTCAGTGGTAGAGCATCTGGACTAGTACCCAGTAATTTGTAGATTTGGTCCCTGATACAAGAACTTGATATTTTTTTCCTGCCAAGTTGCTTGTGTATAAACTATTCGACATGACATCATTCATCAACACATCATTTCTCACAACTTTTTTACTCACCAGGCTTACAAATTGCCCATTACATTAATTATTAATTAATATTATTAATTCTTAATATTAATAATGGGCTTACACATCTTTGTAAGGGGTTTTGCAGGGCTTACAAACAAAGGGGCTTTCATGCAAGGGGACTTATAAGCGAAGTAGAAAAAGCCCTGCAAAACAAACAAGAGGAAGGGGGGGGGGGTATAATCAGATGTATCTTTGTACATGGGTCTATATATATATATGAGGCTCATAAGCCATAGTTTCTGATAATTTTTATTTGATATCATTATGCGTAGGTAAGCTATCAGCCATCCTCAGACACCCAGGTGCAGTCAGTCGGGTTGGAAGAAAAGGAGGCACAAAAGTTTTCAAGTAAGAGCAGAGGAGCCCCAGGGTACCGGCTCTCACCGGACCATTTCCAAAAATTCAAGCGGATGCTGGCTCCTGATTGGACACAAAAAATGCTTTGTATTACTGTGCCCAATACCGTAATACAAAACAGAAATCGCGCCAAAGTCACAGTTATTCTTATTTGTGAACAGAAGCCCTATGGTGTTCGTGCCAGTGGCGCAAAAGATACCCGGTTTAGTGTGAACCAGGAGCTAATCGGCTCCTGTATGAACATAGTTCCCAGGTGATTATTTTGAAGAAATGCAGTAATAATCCGTGCTAAGGTTACCTTCCACTGATTCAGTAGTATCAACAATCCCTTGAATTCATTGAAACCTATTTTGCCACTGAAGTCTCGCTACTCAGTTGTTAAGGAATTAAGCCATTTTACATTGTATTCAAAATATAAAATATAGTGCTGATATTATACCCGCACAATAAACATTTTTATAAAATAAGTAAGATAGTACGCGCCCTCTAATTGCATGGCCGAGAGGAGTGTTTGCATGAGAGTATGTAAACATGGTTGTGACGTCAAGATGTTTTGCTTTTCGCGTGCTAATCACGCAAGCACAAATTTGAAAAAATTTTTTAGTTCAAAACTCAACAAGTTTACTTTATTTACCCATTACTTTGTCGGCTGAAACTTGAAACATCTTTACAAACAAGCTGTGTCAATTCTGTTTTCGGTCAAGCTGACATTTTAAGCGAGAAAAATCCGTATTTTGGAGAGCATCTTTTTGCAAAACAAGAACCGATTACACGTGCAAGCCTTCCTGTACACGACTTTGCGACTGGTTTTTCTCGGGAAAGTTATTTTATAAAAGCAATAAAAAACTTTTTTCGTGTGTTTGCATAGCCTGATATAAACACTCAAGGGGTTGGGAGAATTCTCAACAGTTATGCAAACCCTAGACTTCATCTTGGGTTTGCATAACTGTCTCGAATTCTCCCAACCCTTCGAGTGTGTATATCAGGCTATGCAAACATGGAAAACATTTTCTATTGCTTAAATGTATTGCCATGAAACAAAAAGACTAGAGGTCAACTTGACTACTGGAAAGCTTTCTTTCTTTTCATTTAGATCATTGGTATGAGTGGTTTCACACTGGTTTCATGAGAACTAAATGATCATAGTAGTTCCCATATTTTCACATTTCCTTTTCTGTTGTTTTTTGTTGTTATCTTTCTTTGCTTTTGTAATCAATTTTGTTTTGTTTCGTATCACATACCGTGGAACCCCGCCTTACGACCACCCCGTTTATAAGACCACCTCGTTATTACGGTCATATTCTTTCAAACCAAACGTAAAAACCATTGAGCCATTTTATTATTTTGAAGACCCTGTTAACGCGACCACCTCGTTATTACGACCAGGATTTTATGGCCCAACGGTGGTCGCATTAATGGGGTTCCACTGTACATTTTTCGGTTTTTAATAAAAGTCCCAGTCCTCTCTCTTTGGAAAACAAAAAGTAAGGCATTTACATGTATTCAAGCAAAGACAGTATTTATCCTCATGACAAAATATTATTTATACTTACATGAAGTCTGAAATGACATCCATCACTTCGCCCCACCCCCCAAAAGCGGACAGATGATGACATTTTAGACAAGCTTACATGATGTGTATAGAAAATTTAATTCAGCATTCAAGGATACATCCAACATGGCAATCATCAACCTGTCAAAAGTAAAATGAAATAAAATTAAAATAATGAAATAAAATTACCCTTTAAAAACATTCTAAGTAAAATGATGTGATCATTAAAGTAAGATTATTCCTGGCAGTCAGCAAAAATACAGTATGCACAATAAAGAACCTTAATTTTTTGGTCTCAAGAATTGATGTGGTATAAAGATAGTGAATGCAGTAATCATTTGGCCATGTAAGGACCTCATGAGTGAGGTTGGGGTTTGAAGGATGGGCAATGCAGTTGCTGACGGTTAGCAGAATTCTTGAAAATAGGCTGAAAACAGATTTTTTAAGAATAATTAGATTAGCAAACATGACATTTTTGCATTAGTTGTAACAAATGCAACTTCTGCAACTGATCTGAATGTATATACTAAGCAACTTCAAAACATAATCAAAACATTCATCATTTCAACTTTGCCTTCCTGGGGGTATATTACAATCCAGTTTAATGACCACCTGCCAGTTGGTGTGTTAGCTTCATTGGCTGAGCGCTGCACTAAACACAGCTAGAGATTAGGGTTCGAATCCCTGCAAACCTGAATTGTTTCATATGCTTTTTTTTGCAACTGCTTAAGCTGCATCTTTGCCTCTAACGATATTCATTGCATTTATTTCAAAACATTTTGTAAAGCATCGTCATACAAAGATCATACAGCTGTACAAACCTGCAAGTCTCCAAGATGAATGCTGAGGAATTATAAAACAATATAAAAAGAAAGAAAAATAGCCATGATTATCACTAATATGGAAAACCAACTACAATACAGTGTGACTGTACATGGATCACTTGATCTATTCAGGGAACTCATTAAAGTATCCAGGTTTAGACATACAGGGCGCAGTTGTCTGATGGCCAATCATCACTAGCTCAGCATTAAATTTTAATCCGGGTTTCTTCTTCTTTTGCTGAAAAGCATCTTCTCACATAATTTTCCCTTTTCTTTTTAGAGTATCCAATCATCAAATTGTAGACAGAAAGAATTAAACTGAATTTGCTTTTCAAGCTTTCATATCTGAATTCAAATTTGGCACTGACACTGGGTTATCTTAACCCAGCTTCGGACAACCCGGCCCAGGAATAATGCAATCCAATGCAACTGGCAATACTGACATACATCTATATACTGACAGCTAGACTAAACCACTGAGGACACTAAGAACTCTTCATAAAATATAAAACAACATCAACGACATTTTGGCAAACCTCTTTTTAAAATTTTGCCAATATCTGCTTGTGTGGGGGCAAGATTCAACAGAAATAAATATTATCAAACAAAATCAGTGCCTGAAATACATAAAATCATACTTACGATTATAGTATCTTCCTAAAAATCCCTCCAGTATGTTGGCATCAATTTGCTGATCCTGTATATAATAATGCATTTTAAGTAATGTCCAATAATTATTTTGTAAATGCTATTAATTTTTGAAGAATCAAAGGCAAAATTAAGGGGATGTACATGTACATGCAGGACCATATGACAAATGGTACATATGTGATAGTACAGAAAAGAGAATTTAGTGAAATTATCAAGATTCTATTGTAGCTCAGTGGTAGAGCATCTGGACTAGTACCCAGTAATTTGTAGATTTGGTCCCTGATACAAGAACTTGATTTTTTCCTGCCGAGTTGCTCGTGTAACTTTTCGACATGACATCATTCATCAACACATCATTTCTCACAACGTTTTTACTCGCCAGGCTTACAAATTGCCCATCACATTAATTATTAATTAATATTATTAATTATTAATATTAATAATGGGCTTACACCACCAGTAGTTCCTTCATTTCTGGTTAGAAAAGTAGAAAATAAAAGTTTCCCTTGCATGCACAAGCTTGGTGAACGAACCGGGCAAGTGTGGCGAGACCTTTGAGCACTATGCTACTATTTGTGCCCTTGGGTTGGATAAAGAGTAAAATTTGAAACTTATTGATGAACTGATTGGTACACCACTTGCCGTGTGTTAGAAGTTTTACATGTTAATAAAGCTATTATTTTTTTCTTTTAACAGCTCTTGGAAATGAGGCTCGGCATCCCAACTTTTTATTTTAGGAGCGGGCTCCCAAAAATTTTTTTAGGCAGCAGCTACGCATCACTGTATACTTTTTTATTGAGGGTTCGTACACCACAGGTCCATCAATATTCCAGGACTTTTCCAGGACTTTCCAGGACCATATTTTCAAAAATCCAGGACCAGTAATAGCCAGGAAAACTGAAACAATCTAAACAAAACCAACAAACTATGTAGCATTTTTGCTACGTTTCTGCATCTTCTGGTCTATTTCGCTGTCGATTTTAGAAGCTTCTTCAAGTTTTCGTTTTGAGGAACTCTGATGACTTTTTGGCTGTGCTACTAACTGACTGGTTTTCGACTGTTTTTCGACCGTTTCTTTAAGAGAAGCAAATGAGCTTGGTGTTTCAGCACCTGCATCTCGTAGTGAAGGGCTGGAATGTAAGCCACAAGACATCAAAGGACCAGGTTTGTCAGAGCTAGATAAAAATGTTGCCTTTGAAGACATAAACTGGGTAATTGGCACTGACCGCTCAGCTATTAATGCTGCTAATTCTTTGTGCTTACTCCCTCTCCTGTGACTTCTGCAGGGCTGTCAACCCACCCCCCACGTCCTCAAATATTGAGAATTCATAGCAAAGGGATGATAGATGACGTCATAACGAATAGAACATGACGTCATTTGTGCAAAAGATACTGTTGACTCCGATCGCCACAAATTTGCGATGACACAAAACGCGCGAAAAAGATGTTGTTGCACAACATTTGACTTGATCGGTTTACTTCCCACTAATCACATTATTGCTTATTGTTATGAACAGAAAATATGGATGATTTATTGCCTTGTAACATGTGACTATACGCATGCATTATCCTCGCATGTACCGGTATAAAATGATTACAACACTTATAGTTTAATGGCATAGGGGAGATTACAAGGAAACGCTCGATGTTAACAGTATAAAAGTAGCTCAAACAACGCAAAATATTTGAAATTTTATTGTCGGAAAGTCGACTCTACAAGAAATGGCAAAATTCTGCGATTATGCGGGGGGGATTTCATACTCTAACATGGAGAAATAATACTATTAAGTACGTTTTGACTTGATTCAAAACAGAACGAAACAACCGCGCCATTCTCATTCAGATACAAACAACAAAATTTTTGAACATGGGGAGCCCGTAAAACCGCAGGGGTAGCTAGTGCCCAGACTCTGAACTGTTAGGTTTTGGGATTAACGACAGGTACGATTTTGCAATATTGTACACGTTCATTAGTCGCCCTCAAAAAACTTGAAAATATGAGGGAAGAAAATGAAAAGAAACTTATTCACTGTCCTAGGAAAAGTCTAATTTTCCAGGACTTTCAAGGACCAACACATATTTTCCAGGTTTTCCAGGCCTGGATTTTGAAATTTTAAATTTCCATGACTTTCCAGGTTTTCCAGGACCCGTACGAACCCTGTTAATTGCATTCCCTCCCCATCCATTTGCTTATTTCCTTACTTCTGGTTATTTGCTTCAAACTCCCGATAACACGTTTTTTGATTTCCCTGTAAGGTTCGAGTTATCAGGAGTTGCCTGTAGCTCAGTGATAGAGGAACTACAGTGACCAGAAAGTCACAGGTTTGACTCCTCAGATTGTTTCTTCTGAGTCGTCTGTATAAGTGACTTACATGTAAACACAGGACTCTTCATTTATTATAAAGGTACGGTAGAACCTGCCATAAGCGGACACCCACGGGACCAAGGGTAAGTGTCCGCTTACGGGAGGTGTCCGCCTACGGGAGGGTGAAAAAAAAATGCGCTAGAGGGCATACGTGTATAATGCATCAGAAAAAGTATTTTAAAGCTTTAAGACCACTGTCTTGTAACTGTATTATCCATCAAAGGGTTGTTGGATGTTGCTTTTGTATTATACTGTACGTGCATAGGAGGAGCAGGATATGGTTTGGAATTGTCTTGCGAGTTTAAATTTCAAGGCGAAAACTTTTCGTGTGACTGGCTCAAAGAAAAGTTAAAAAAGGAAAACTTTGATGTACTGTAATGAAAGAAAAAACTTATTGGAACGTTACCTTCATGCACTGTACTGTTCAGACTGCTTTTATCTAGACTAGGTGAGACTGTGTGATTAAAACTGAACCTATTTCGTTAAAATTTTTCTTGATGTATTGTTCATTGTCCTCTTACGGGAGGTTATTTTAGTCCCTGTGGACTCCAAATACGTGTGCGTGTCCGCTTACAAGAGGTGTCTGCTTACGGGAGGTTAAAGTGTTTGAGAGGAGAAATCGCTGGGACTGCAGATTGGTGTCCGCTAATGGGAAGTGTCAGCTTACGAGAGGTGTCCGTAAGTGGAGATTCGACCGTATTTATCAAGCACAGTTATAAAAATTAAGCTTAAAAATTCAACACCACATTAAATTCACTAAATAAAGAAATTAATTATATCACAGATGGGTCTTAGATAGAACAGATATAATTTATTATAATCAAAACTTGCGATGTGTTCTGGATAAGAAAAGACAGTACTGTACATGTAGGTCACCTGCAACTATTCAAACCTGAATTTCATTTTGAACTCCAACATAATGTGGTAAAAACAGCTGTAAATCATTTGAATAATATTATGGCTTAATTACCTCTCCAGCAAGAGCCAAAAAGTCCAAATAAAGGGGATCTTGCTGCATTGCACCTGGGTAGCCACCAGGGAAACCAGGAAAGCCCTATTAAAAATGAAAAAATTATAGTAATAAACACTTAATGACTGGTCCCAAGGAAAACAGTTAATTTTGTTTCCTGAGAATCTCAATATTTCCAAAGTTAATATGCTTTGACATGTTCATGTCTCCTTGCATCAAGAAAAATATTTTTTCAACAGAAGTGCATGGTCGTGTTTCTATGGAAACTGTACACACAAAAACAGGTAAGAAGCTCCGGTAGCCTACAAAAATTGTCGCATAATTGCCACAGAGACACTAACTACTAACACAAAATAACAAGGCTGTGCTTCGGCAGTGCCTGGTGGCCTGTGGTGCTTAATTTTTGCTCCCGGGCTGGGCAACTAGAAAACCTGGGCACCCTATAGCTGGATTTCATAAGTTCAGAGCAGTAGGGTCCCTTCAGATTTTCTTAGAGCACAGAACAACCAATCTGTTCATTTAAAGTTCTTTGACACAGTTGAAGAGACCTAGGGTACAAAGTCTTTAGAATTCAGTATGTGCAGGAAGACAGTGTCCTAGCTCAACTACACTCTCAGGGTGCAAAGAAAGTCAGTTTTACAGCCTGCCATTTGGGAAAGCTGTAGCTAGCATGTACTAGTCCATAGGTCCTTTCAGCTATAGCCCCAAAACCCTTTTTGGTTGGCAGGATTGATTACGATACTTCTGTAATTTGAATTTCCCCCAAAAAAACAGCACTTGCCCGTCAGGCAAGTTAAGAACAAAAATCACTAGCTCGATAGCAAAATCCACTAGCCCCAGGCAATCGGACACCAATTTCTTTGCATGCTGACTCTGTGCTATCTATTGAAAAATTATTTTTTCTACATAACAATTTTTTTTTTGTCTGACAATCCTGACTAGTTCAATCGATAAAACCAATAATCGATGACAATTGATAAAAGCGATGAAAATTAGTTAATTGTATTGGAAATCAATAAAAATCGATAAAGAGATATGTTGTGGGTGATCGACAATTATTCATTTTTAATTCATTGTTATCGATTTTATCGAACTTATCAAATTTATTGGCTGGAATGGAACCAGTCAGTAAAACTCATCTGCTGACAGGCTTTTCCTTCATACGGTTCTTTAACTGTTTTTTTCCATTCTCCTTTTAACCAATCAGAAAAAGGTATTAAGTCAAAGATTGACATTTTAGACTGCAAAACAGTCAGTTTTTTTCTCAAAATCAGTAAAGAAATCGGTAAAGCGTGGCGTAAGAGTCTTACCCGCACGAAGCGCGGGAGGCGGGAGCCTCACACGCCCGTAGGGCATGTGAGGCGAGAGAAAAAAAACCGACTGTCCGTTTTCCATACAATGAGTTCGTTCCGACCAGGGGGTTCAAAAATGTCGTCGAGATGTCAAAAATCTGTTCGCAACTCCGCCCCCTTTGTGAATTTGATACATTCCAGGGCTGCAAATAACGGCCGGTCAACGGACAATGTCCGGTCAAAAATAGGTTTTGTCCGGTCAAATCCTTAGATGGCCGGACAATTTGTCCGGTCGTCTACGCTGGTAAGGAAGGTCGAAACACAATGGATTAGAAAGAAATTGTATTTGCGATAATCCTTTATAAATGTTGCCAATGTGGTATGTAACGACTTCAGTTAATGAACATAGTCGTCAACGTCTTCGAAAACCCTTTCCAGTGCATCTGGGTGTTCCCTTGTTATATGTCCAAACCGCATTTTCGTAAGATGATGTCCTCGGATGTCTTAGCCTGTAAACAGACGTTTTATTTTTCTTTTCATTCTTTCCAAAAACGTTGGTGAGCGAAGCGAGCGCGGAGCGCGAGAAAGAAAAATAAAGAATATGCATATTTATCTTCCCCCACCACCACCACCTTGCGCTGGCGGTCAATAAATCCCCTGCGGTTTATATTTTATCACCCGCCCTCAACGGACTTTTAAGAGAAAACAGAGGGTCTGTGAACAGGCTACGGATGTCTAAAAAAACTCTTCCATTATTGTATTTTAAAAGTTCAATCACCCATCTTAGGGAAAGAGCTTCCCTGTTTCTGGCAACATTTAAAATCAACTAGATTGCAAGCCTCAGTCAATTTCATCAACTTCATAACTAACCGTATATAAGACGTAGAACTCAAGCAACAGTAGTAGGCACAAATGTGATACTGATTTTGCAGTACCATGCGTTCCACTTTTCCTACATTGAGATCGATGCTCATGTACAATAAATGCTTTGAAAATTTACTTGTTTCATATTTAAACATCATGTGAAGGGGTGAGGGGGTACTTTTATAGCGATAAGACGTAATCGATGTTTGTCCGGCCAAAAATGGGATATGTCCGAGCAAAAATAGGTTTGACCGGACAATTTGACCGGCGCCAGCCGGGAAATTATTTGCAGCCCTGCATTCAGTAATTGATTTCGAGGGAGAATAGCGCGTGTTACTGTCTGCTCTTGATGCTGTAATCCAGTAATTCTAAAGCAGTTTTCAGCATTGGTTCTCTGTGAAATGTAGTGTATAGTGAAATGTAGTATATATAGTGGAGGATCAAAAATGAGTGGAAGTGGTAGTACGACAACAAAGCCTGTAACTGCTCCTCGAAGAGGGAGAAAGCCGAAAGAGCCGAGCACTTCGGATAAATTGTAGAATGTGCGGCTGTTGTTTCAAAACACAGTTCGTTAATTGTACGAGTGGATGGATAAGCTCGGAAAATGTGTTTGTTGAGCTACCAGAAAAGGGGAAACGTTACCACAGTGGGCCGACCTACTGAAAAACAAACTTTTCGTTGGCCTCAAGGAAGGAGAATCTTTCTCCACAAGAGTTTGCTCTCCGTGTGGAACAAAGGTTAGAAACTGCCCCGAAAAACTGCACGGCAATGCTTTCGCAAATTAGAGAAGAACTGAACATGCCAACTGACAATGATCAATTATTGCGATTGAAAAGAATGAGTAAATCCTCTCATTCCAATCCACGTCTTGGTGACTTAGCTCTGTAAATCACTATCTGTGAGAATTTAAAATCCTGCTAAAAAACGCTAACGAGCTGGGCCCAGCGTGACAAAACATTGCAGGAAAAGGTCACATTCACGGACACAAAGAAAATCGCCGAAAATTATTCAAACCCAGGAGGCACTTTAAAGAAATAAATTAAAGCAACCTAAAACCCTTAAGCCTCAATGAAGAGTTTTACATTTCTAAAGGGGCCAAGAAAGAAAATGCTCTTGCATCAGAGGGCAAATCATGTCGCGACCTCTCGGTATGAAATATATTTAATAAGCGGCCAAAATTCACATTTGCTCAGTCAAAACGTTTTCCTCCAAAGCATAATCTACTCGACAGAGAAAACTATTCATTGGAATAAGCAGCATTTTTGCATGAGGTAAAAGTCGTGTGTTTCCTACCGATCCCTCTTTTTTAGCCAGGCGAGATAACAATGACGGTCGGCCATTGCACGGAACTTGAAGAACTCTTTGCATGAACAAACATATGATAAATAAGGCTTTTGTCAAATCCTGTTGGTAGAACACAGAAAACATCCTTTCCCCTGAGCAGCAACTCCAAAGCTTTTCTCTGCTCCGATTTTAAAACAAATCCCAATTCTTGCGAGCAAATCCAGGCGATCAACATCCGTCATTTTACAGCGAAAGCTTAAGCAATTCATCACGGTAGGGAACATTGCGAATCACCTGTTGAAAACATTACTTGACAGCTTGGTGACAGCTTGCATCGAAATTTAGCCAATGGGAATTGCCCGTGGCTGGGAGAAGCGGGTAATTCGAACGAATATAGTGTATGCAAAACGGACAGTCCGTATTTTTAGCGTCTCTCCCCAGTCTCGCTCTCTGTTTTCAGCCTTGACCAAGACCTTTTGTTTGACAGCTCACGCGTACTTGAATACGCAGAGATACCGACTGTTTTGCAGTCTATTGACATTTACTTAATTCTGACCAACCACTATTTTTACACTCAGAATCTGAGCGTGAAAAATGGAGAAAACAATGGCATCCTTCCAGGTGTTCCTTTCCTTTCTCCCTCGCGCACCCCACGTGCTCTCACGCACCCAAATTCCCCCTTCCCCTTTTAACGCCTGCCACGCTGAGTGAGGCTAGTAGTACAGTGGACGTACAATTCCGGGCTATGAGCGAGCGAGAAGGTCTTAAGACGCCCAGATAAAACAGATGTAAGCCTCTTATTAAACACATCGGAAAAAAAACAGCTTGTTTTTTAAACGCCGTCTCGGAAGAACCGGTATTTTGCATTTACAAGTGCCAACAATACACGTTCCTTAATCAAAAAACCTAAAAATGGCCTTTTACCAACTTTTTCACCTGATTTGACATGAAATAGACAGATTTGGTTGTTTTATCCTGAAAAGTGGATTTTTTTCAAAAAGTTTGGTGCTTTGCTTAACCCATTTGCTCCTGGAGATTTTGCCAAAAAACGCGTTTTGAAGCTAGTCGAGTGGTTTTCTGGTCACTGTCGTGCTATAAAGAGCGAAAACTTACCACAAACCTGGTTTACAGGTCGTACACTTCATGGCCTTCTGATCCAGATGCAAAATATCAGCTTGCGAAGTTCGGGCATGCACAGAAGGCAAAATTTCGACATAGTTTTTGGGTTTAAAAGTGACACAGCAGTCTTGACTTTTACTTTTCGCTTTCTCTCCTCCTCTCTTTTATCGCTTTTCTTGCCTCATTTTTTTTTCTCTTGCTGGGCATTTAGTAGGCTTCATTTTGGTGGGAATTGTTTTTAGGAAAGCTTTTAGGATCTTAGGATTACGTGAAAGGAAAGGTAGGTGGGCAATGGAACAAGATTTTCAAGGAGATTTTCAGGTCAATGTTACATGGTTTTTTGCCTCTTTCTCCGGTGTCCTTGACTGAATTGTGCTCATTCCGGTATGGTTTGAAAGATCTCTTCACTCTGCACAAGTCAGCGGACAAAGTTGTCCTTGACCGTTAAAACTGATGACGTCACAAAGGGTAGAAAGGACGTGGATCCGCACGGGCGGTTACGGGCGGTTCAGGGGCAAATGGGTTAATGAAAACGATAAAATTCACAAATCAATAAATTCAATACCTTAAAGAGCAGCGATGGTTGTGAGTATTGATTTCTATCAATTGATCGATTCAACTGATAATGTTTAAATTTGAATTATCCATAGTTATTGATTTATCGAACGGTTTTCTGATATCGGTTTTTATTGATTGAACTAGTCAGGGACCACATATTAAACCCTTGTGATACAGATCGGCTCAGTCACTTGTAAGGCAAATAAAGGTGGCTCGATCCGTAATTAATACTGCAGCTGTGACAAATTTTCCATCATAACTTTTTAATTTTTATCGCAATGGCTGCGAAACTTTGCAAAGAACAACAGATATCATCCAGCATGCAATAGTACGAAATATTCCGATTTCATTGACGGTAAATATTTCTTGAGAAATTAGAGCTTAAAAGGACCCTACTGTTTAAAGAAAATCGCTTCTGGTAAAAAATTTTGCTGATATTTTTTACTGACATTTCTGGTATCGGCTTTTATTGATTAGATATAATAAATATGCCAGAGAAATTTCAGAAAAATCGTTGGAGGGGAAGTCCATAACTAAAAGTCACTCAAAATTTAGCTGTGAAATTGTTTTGGAATTTCAAAAATAAATTACTATCAGGTAGAAGAAGACACCAGTTCGAATTTTTCGGGACTCGTAAATTCAATGTTTGCTAATTCTTAAAAGAAAAGCCGATTGCTTATCGTACTATCCTTTAAAAGGTACTTTTTAGTTTTAGAGGCACTATAAATTACTCCAAACCTTGCTCTGACGTTGAATGACTTGTTCCTCGACATTTATAAAATCTCCCTTAGCAGTTTTGGTTCAAACTCCTGCTACATACATTTTAATGTATTGCGCGCGATGCATCCTCTACGGCTTTTCCTGCTGTACGTTGCTTCCAATTCTGGAAAAAGGTATTGGGATTGCAAGCTACCTTGTATCAAAGCTAAGATAGAATTGTCCAGCACCTTTGTTTGTGACAAGAAAATGAGCACAAGTGGCAGCTCTGTGAGGAATTCGCACCTCAGCCAGGGGGGACGAATGACAATGATGCCCATGTCTGTGAACCGTTGTGCATAAACACGTAAATTTGGGCAATTCCACATGAGACAATGAAATTTTGAATTTTTTAAAATACAATTTTGCACAATGAAACTTAACCAACAGAAAGCTGAAACAATGGGCTGTTTGAAATTACTGAGATCTTGTGCGTCTTGTCCATGTGCTTAATGTGAGAAGGCATGAAATCCAGAGAATTTGAATCTCATTATATTTGGAATTTTTGGAAGGAAATTTTAAACAAAGTTTTAACATCTAAGAAAACATACAGTTAACATAAAAGTATGTGTGTATTATAACCTTTGCCGTACAATATCATTAGGCTATAAATTATTATCCAGCTACTGGCACTTTCCCAAGAAAATTGACATTGAATTTTTGTTGCGGACATTACGTAATGTCCACAACGTTAAGGTACCTTTTTTCAGTTCCTGTACACAGTGTGCTGTATTTTCATGTGCTATTGATGCTGCTCAGTTAGTCTGATGTATACTCTATTTTAATCTCAAAACATTTCCTGGGTGGGTTTTCTTTGCTCAGAAATTATACGTTGAAAAGTGTTGCGGACATTACACATGTTAGATTTTTCATTTATTCAGGCTGTTCTCGATATTTAGTTCTTACTATCTCTGAATTAGATTCAGACAATAGCCCACTTAACACTAAATTGCTTTTTATTGATGTACAAATGTAAGTGACAAATTAAAAAGAGCTGGTAGCTTTTCCGTAAAATGTCCAATGAATTTAATTTACAAACTATTAAAAACATTCTAAATAAGTTACGATTTCTGTGATATTCTTGAAAATGGGCAAACATAGTGATTTTCAAATTAGTTCATTCCATAAAGTAGTATAGATGCATGATGAATTTTGCAGTACTTTAACAGAAAAACAGAAAAATATTTTAAACAGTTTATATGGTTTTGGGGGATGCTGTCACAAAATTACAGAGTGACATTTGTATGGATCTTTAACTGTGTATCAAGAGTCATAACTTGATCCCTGTTCAACTTTAGAGCACCAGACCTGCTCAACCAACCAATCTCAACATGACCTTTTATATGGTGGTGTCAGTTTATTGATTAGTTTAAATTTGAAACTTGCCCCTATGCAACTCCAAAATGGCCAATGAGTAGCTGGTCAAGGGTTTTGTACTGCTGAGCATGCTCAGAACAGTTTGTAAGCATGCTTTTTGAGGAAAAGCACTAACCATCATTGTTTCTTCCACAAACTTGAATGGGTATTATTTTTTTAACAAGAATTTGTAATATAATGTGTAGTGAACAATGTGCAATTTTAGTGCAAATTTACATTTTATCTATCTTTAAGTCAGACTGAATGACAAAATATGATAATTTCAGTAGCCAAATCAGTTTTGTAAAAAACAAAATAATATCCTCACTACTGAGAACATTTTTTTCTCACAACATTTACTTGAGATGTAATAAAATTAATTTGGAAATTATTTTAAGGAGTCAGTGTAGCAGAAAAAAATCTGACTGGTATTGCATGATACTAGGTCTCAGCAGGAGATTATATAATATTATAATAGAACATAAATAAAGTAAATGATAATTTCACAGCTTCATTTTTAGACAAGTAACTATAGAACAATGGACATAGCCACAGTCAGCAACACTGACTAGGAAGAGAATGAGGAAAAATGTGTTCCCAAAAATGTAATGTCCGCAACAATTTTGTGTTATGTCCACAACGCAAACTTTTGTTTGTAGAATCACAGGAACAAGGTTGCATGGAATTTTTTTTTGACAGTTGAAAAATCTAATTATTGTTATGTTTTGAAGGCACAATTATTTTCTGCTGAAGGTTAAAAATTCACAGAAAAATCTCTTTAAAGAAAGTTACTTTAAAAAGTGGTTGTTTAAACTGTAATGTCCGCAACACACTTTCTTCAACTCATACCTTCAAGGTCTTAAAAGCTAACCAAAGCATATTTTTATTAAGTGCAAAGGGAACAGTAAAAAGAATTTCTAGATATGTTTGAACACCCTTAATGAACATTTTGACATCTAAATTGTGGTTTAAAATATTAATTTTAGTATCTGAACGTAATGTCCGTAACATGGAATCACCCATTGCAGAACAAAACATAATAATCAAGAAAAAACTGCCCATTCATCGAACGAAGGAGTGACAAAAATTTCAGAGTTGTACATTTATTCACGGGCAGTATTTTTGCGATAATTTTATTTTGCACTTTGATGTAGTACAGTTCACAGGAATGGGCATCATTGTCGTTCGTCCCCCCTGGGTGAGGTGCAAATTCTTCACAGAACTGGCACTCGTGCTCATTTTGTAGTCATAATAAACAAGGGTGCTGGACAGTTCTATCTGAGCTCGATACAAGGTAGCGTCCAATCTCAATACCTTTTTCCTGAGTTGGAAGCAACGAACAGCAGTAAAAGTCGTTGAAAATGCATTGCAATACATCAAGATGTATGCAGCAGGAGTTATGAACCAAAACTGCCAAGGGGTATTTTAAAAATGTTGAGGAAAAAGTCATTCTACCTCAGAGCAAGGTTTGACGGAGTAATTTACAGTGCTTTTACAACTAAACGGTACATTTTAAAGAATAGCACGATACGCAATCGGCTTTTGTTTTAAGAATTAGCAAGTTACACTGAATTTACGAGTGGTTGTCAGAGAAAACCGGGCAAAATGTTAAAAATGTCAACGGAAGGGGGTCAACAGAATAAGCTCATACTAACACCATAGATAGGTTAAGTGGAGTAATGGACAAATATAATAAACATAGGTTCTTCACTACTCTTGTATTAGAGATACGAGCATCACTTTATTTGACCCCCTCGGACGCCATTTTTGTGAGTAAATTTTGACCATTTTCTGAAGCTCACAAACTCCTCAAAATTAAACTAGCGAAGTTCATTTTCTGTATGCCGTACAACACAACACAGGACTATCTTCGAAAACCATAAACATTGTTAAGTAGCTACGGGCAAGACTAAAACTTTCTTATTTTACCTGACCTAAACTCAGTGTCTGCAAGCGAATCAAAAATCGGTCGTTTTTGAATTGATCTGTAGCGCACAACTAAAAGGATAAAAAAAACTCTGACAGCCAAATTGCAGTCTACAATCATCCAAGTTATTAAAACACTAATAATCATTTTGGCTTGTGGGAAAAGGAAGAAATTAGAAAACTCACATTTGTCATAGGTACCCACCTTTTTCTTAAAAATAGGCCGATCCCTTCTTGTTTGTTTTAAGTCCTCTTCATGATTTTTGTTCCCTATTTCGCTGTCAGCTATGGGCAGCAGGTAGAGGAAATATCAAAAAGTTCCAAATACTGTCACTGTAACATCTTGGAACGGCAAAAAGTGCTAAACCATGGGATAAAACTAGAAAATAACACAGCGACGCCATCTTGAAAGTTCAGTACTCGGGAGGGACTGGCACTAGTAGTTGACAAGACGACGAATAATAAGGTAAAAGACGGAAACAAACGACTCAGTAAATAAATGCACACTTCTTATACAAATTACAAACAAACCCTTATCAGCTACTTGCTCCAATATTACTTCTCTGTTTACTACATTTCGTTCGTTCACTTCTGGGTTGTCATTTTTTCCGGAGTGAATGGAGTGGTGAATATAATGGGCTATTAACCTGGGACTTCTCTTTCCGTTTGGGAGGCGAAAAAGAAAAATAAGAACTCCTGATCGCAGGTTAATGGGTGATTAACTCGACGTACCACATGCGCTCTTCATTTTGAGTTGTATCCCATGAATGTGGATAACATTCACCTTATGGCTTACTGGGAATCACTTCACCTTGTTTCATAGCTTGCGCAGGAGAACCTTTTTCAGGCCTGTAGGTTTTGTGGTCTGGTTTGTGGGAATTATAAGGTATTAAAAATTCCCACCAAAGTTGTTCTAAAAATAAATTTGTTAGTTAAAACGCCGTGACACGACTACATAGATGCTGCTCGCTGTAGGTTTTGGGCTCCTACGTGACGCAAATAATTGGGAGCTGCAATCCAGATATTCACAAGACGATTCAGAAGACTACGCGCAATCGGCCTATTCTGAAATGGACGGCTACTGTCGAAGGGAGTTTTAAGGTACTGTTCCTTGCGCAGCCGTCTTAAAACTTTACTGTATAATGGGGGTGGATTCATGTAAATGTCAGTGGGGACTGAGGGTTGGTCATATTTTTTTAGTGACTAGGAAGGGTAATTGGGTAAGAGCTAGCCTTCCTTTGTTGGTAGGTGAGGTTACATATTATTACCCTAGCCCCTCGTGTCCCTTACATAATCTAATCTTTTCTTGTGACAACGCTCTGTGAAAAGAGATTCACTGGAAGCAACGTGGTATAGGTAACTTTACAGTTCAGTCTTATCTCACTTCGTTTTATGATAAAAGTCTTTATTAAAGTAGAAAACGAAATAGCGAACACTCAGGGATAGTAGATGACAACAGCAAAATAAATAAGGAGTTGTGTTTCATAATTATGAAACGAGGTGAAGTGATTCCCAGTAAGCCATAAGGTGAATGTTATCCACATTCACGGGATAACTCAAAATGAAGAGCGCATGTGGTACGTCGAGTTAATCACCCATTAACCTGCGATCAGGAGTTCTTCTTTTTCGGCTCCCAAACGGAAAGAGAAGTCCCAGGTTAATAGCCCATTATATTCACCACTCCATTCACTCAGGAAAAAATGACAACCCAGAAGTGAACGAACCAAATGTAGTAAACAGAGAAGTAATATTGGAGCAAGTAGCTGATAAGGATTTGTTTGTAATTTGTATAAGAAGTGTGCATTTATTTACTGAGTCGTTTGTTTCTGTCTTTTACCTTATTCGTCGTCTTGCCAACTACTAGTGCCAGTCCCTCCCGAGTACTGGACTTTCAAGATGGCGTCGCGTTGTTATTTACGAGCGACTAAATACAGGAATGGCTCCGACCTGTAATTGGAGGATAAAAATAGTTCAATAAGTTAAAGCTCAACTTTCAGCCACACGTCACACTGGACAACGATATCAATAACGTCGTTGTGATGTGTGACTTCTGTTTCGTCTTACGCAGTGAAAGAAGCAAGAAGTCGATCGATGTATGAACCTTAAAATTTCACTTACATCGGCAGAACCTTTTTCTAGTGTTAAACAGTACCAACAGAGATGGGAAATTGTCGCAGCGTTGGCGAACAGCGTTCAGTTCGGACTCAAACACTCTGAGCTATTCCTGTATTTAAACCGCTGACGGGTCAATGTACAGGAATGGCTCCGATCTGCATAAAGAGAGACTTGTCACATGATGGTGTGTGGTGTGGGAGGAGGGGTGGGGGTGGGGTCTGGGCGATCATGACCAGATGATATAAATAAAGAAAACCAAAGAGCTTCACTGAAAAAAAAAATCAAAATCAACTCAAATAAAAAAGTCGATAAAGGGATCATTTACTGATTACTTATCTGACTGTCGCTGGTGATTAGCAATACGGGGTCGTTTTTGTAACGGATTGTTTTTCATCCGACAAAACTTGAATGAATCAATTTATCGAAAGTAAAAATAAAGTAGTTGAGGTTAAGGGGATGGGTGGGGGGGGTTCTGACGCGATTATAACAAGAGGGTACAATACAAATAAGCTAAATAGGTTGGTCACGCAAAATAATAGCAAAATAATATTCATCAACTAGTGGCCAGTTTTGCATGGAGTCTACTGTTTGCCTTATAAATTATTTGTGTATTCGTTGAGCCATGTGACCTCTAGGGACTAAACTAGTTCAATTATAGGTCCTACAGGTGTTCATCAGAGTAAAGAAAAGAAAGCGATTTATCATAAACCGGGAAAAAAAGTCCGAGTGTGGCAGTGTATTTTGTGTCTTGACCTAGTTTTTGCCGGGTGACGCAAATCATGGCAAAACAGTGGCTTTTCTTGACTGAGTTAGGTTTGTTTTGAGGAGGGACCATCAGAAAAGTGCTCTGGGAGGTACTTCCTGATATAACCATATAGGTACGTGCCACCCCAAAGAAACGGGTTATTGAGCCGTTTTGGTCTGAAAACGGGTATAGACCTTACCCACCGGTAAAGGCAGAAGAAATGCATACAAGCCTAAAAAAAGCATGTTCAAGTGGTGAACCCCCCTGGAAAATGCTTTCATTCTCCTCACTTCCCATCCCTATCGGTATCCTATGCACTGATCTAGGGGGGGGGGGGGGTGCAGGGTTTCTAATACAACTGGTATTCTGCAAAAAAAAAAACTATGTGGTTTATTGGTGTTGAAGTAGAGCAAGAGACGAGTGCACCCCCTCCTAAAAAAAATCCTGGATCCGCCCCTGCACCATCATGTGACAAGTCTCTCTTTATGCAGATCGGAGCCATTCCTGTACATTGACCCGTCAGCGGTTTAAATACAGGAATAGCTCAGAGTGTTTGAGTCCGAACTGAACGCTGTTCGCCAACGCTGTGACAATTTCCCATCTCTGTTGGTACTGTTTAACACTAGAAAAAGGTTCTGCCGATGTAAGTGAAATTTTAAGGTTCATACATCGATCGACTTCTTGCTTCTTTCACTGCGTAAGACGAAACAGAAGTCACACATCACAACGACGTTATTGATATCGTTGTTCAGTGTGACGCGTGGCTGAAAGTTGAGCTTTAACTTATTAATTACTAACTATTTTTATCCTCCAATTACAGGTCGGAGCCATTCCTGCATTTAGTCGCTCGTTGTTATTTTCTAGTTTTATCCCATGGTTTAGCACTTTTTGCCGTTCCAAGATGTTACAGTGACAGTATTTGGAACTTTTTGATATTTCCTCTACCTGCTGCCCATAGCTGACAGCGAAATAGGGAACAAAAATCATGAAGAGCACTTAAAACAAACAAGAAGGGATCGGCCTATTTTCAAGAAAAAGGTTGGTTCCTATGACAAATGTGAGTTTTCTAATTTCTTCCTTTTCCCACGAGCCAAAGTGATTATTAGTGTTTTGGTAACATGGATGATTGTAGACTGCAATTTGGCTGTCAGAGTTGTATTATCCTTTTAGTTGTGCGCTACAGATCAATTAAAAAACGACCGATTTTTGATTCGCTTGCAGACACTGAGTTTAGGTCAGGTAAAATAAGAAAGTTTTAGTCTTGCCCGTAGCTACTTAACAATGTTTATGATTTTCGAAGATAGTCCTGTGTTGTGTTGTATGGCATACAGAAAATGAACTTCGCTAGTTTAATTTTGAGGAGTTTGTGAGCTTCAAATAAAGTGATGCTCGTATCTCTAATACAAGAGCAGTGAAGAACCTATGTTTATTATATTTGTCCATTACTCCACATAACCTATCTATGATGTTAGTATGAGCTTATTCTGTTGACCCCCTTCCGTTGACATTTTTAACATTTTGCCCGGTTTTCTCTGACAACCACTCTTACTTGTCCCGAAAATTCAAACTGGTGTCCTTCTACCTGATAGTAATTTATTTTTGAAATTCCAAAACAATTTCACGGCTGAATTTAGAGCGACTTAGTTACGGCCTTTTGCTACAACGATTTTTCTGAAATATTATATCAATTAAAGGCGATACCAGAAATTTCAGTAAAAATATCAGCAAATGTTTTTACTACAGACGCGATTTTCTTTGAACAGTAGGGTCCTTTTAAGCGCTAATTTAGCAAAATATATTTACCATCAATGAAATCGGAATATTTCGTACTGTTACCCAATGATATCTGTTGTTCTTTGCAAAGTTTCGCAGACATCGCGTTAAAAGCGAAAACGTTATGAATGAAAACTTCGTCATAGCTAAATGCGCCTGTATTAATTACAGAGCCACC